>CM057244.1:31866160-31901160 GCA_029931835.1 Etheostoma nigrum | reverse complement strand
AATGTGGAAAAAAGGGGCAAAAACGTTTTATGACAAAATGTCAAGGTTCCCAAAAGAAGTGTAATATATGAATGAAATAGTAAATAAATGTAAAGGCTATGCTAGGACCTCGCAGCGGTAACTGGGATGCTTTCGGGTGCGTCAGAGCGGGAACAAATAACTAGAACTGCAAGCAGTTACAACGGGGTCCAAACATCCCCGCGCGGGTCGTCCCCAGCGACCCGGCGGAGGACACCAATCAGTACCCCACTTTGAGGACCGCCTCAGGACTGGGCCTAGATGGTATCCATCAAATTTTGTAAAATCTGGATGAGCGGTTCATGAGATATAAACTTGTTGTATTTGTAGCGCCCCCTAGTGGCCAATGTTTGTGGCATTTGTTGCAGAGCCTCAGCGGGTCATACAAAGGGATACTCTAAAGTTTGGCTCTGATAGAATTTATCTTGGCCGAGATATGGCAAAGTCGGTGTTTTCGTAGTTAGCTACACAAATTTGTTTGCGCGTAATATGCGCAATTTTCGTAATTCTGTTTAAAAATCTTTATACAACTTTGTGTCAGGTCGGTCTGGAGATGCTATGGGCCAAGTTTCGTGCCGATCCATTGTACGGTCTAGGAGGAGTTCGAAAAAGTTGGTTTTTCGATAAATCGCAATTTTTCAGGCATAAAAGTCTAGGCAGAAAATGGGCGTGGCCTATATCACGAGATTCAGTAGGATCCAGGGAACGCGTGGATATAAGGTTTTTAAATATCCGATGTACGGTTTGGGAGTTATAGGCGCAAAAACTATATTTCTCTGCTAGTGGTGGAAGTGGGTAAAATTTTTTGTCTGAAAAAATCCTAAAATCCAAAAGAAAACGACAAAGGCTTTGCACGCGTTTTCTCAGCCCTTCAAGGACGTCTGAGGGTGTTTTCACACCTAAAATGCACGTCCGCACCAACGTGTTTTTGATTTTCTGAGTCAAAATTTCAAATGAAACCCCTTTTTATTAACGTTATGTCGTCTTTTTGACCCTTTTGTGTCTTTCCCACGATGTTTTTGTCACTTTTTCAACATTTGTCGTCACTTTTGACGCTTTTTCTTCAATGTTTACGTTTTCAACACCACGTAACACTAACTTATTATTAACTTCAGTTTTATAGTTATTCATGGTCAATAAACCTCATTTATAGGAAATCATACCTAATGTAGGTAAAAGCGTCTCCCTTTGATTGGCTCGTAGACGGGAGGGGTGGTCGATGCATCTCCATGCAACAATTTTTAATGTGCATTTTCATATGTGATTTAAAGAAATATACATATAAATATGAGTTTTTTAGATTTGACATACAGTGGGTACGGAAAGTATTCAGACCCCTTTAAATTTTTCACTCTTTGTTTCATTGCAGCCATTTTCCAAAAATCAAAAAAGTTCATTTTATTTCTCAGTAATGTACACTCAGCACCCCATCTTGGACAGAAAAAAACAGAAATGTAGAAATTTTTGCAAATTTATTAAAAAACAAAAACTGAAATATCACATGGTCATAAGTATTCAGACCCTTTGCCGTGACCCTCATATGTAACTCAGGTGCTGTCTATTTCTTCTGATCATCCTTGAGATGGTTCTACACCTTCATTGGAGTCCAGCTGTGTTTGATTATACTGATTGGACTTGATTAGGAAAGCCACACACCTGTCTATATAAGACCTTACAGCTCACAGTGCATGTCAGAGCAAATGACAATCATGAGGTCAAAGGAACTGCCTGAGGAGCTCAGAGACAGAATTGTGGCAAGGCACAGATCTGGTCAAGGTTACAAAAAAATTTCTGCTGCACTTAAGGTTCCTAAGAGCACAGTGGCCTCCATAATCCTCAAATGGAAGACGTTTGGGACGACCAGAACCCTTCCTAGAGCTGGCCGTCCGGCCAAACTGAGCTATCGGGGGAGAAGAGCCTTGGTGAGAGAGGCAAAGAAGAACCCAATGGTCACTGTGGCTAAGCTCCAGAGATGCAGTCGGGAGATGGGAGAAAGTTGTAGTAAGTCAACCATCACTGCAGCAATCCACCAGTCGGGGCTTTATGGCAGAGTGGCCCGAAGGAAGCCTCTCCTCAGTGCAAGACACATGAAAGCCCGCATGGAGTTTGCTAAAAAACACCTGAAGGACTCCAAGATGGTGATAAATAAAATCCTCTGGTCTGATGAGACCAAGATAGAACTTTTTGGCCTTAATTCTAAGCGGTATGTGTGGAGAAAACCAGGCACTGCTCATCACCTGTCCAAAACAGTCCCAACAGTGAAGCATGGTGGTGGCAGCATCATGCTGTGGGGGTGTTTTTCAGCTGCAGGGACAGGACGACTGGTTGCAATCGAGGGAAAGATGAATGCGGCCAAGTACAGGGATATCCTGGACGAAAACCTTTTCCAGAGTGCTCTGGACCTCAGACTGGGCCGAAGGTTTACCTTCCAACAAGACAATGACCCTAAGCACACCGCTAAAATAACGAAGGAGTGGCTTCACAACAACTCCGTGGCTGTTCTTGAATGGCCCAGCCAGAGCCCTGACTTAAACCCAATTGAGCATCTCTGGAGAGACCTGAAAATGACTGTCCACCAACGTTTACCATCCAACCTGACAGAACTGGAGAGGATCTGCAAGGAGGAATGGCAGAGGATACCCAAATCCAGATGTGAAAAACTTGTTGCATCTTTCCCAAAACGACTCATGGCTGTATTAGATCAAAAGGGTGCTTCTACTAAATACTGAACAAAGGGTCTGAATACTTATGACCATGTGATATTTCAGTTTTTGTTTTTTAATAAATTTGCAAAAATTTCTACATTTCTGTTTTTTTCTGTCCAAGATGGGGTGCTGAGTGTACATTACTGAGAAATAAAATGAACTTTTTTGATTTTTGGAAAATGCCTGCAATGAAACAAAGAGTGAAAAATTTAAAGGGGTCTGAATACTTTCCGTACCCACTGTATATATGCAGTATTTGTCGCACACAAGTCAAGTAATGAAATATTTTGTCTACTGAGGCTTTTATTTTGTAGTCCTTCCATGCACGTCATGTTTAAAGGTGGAGAACAGGAAACATGAGCCAAATAGAAATTAAATATCTAATCTCCTCCTCTCCTCACGTACTTCCAACACTCATTTTTTCTTGTTCTAGCGGGTTTTTTTGTTCCAATTTAAATCAAATGACAGGAAATAATCTCTAACATTCCCTTATTAACCCTTGTGTTGTCTTCCAGTCAACCATGATTTTCACGTCATTTTTTTCAACATTATTATTGCTTTTTCCGACATTTTTGTCACATTTTCAGTGTTGTGGGTGCTTTGTTTTGATGTTTTTGCCAAAGTTTTGGGATATTTTTATTGTTGACATTTTCAGCGCTTATTACAACGGCCCATTTTTTGTGCCAAATCTTCTTTTTTTCTTTTTTTTTACTGAAAACAGGTCAAATTTGACCCAAGGACAACATGAGGGTTGAGCAAATTGAACATGTATTGAATATAAAAGACGCCACAAAAATACAATGGCAGTTCCATTTTAAAGGGCAGTTTTCTGCTGATAATTTCTCTCAACCAACACAAAAGGTCTGGGAGTGTCTGCCAGTCGATTGTATAGTATTGTGCAGCTCTACACTGTGAACTCACTCGGCTTGTGATATAAAAGCAGGAGCTTTATTTCCCCGGCTGTCGCGGTCTAATAACCCCCAATAAGTGTTTGCTTATGATAACCTGTGGAGTCTATTACCACGGTTTGTTACAGAGCTGCTTCGGCATATCGGACACCGCCGTGAATACCAATTTAGAGAGAGAGGGAGCGCCCGTTTGTCACCATGTCGACAATATTAATGTCTTCTCTGCAGACTTGATAAAGACCCAGCGGAGCTCAGTGTAATGTGCTGGAGTGCAGTTGTCAGCGCGTCATAAACAAAGCCAAGAGGGGCGGATTTAGAGACTCAGCTCCACTAAGGGCCACGCTGGTAAAAGAAAATCACATAAAGGGCCACACATGTGGAGTGTAGTGACATGCTTTTATATAAATTAAAATGTCTTTGACTGTAAAGTCCAGTTCAGGCCACAGATTGGAGACAAAACCGTTTCAGCGGTCTGAACCGGCCCGTCTCGGATCGGCTCACACCGGCTGATGGTGTCGCTGCGACTCAGCTGGTGGAGTCTCCAGAGGCTGGTTTTAGGACGTAAGAGACGTCTCCTGTTCAACAGCCAAAATTAATGAAAGTAGAGATTTGTACTTGGCAAAGAGCGTTGGGTGGAATCAATCATGTTATTTTGGGGAATTAAAAAGAAGATTGATATAGGACAACATGAAGACAACATGAAGACAACATGAGGACAACATGAGGACAACATGAGGACAACATGGGGACAACATGGGGACAACATGAGGACAACATGGGGACCACATGAGGACAACATGAGGACAATATGAGGACAACATGGGGACAACATGAGGACAACATGAAGACAACATGAGGACAACATGAGGACAACATGAAGACAACATGAGGACAACATGGGGACAACATGAGGACAACATGAGGACAATATGAAGACAATATGAAGACAACATGGGGACAACATGAGGACAACATGAGGACAATATGAAGACAATATGAAGACAACATGAGGACAACATGAGGGTTAAAAACGTCTCCCGGCTGCAGTGATGGACCCCCGTCCTGACTCCAGATTGAGGGGGGGGACACGTTGAGGGAGTGCGGCGTGTCTTACATGAAGTAGTCCTGTGATGCGGAGGTAACAGCCGTGGCAGGTCTCCAGGGTGTTGGACAGGGGACGTCCAGACGAGGCTGTTAGCTGTTAGTTTGCTGAAGGCAGCGGTGCGTGGTCAGTCATTTCACGCCTGGCGCTTCCTGGCGCGTGCTGTGAAAAGCAAAGTGGATGAAAGCTCTCACAGGGGGACAACAGGCTCAGCGAGACGGGTGTTTTTGTGTCCAATCGTCGAACCGGCGGTGGACATTGACAGCAGGAGGACTCGGTTAACGCCGTGATTAGGTTCCACACGTCGGATTGATTGATGGAGAACTCCCTGGAAGACTGCAGGGGATGTTATCCAGTCCACTATGACGACGTGTGATTGGCTATTCAATTCAATTCAATTTTATTTATAGTATCAATTCATAACAAGAGTTATCTGGAGACCCTTTACAGATAGAGCAGGTCTAGACCACACTCCAGAATTTACAAGGACCCAACAGGTCTAGTAGTTTCCTCCAGAGCAAGCAACAGGGCCACAGTGGTGAGGAAAAACTTCCTTTTAGGCAGAAACCTGGGACAGACCCAGACCCAGACCCAGGCCCAGGCCCAGGCCCAGGCCCAGGCCCAGGCCCAGGCCCAGGCCCAGGCCCAGGCCCAGACCCAGCCTCTTGGTAGGCGGTGTCTGACGACCGGTTGGGGTTAGAATGAAGAGTGGCAATAACAGTCCCTTCAGTTATTCTGGCCTCTGTGTTGTAGAAGTGTAGTTTATAGGGGGGGGGGGGATCACCAGACGCCTCCCGATATCGTCACAATACTTATACCACGATACGATATTATTGCGATTTTTAAACATATTGCAATATTCTGTAATTTATTACCTTTTCTCCAACTTCTATTTTTTCCCCAATTTCTAACGACGTCCCCAAAAGGAAACTTCTCAACATCTGTTTCATCTAAAAAGAAACATTTCTCTGTTTGTTCATCTTCAATGTTATTGCTGCAGAACGGGACAAACTGACCAACACATATATTATATATAATATATATAATATATAATAACAGATCCATACTTGGCGACTGTGTATCGATACAGTATTGCCACTGAAAATATTGCGATACTACGCTGTATCCATCCCCCCCCCCTAGTAATTTAGTTGATTTAATCGACAGATCTGTAAAACTGAGTTTCTCCACACCTGCTGCCACATTGCCCCGGGACAGGACAGGACCCAAATGTGTGCCGTCATGGTTCTGATGGTGCGGGTCTTCCTGTGTTAGGGTGACCAGACGTCCCCGTCCGGTTTCCGGGGACAGTCCTCGGTTTTGGTGACCTGTCCCCGGCTGGATCTGTCCCCGGAAATGTCCCCGGTTTTCACTGTGACTGACAGACCCGATACTGGAATGAAAGAAAGAAAACTCTGACCAAACGGAGCCGATCGAGCAGCGCTGCTCAGAGCTCAGAGATGTTTTAGAAAGCCGTATTTTACCATGCTAAAATCACTGATTATTTACATGGAGTCTGGTGGAGATATGCTGCTCTATACATGCTAAAATCACTGATTATTTACATGGAGTCTGGTGGAGATATGCTGCTCTATACACGCTAAAATCACTGATTATTTACATGGAGTCTGGTGGAGATATGCTGCTCTATACACGCTAAAATCACTGATTATTTACATGGAGTCTGGTGGAGATATGCTGCTCTATACACGCTAAAATCACTGATTATTTACATGGAGTCTGGTGGAGATATGCTGCTCTATACACGCTAAAATCACTGATTATTTACATGGAGTCTGGTGGAGATATGCTGCTCTATACACGCTAAAAGTAGTGATTATTTACATGGAGTCTGGTGGAGATATGCTGCTCTATACATGCTAAAAGTCAGTGATTATTTACATGGAGTCTGGTGGACTTTTATGTTTAAAAAATGATCTTAATCTTTAACAGAAAGGTCAGCCTCCTTAGAAATCCTTTCCATAATGTTATCAGACACTTAGAATATTAATCTGAGTCTGTCAGCAGCAAAACGAGCACTTTATGAACGTAAATACAAGCTGGACAATTCTCCCATTAACTTCCATTGTAGCTTGTTTCTCTGCTGCCGACTGCAGCGATCTCGTTTCATACTGCATCAATGTCAAAGGAAAATCTTTCCTCAATAGTTTATATTGTATCCGATACTCAGCTCTAGGTCTAGTGTCCCCGTTTTAACTTTTACAAAAATTAAAAACATGACGTGTTTTGGAGGTATTTACGCTTCTGAGCTGAAAATGTCCCCGGATTTTGTCTGAGACATCTGGTCACCTTATCCTGTGTTCTTGGTGTCTCCTGTCCAGGTGATGGCTCAGCAGGCGACGGCGGGCCGACGCTGCCTGCGGGCGTTCGTTAGCGGCTTCTTCGTGGCGGTTCCCGTCACGGTCACCGTCCTGGATCGCCTGGCCTACGTGGCGCGAGTGGAGGGAGCGTCGATGCAGGTGAGACGTTACAGTCGATGCAGGTGAGATGTTCCCGCACCATAAAGCGCCGGGCCGGCCCGAGGCATTGGCAGGATGGGCGAATGCCAGGGGGGCGCCGGCGCCTCGGGACGTCCCGACATGCCGTCTATGATTTGGCGGGGTTATGTGTCATTTTTTTCAAGGTTTTCTGTCGGCTTTTTCTGTGTGTGTGTGTGCGTGTGTGTGTGTGTGTGTGTGTGTATGAGAACACTATATTTAGACCGTTTGGTACTGCTCTATTACATGATACAGTGACTCACCTTTTTGTTTCTTTGCTGTTACTGTATGTGAAGATATAAAGGGTAGGAGTGTGAATTGCTTTATATAATCTGTAATCTGTGTGTGTGTGTGTGTGTGTGTGTGTGTGTCTGTGTGTGTGTGTGCGTGTGTGTGTGCGTGCGTGTTTGTGTGTGTGTGTCTGTGTGTGTGTGTGTGTGTGTGTGTGTGTGTGTGTGTGTGTGTGTGTGTGTCTGTGTGTGTGTCTGTGTGTGTGTCTGTGTGTGTGTCTGTGTGTGTGTGTGCAGCCCTTCCTGAACCCAGAGGGCCGGTCGGACTGCGACGTTGTCCTACTGAACCGTTGGAGTGTGAGGAACTACGAGGTCCAGCGAGGCGACATCGTCTCCGTCATGTGAGTTTCTCTCCAAAAAGCAACACAACAAGACAACAACACAGCAACACATCCTGCTATTTTGCAAGTTCTCTCACTTATAAATCATGGAGGGTCTGAAATTGTCCTCGTAGGTGCATGTCCACTGTGAGAGACATAATCTAAAAAAAAATATCCAGAAATCACAATGTATGATTTTTTTTAACTATTTATTTGTATGATACAGCTGCAAATAAGTATTTGAACACCTGAGAAAACCAATGATAATATTTGGAAGAACACACCAGAATAGGCCTGATTAGTACGCAGTGTTTGACGGCCGCATTCCAACACTTATAGAAAGTAATCACAGTATTCAGGATACGGAATACATTACAAATGACATTTTTGGGCATGTATTCTGTAATCTGTAAAGCGTTGGTCCAGTTTTTTGGGCGACAACACAGATTAGCACAGCCTGCTGTTATGGAGACGTATTGCGTCACAACGTACGCTCAAGTCGGCGTTGCTTCGGTGTGTGTCTTTTTTGTCCAACTTGAGGAGACAGTCGGGTTGCTTGGCCGTCGGGTTGGTGTGTCAGAGCCTTTAAAGGTCCCATGGCATGAAAATGTCACTTAATGAGGTGTTTTAAAGGTTATATGAGTCCCCCCCCCCCAGCCTGCCTATGGCCCCCCAGTGGCTAGAAATGGTGACAGGTGTAAACCGAGTCCTGGGTGTCCTGCTCTGCCTTTGAGGACATGAAAGCTCAGATGGGCCGATCTGGAATCTTCCCCTTATGAGGTCATAAGGGGCAAGGTTACCTCCCCTTTCTCTGCTTTGCCCGTAAGCAGTGTTTGACGCCCGCTTTCCTACATCTATAAAATGCAATTCAATGTGGAAGTAATCCAAGTATTCGGGATACGGAGTACATTACAAATGACTTTTTTGGGCATGTAATCTGTAACAAATACGTTTTGATATTCTTTTGATATTGATTATCCTTCCCAACACTGGCTGTAGCTGTATTCATGTGGTGTCAGAATAGTAAAAACATTGTGTTCCTAAACCTATTCAATGGCTCACTTTTGCTCTTTGTTGTCACACAAATACTGAAAAGAGCGGTCAGTTGTAAAAAATATAAAGTCTTCTTATACTACATTGGACCAAATCCACCGATTAATCACCGTATAGAGATGAAAGGAAACAAAAACATCACCGGTTCTGTGATGTTGAATCCGAGTGCACGTTAGATCCGGCTGTGCCGTGCCCCCTCCTCCCGCTACGAGCCTTAAAGTAGGGTGACCAGACGTCCCGGGAAACCGGGGACAGTCCCCGATTTTGGTAACCTGTCCCCGGCTGGATATGTCCCCGGAAATGTCCCCGGTTTTCACTGTGACAGACAGACCCGATACTGGAATGAAAGAAAGAAAACTCTGACCAAACGGAGCCGATCGAGCAGCGCTGCTCAGAGCTCAGAGATGTTTTAGAAAGCCGTATTTTACCATGCTAAAATCACTGATTATTTACATGGAGTCTGGTGGAGATATGCTGCTCTATACACGCTAAAATCACTGATTATTTACATGGAGTCTGGTGGAGATATGCTGCTCTATACACGCTAAAAGTAGTGATTATTTACATGGAGTCTGGTGGAGATATGCTGCTCTATACACGCTAAAAGTAGTGATTATTTACATGGAGTCTGGTGGAGATATGCTGCTCTATACATGCTAAAATCACTGATTATTTACATGGAGTCTGGTGGAGATATGCTGCTCTATACACGCTAAAAGTAGTGATTATTTACATGGAGTCTGGTGGAGATATGCTGCTCTATACACGCTAAAATCACTGATTATTTACATGGAGTCTGGTGGACTTTTATGTTTTAAAAAATGATCTTAATCTTTAACAGAAAGGTCGACCTCCTTAGAAATCCTTTCCATAATGTTATTAGACACTTAGTATATTAATCTGAGTCTGTCAGCAGCAAAACGAGCACTTTATGAACGTAAATACAAGCTGGACAATTCTCCCATTAACTATTAAAAACATGACGTGTTTTGGAGGTATTTACGCTTCTGAGCTGAAAATGTCCCCGGATTTAGTCTGAGGAATCTGGTCCCCTTACCTTAAAGCGTCTGTTTGTCTTCCGATCCTATTGCCGCATGTTTACCTGGCAGCCCTGCTCTCCCCTCAAAGCAACAGGTAGATCTGTACTGACTCGCCTCGTCGCCGGGGGAAACGAGTTAGAAAACATCCCTCATGAAGCCGCATCTATCGTCTGCCAAGAACATCGCCTTGGATTTAAATTGCAAATGTGATACGGCTCCACTGCGGGGGGGGAGGAGACGGGCTCCCGCCTGTAATTGGCTCTCATTTTAAAGGAAAGTTGTTCAAGGGAATGCTCCAGTCTGCAGAGTGATATCTTATTTACAGACCGCCTCTCGGTCTCAGGGAGAACGGCTGTGTCTCTTCTCTGAGGTGTTTGTCTCGCTCTCAACGCAGACCATTACAAACCTGATTGATCTTCATGTTCGCCTGTGAGCACATCCATTTGCCCCAGAACTGATTTCTGCAAAACATCACTTTTCTCCCAGACACGGGGGAAGGAAATGTTTTCTCCTTTGGGTTGTGAGTCTGCAGCAGGAGAGATGAAAGCGGCTTGGTTCAGCCATCTTGGACCACAGTCTTATGAATATTCAGCGAAAGACTCGCTTCATTCCTGCCGCCGCCGTTTGCTTTGAGTCGAAGATCTCAGTGACAGTTGACGAGATAAAAATCAAGAAAAGAAGACACAGTACCTACAATACTCCAGACCATTCAACACAATAGACAATAAACCAAATCAACATACTGTATGTAGTAATGACAAAACCATAAGCCCATCATACACCCCAGCACAAAGCTTCTTAACCCCCATGTTGCCCTCATGTTGCCCTCATCTTGCCCTCATGTTGTCCTCATGTTGCCCTCATGTTGCCCTCAGGTTGTCCTCATGTTGCCCTCAGGTTGCCCTCAGGTTGCCCTCATGTTGTCCTCATGTTGCCCTCATGTTGCCCTCATGTTGCCCTCATGTTGTCCTCATGTTGCCCTCATGTTGCCCTCATGTTGCTCTCTCATGTTGTCCCCATCTCGCCCTCATGTTGCCCTCATGTTGCCCTCATGTTGTCCTCATGTTGTCCTCATGTTGTCCTCATGTTGTCCTCATGTTGTCCCTCATGTTGCCCTCATGTTGTCCTCATGTTGCCCTCGTGTTGCCCTCGTGTTGTCCTCATGTTGTCCTCATGTTGCCCTCATGTTGTCCTCATGTTGCCCTCATGTTGTCCTCATGTTGTCCTCATGTTGCCCTCATGTTGCCCTCATGTTGTCCTCATGTTGTCCTCATGTTGCCCTCATGTTGTCCTCATGTTGCCCTCATGTTGTCCTCATGTTGC
Organism: Etheostoma nigrum; assembly: GCA_029931835.1. Classification (NCBI taxonomy): domain Eukaryota; kingdom Metazoa; phylum Chordata; class Actinopteri; order Perciformes; family Percidae; genus Etheostoma; species Etheostoma nigrum. The sequence continues at coordinate 31,889,903 of CM057244.1, read as the reverse complement.
CCTCATGTTGTCTTCATGTTGTCCTCATGTTGCCCTCATGTTGTCCTCATGTTGCCCTCATGTTGTCTTCATGTTGTCCTCATGTTGTCCTCATGTTGTCCTCATGTTGTCCTCATGTTGTCCTCATGTTGTCCTCATGTTGTCCTCATGTTGTCCTCATGTTGCCCTCATGTTGTCCTCATGTTGTCTTCATGTTGCCCTCATGTTGTCTTCATGTTGCCCTCATGTTGTCTTCATGTTGTCCTCATGTTGTCCTCATGTTGTCTTCATGTTGTCTTCATGTTGTCTTCATGTTGTCTTCATGTTGTCCCCATGTTGTCCTCATGTTGTCCTCATGTTGTCCTCATGTTGCCCCCATGTTGTCCTCATGTTGTCCTCATGTTGTCTTCATGTTGCCCTCATGTTGTCCTCATGTTGTCTTCATGTTGTCTTCATGTTGTCCTCATGTTGTCTTCATGTTGCCCTCATGTTGTCCTCATGTTGTCCTCATGTTGTCCTATATCAATGTTCTTTTTAATTCCCCAAAATAACATGATTGATTCCACCCAACGCTCTTTGCCAAGTACAAATCTCTACTTTCATTAATTTTGGGGCGTCTTATTCAATTTTATAGCATTGTAAAACAAATGGAAGTGTTTTTGAAATAGTATTGAGTAAAAGTTGACATATTCCAGTCTGTGATTATCATCAACATCCATTCCTTTAATTTTAGTCTCAATAATTCCTAATTTCTTCTTTTCTAACTCAAACATTAGGTATAATTTCCTATAAATGAGGTTTATTGACCATAAATTCCAATTTAACGCGTGCACTGTCTACACCACTGATAATACTGATATACATTATACTACTACTTTTAAGTAGAATGAATTATGGGTTAAATAACCTTGGCTTTAACTTAATCCTTTTGTCTTGTATTGAGCTGAGAAAGTACAGGCTCGACAGACTGCTTTAATGAATTTTTTAATGTATATTTGTGACTGTGAAGGATGAAAAGGATGAATGAAATTGTGTTTGATTTTTGTTTTGAGGTATGGCTTTTATCTTATTTTGGTATAGAAAGTTGTAAATCTGAAATTTGCACCGCCCCTTCAGTAGTTGTGTTGATGTGTTGACTGAACATTTGTCTTTTAGTTGTTTTTAAGCCCGCTTGTCGTTGCGTCTGTAACTCTTGCAGCAAAGTAAGTTACTCAGGGAGACCAATAAGAGGACTTGGACTGCTTCAGGTTTCTCTCTCCCCTCTGTAGTCTCAGACAGCTGGCAGCTTCAGGACTCCATCAGGAGCTCCACATCTTCCAAATTAGACGCCGTGCGTTCAACGAGCATGTTGTCACCACGGCGACACTTCATTTAAATAAGCAGTGTCATACCCGTGCAAAGACCTTTTCTTCTCGTTTCTTCTGCTGCGTCTCCCGAGATCAGGGCACACGCCGAAACCTCACGTCTAATTTGAGTTTGATTTTTCCAGAAATGCTAAAACCCACTGGGGAGGAAACAAACAACAACAACAAACAACAGGAAGTGAAGTACAATCTGTTCAGGTGAGGTAACATTAGAAGCCCGCGGGGGGTTTCTAAAAACATCTCAGCCTGAACGAGATGAAAAATACTGAGACGCAAATCACAAGATCGAAGAAACATAACAATGCAAAGACAGAAGTAAGAAGAGGAAGCCAGAGAGAGTAATGAGCCCGGCCGTGTTTGTGTGTTTGGAGACGTTCGGTTAGATTCAGAGTGCATGTTGGGTAATGAAGTTGTTTGTTCTGCTTCTTTGAACGTGCGATGAAGCTGAAATGACAAATTACTTTTGTGCTTCATTTTGTTGAAGAATGTGATGAAAATCCATTCATCGAAACATGGAAACATCTATAAAACGTCTCATTAAAAGCTGATATTAATAATAGTTAATGCAGATTTTGCACATGCAAACTAATAGAGACAAATGACAATACACAATAAAGTATTTTCTATTCTATTCTAACAAGCTTTAACCCTCTATTGCATGAATTATTTTTTAAACATGGTAAAAAATGTCTTGATGTGTTTTTATGACTTTAGATTGCTTAAATAATGCAATTGTAATTTTTTTTTTGTAATAATTAAAGGGGGGAGTAGTTTGCAACAACGCGCATTTGTGGAAAGTGTCAAGAAATCCATTATTCCTTTAAAAACATGCTTTTATTGAAAAAATACCAAACATTTCTACTTATATGCCACATGGCAACACATTAATTTTAGCCTTTTTACTGAAAAATTATAGCATTTTAACTGATTTAAGTGATGGAAATTAAAAGTTTACTTAGCTCAGATAACAGTTGAATTTTTATTTTTCAAAGAAATGCTTCTAAAATTAAGAAAAACCACTAAATTTGGGCTGATACTGGAACGTGATCTTCAGTGTGGTACATGTCCGGAAAAGGGGCGGGGCAACAGGATTTCCTGATTATGTGAAGTCATCAAATTAATAGCAATTCAAAATTTCCCTTCAACACTTTAACTTCAGAAGACCCTTTTACACAATTAAACAGAAAACAATGCATTCCATATGGTTTGTCTATTTTCAATAGGTGAAAGTCTTGTGTTTTCTCCTTAACTTCTCCAGGACATGAACACCTGTTTCCTGGTGAAAGTCTTGTGTTTTCTCCTTAACTTCTCCAGGACATGAACACCTGTTTCCTGGTGAGAGTCTGGTGTTTTCTCCTTAACTTCTCCAGGACATGAACACCTGTTTCCTGGTGAAAGTCTTGTGTTTTCTCCTTAACTTCTCCAGGACATGAACACCTGTTTCCTGGTGAAAGTCTTGTGTTTTCTCCTTAACTTCTCCAGGACATGAACACCTGTTTCCTGGGTGAAAGTCTTGTGTTTTCTCCTTAACTTCTCCAGGACATGAACACCTGTTTCCTGGGTGAAAGTCTTGTGTTTTCTCCTTAACTTCTCCAGGACATGAACACCTGTTTCCTGGTGAAAGTCTTGTGTTTTCTCCTTAACTTCTCCAGGACATGAACACCTGTTTCCTGGGTGAAAGTCTTGTGTTTTCTCCTTAACTTCTCCAGGACATGAACACCTGTTTCCTGGGTGAAAGTCTTGTGTTTTCTCCTTAACTTCTCCAGGACATGAACACCTGTTTCCTGGTGAAAGTCTTGTGTTTTCTCCTTAACTTCTCCAGGACATGAACACCTGTTTCCTGGTGAAAGTCTTGTGTTTTCTCCTTAACTTCTCCAGGACATGAACACCTGTTTCCTGGGTGAAAGTCTTGTGTTTTCTCCTTAACTTCTCCAGGACATGAACACCTGTTTCCTGGTGAAAGTCTTGTGTTTTCTCCATAACTTCTCCAGGACAATGTGGGGAATAAAGCAATAAATACGAGAAATACACATTGCTTACTGTGCTTTACTGTTTGTAGCTAATTGTACGAATGGTTCATGAGAACAGTCTGAATGTAAATCATGTTTTCATCCTTTTTGGGGCTTTAGATCATGTAAAAAGAACCAAATTAACTCGACGTACGGTGCGATCACGCAACTTCACACACTTGGTCATATTTTATCCCATGGTGTAAATCTGCTGTCGTGCGTCAGACTTCTTCCGCCTCCTCCTATAAGTCCCATGAAGAGGAAATGAGTGGAAACGAGCCGTGGCGTCTCTGTGCTCGGCAGCTAGATTCGTATATTCATATCTGGTCAGATTCCTGTTGAGCCAAGCAGGAAATGAAGTATTCACATCTTCTTACAGTTAAGATTTATGGCCTCGCCGATCGCTAATTAGCAGGAAGTAATCAGTAGTAGGACAGTAAAGCAGAGAGCAGAAGGACCTTATCTCTGCTGTTTTCCTGCTGAACATATACAGTGAGGAAAATAAGTATTTGAACACGCTGCTATTTTGCAAGTTCTCCCACTTAGAAATCATGGAGGGTCTGAAATTGTCCTCGTAGGTGCATGTCCACTGTGAGAGACATAATCTAAAAAAAACATCCAGAAATCACAATGTATGATTTTTTTAAGTATTTATTTGTATAATACAGCTGCAAATAAGTATTTGAACACCTGTCTATCAGCTAGAATTCTGACCCTCAAAGACCTGTTAGTCTGCCTTCAAAATGTCCACCTCCACTCCATTTATTATCCTAAATTAGATGCACCTGTTTGAGGTCGTTAGCTGCATAAAGACACCTGTCCACCCCATACAATCAGTAAGAATCTCACTACTAACATGGCCAAGACCAAAGAGCTGTCCAAAGACACTAGAGACAAAATTGTCCACCTCCACAAGGCTGGAAAGGGCCTTTATTGGTCATATTTTATTTATTTTGTCCTCTGTACACCGGGATGTTTTTAGACTTTTTTTGTTATTTTTGTGGACCAGTGTCTGTTTTAAACCATCACAATGATGACATTTTGGCCGGCCCTCACTCTTAATAATAATAATAATAATAATACATCTTGTTTAAAGGCGCCTTTCTCTGCACTCAAGGCCGAGCAATAGACATTCAAGTGGAATAGGCAGATTTAACAGACGTCTTAAGGACTGTTTTAAGGTTAACTTTCGTTAATTAAAAACAAATTGTCCAAATGTTGTCCTCATGTTGTCCCCATGTTGTCCCCATGTTGTCCTCATGTTGTCCCCATGTTGTCCTCATGTTGTCCTCATGTTGTCCTCATGTTGTCCCCATGTTGCCCTCATGTTTCCCTCATGTTGTCCTCATGTTGTCCCCATGTTGTCCTCATGTTGTCCTCATGTTGTCCTCATGTTGTCCCCATGTTGTCTTCATGTTGTCCCCATGTTGTCCTCATGTTGTCCTCATGTTGTCCTATATCAATGTTGTTTTTAATTCCCCAAAATAACATGATTGATTCCACCCAACGCTCTTTGCCAAGTACAAATCTCTACTTTCATTAATTTTGGGGCGTCTTATTCAATTTTATAGCATTGTAAAACAAATGGAAGTGTTTTTGAAATAGTATTGAGTAAAAGTTGACATATTCCAGTCTGTGATTATCATCAACATCCATTCCTTTAATTTTAGTCTCAATAATTCCTAATTTCTGCTTTTCTAACTCAAACATTAGGTATAATTTCCTATAAATGAGGTTTATTGACCATAAATTCCAAAAATAACTGTAAACTACAGTTAATAAGTTAGTGTTACGTAGTGTTAAATGTAAAAAAAAAGCGTTAAGTGTTGAAAAAAGGGACAAAACCGTAAGGAAAAGCTAAAAACGACAGAAATAATGAACCATTAAGGCTCGTAACAAACGGTTTTCTCTCATTTAAATAATATCCTAAAATAAAACAGACGAAATCACACAACATGTGACCATACGTTTTGTTTGTGTCACAAATACACAAACCGTTTTCATTCTAACAGACACCAACGTCTTTTAGTCTTTTACCCTCCTGGTGTCCTCGGGTCAAATCTGACCCCTTCAAAATAAATGTCTATATCTGAAATATGAGTTTCTTTTTAACCAAATTACCACAAAAAATGGATTGGATTTCTTCCAACTGATCACTTCCATTCCTCTGATCTTAACTATTAGTCAAAATATTTCATAATTTCTGCTTTTTTAACTCAAATATTAGGTATAATTCTATATAAATGAGCGTTATTAACCATGAATTCCAAAAATTAGTGTAAAACTAGTAAGGTGGTGTTAGTGAAAACTAAAAAAAGGGACAAAAATGTCAAATTTTTGTCCCGTTTTTGACCCAGAGGACAACACAAGGGTTAAAAGCACAGTTGTCTCTAATTTCTACAGTTTTTTTTACAGCTTAACTAACGCCCAAATTGGCTATATTGGTTATATCTTTGAGCATTTATACTTCCCTTCCTAAAGTAGTTGACCTGACGGAGGCTTTATAATGAGGAACACGTGTTTCGGACTGTGCAGGGTCAGACCTGCTGCTCCAACGGGCCGGTTAGGAACCAGCCGTCAACAGGAACAGGGAAGCAGATGTAGTAGGAGCTGAAATGTGCCAACATGTTGGAAGGAGTTATGGAAATGAAGGGCGTGCTGTGGTGGAAGTTTCTCTACAGCGAGGGAGGAATTTGAGTAGCAGAAGAGATCTTGTTGAAACAAATAAAGACCGGCTGCAAACTGGATTAAAAGTTTAGGTAGAAGGCAACAAAAAAGGCGACGAACAGGCGACAAAAAGGCAACAAAAAGGTGACGAACAGGCGACAAAAAGGCAACAAAAAGGTGACGAACAGGCGACAAAAAGGCAACAAAAAAGGTAACGAAAAGGCGACGAACAGGCGACAGAAAGGTGACGAAAAGGCAACAAAGAGGCGACGAAAAGGTAACTAAAAGGTGACAAAAAGGCAACGAAAAGGCAACAAAGAGGCGACGAAAAGGTGACGAAAAGGTGACGAAAAGGTAACTAAAAGGTGACAAAAAGGCAACAAAGAGGCGACAAAAAGGTGACGAAAAGGCAACAAAGAGGCGACAAAAAGGTGACGGAAAGGTGACGAAAAGGCAATAAAGAGGCGACGAAAAGGTGACGGAAAGGTGACGAAAAGGCAACAAAGAGGCGACAAAAAGGTGACGGAAAGGTGACGAAAAGGCAACAAAGAGGCGACAAAAAAGGTGACGGAAAGGCAACAAAGAGGCGACAAAAAAGGTGACGGAAAGGCAACAAAGAGGCGACAAAAAGGCAACGAAAAGGCAACAAAGAGGCGACAAAAAGGCAACGAAAAGGCAACAAAGAGGCGACAAAAAGGTGACAAAAAGGTGACGAAAAGGCAACAAAGAGGCGACGAAAAGGTGACAAAAAGGTGACGAAAAGGCAACAAAGAGGCGACGAAAAGGTGACGGAAAGGTGACGAAAAGGCAACAAAGAGGCGACAAAAAAGGTGACGGAAAGGCAACAAAGAGGCGACGAAAAGGTGACGAAAAGGCAATAAAGAGGCGACGAAAAGGTGACGGAAAGGTGACGAAAAGGCAACAAAGAGGCGACAAAAAAGGTGACGGAAAGGCAACAAAGAGGCGACGAAAAGGTGACAAAAAGGTGACGAAAAGGCAATAAAGAGGCGACGAAAAGGTGACGGAAAGGTGACGAAAAGGCAATAAAGAGGCGACGAAAAAGGTGACGGAAAGGCAACAAAGAGGCGACAAAAAGGCAACGAAAAGGCAACAAAGAGGCGACAAAAAGGTGACGAAAAGGCAACAAAGAGGCGACGAAAAGGTGACGAAAAGGTGACGAAAAGGCAATAAAGAGGCGACGAAAAGGTGACGAAAAGGCAACAAAGAGGCGACGAAAAGGTGACGAAAAGGCAACAAAGAGGCGACGAAAAGGTGACAAAGAGGCGACTAAAAGGTGAGGCAAAGGCAATAAAGAGGCGACGAAAAGGTGACAAAGAGGCGACGAAAAGGTGACGGAAAGGTGACGAAAAGGCAATAAAGAGGCGACGAAAAGGTGACAAAGAGGCGACGAAAAGGTGAGGCAAAGGCAATAAAGAGGCGACGAAAAGGTGACGGAAAGGCAACAAAGAGGCGACGAAAAGGTGACGAAAAGGCAACAAAGAGGCGACGAAAAGGTGACGAAAAGGCAACAAAGAGGCGACTAAAAGGTGAGGCAAAGGCAATAAAGAGGCGACGAAAAGGTGACAAAGAGGCGACGAAAAGGTGACGGAAAGGCAACAAAGAGGCGACGAAAAGGTGACGAAAAGGCAACAAAGAGGCGACGAAAAGGTGACAAAGAGGCGACTAAAAGGTGACGAAAAGGCAATAAAGAGGCGACGAAAAAGGTGACGGAAAGGCATTCACAATGATCAGAGTTACAGAGTGACAACAGTTCTGTGCCTCACGTAACATATGACAGTTCCTCATATCCCGTTGGACCCCCCCCCCCCCCAGTAGAAACCAGGCCATGTTTGGAAATCAATCTAATCTTAAACAGCACACTTCATCTTCTTCCTCAGACTTCTGGGAGCCAACCATGTCCCCCGATCTGTCCCCCGATCTGTCCCCCGATCTGTCTAGTGCGTCAAAAAATGACTGTAGCCGTCCTTCAATCCTAGAAGTCAGAGATTCATCTCGTCTATAGATCGCTCCACGGCTCCAACCATACAGATCGCCATGGTGACCCCATCATATCTGGTTTTCTTCACCATTCGCTTCCAGTAGTGAAATGCAGAGTCCTAACATGTTCAGCTGTCTCCAACACTGGAGGACTTTCTTTAGGAGACATCTTTAGGAATGACACATGTTTCAGAGGCCTATCTGAATGATTTACTTATAATTAACAATCACTTAATCAATGAACAATTATTGAAGAGAAAATCATTATCTATGTTATTTATATTTTCCCATTACAGTGCATAATAACTGAAGAGGGATTTACTGAGAGGGATATTAACGGGAGAATCTGGAGATGGGGAAATAAAACATCGCAGCCTGTTACAATCATGTGTGGGAATTTGGAAACGGGATCTAAATATACATCAATTTACACTAAATGTACATTTACACAGCAGCTGTGCATCATATTTAATGAGACGTTTGAGTCTATTATTTCTCTTTGTGCTAACTGTAATTATAGCACAGATGGTGGGGAGTAGCTCCGAGTCCCTAATCTGGAAGACTACTCGTGGAACTCATGCGGGAGTCTGAAGCTAATTTCCATTAAATTAGTATTAAAGCCTCGTTAATTAAATATGCCCACTGAGGCAGAGGCCGTCTTTAACCCTTCCCGTCGAAATGAAAATCAACACTTTTGTTGATGTTTTTTACCGATTCTTACGTTTTTGTCTCTTTTTTCAACACTTTTGATGCTTTTTTTTCAATGTTTGTCCCTTTTTTTGACGTTTTCAACACTACGTAACACTAACTTATTAACTTTAGTTTTACAGTTATTTTTGGAATTTATGGTCAATAAACCTCATTTATAGGAAATTATACCTAATGTTTGAGTTAGAAAAGCAGAAATTAGGAATTATTGAGACTAAAATTAAAGGAATGGATGTTGATGATAATCACAGACTGGAATATGTCAACTTTTACTCAATACTATTTCAAAAACACTTCCATTTGTTTTACAATGTAATGTCAACACAGTAAAAATGGACCTACTTAACCAAGTTGGTTCACTGCTAGCTTAGCTACAAGCTAGCATCAAACACAACAAAGGCTGTCAGCTGAATGGTGTTTTGAGCTAACGTTAGCATAGCATCAATCAATCATGGATAGCTACAACGTTCCTGAAATGATTTCATCTTCTGTTATTGTTTGTAATGAGAAAACGTTTATAAGCAGATCCAGCGCAGATGGATGGAGGGAGGGAGGGAGGGAGGGATGGATGGATGAATGGAGGGAGGGATGGAGGGAGGGATGGATGGATGTAGGGATGGAGGGATGGATGGAGGGATGGATGGATGGAGGGAGGGATGGATGGATGAAGGAATGGATGGATGGATGGAGGAATGGATGGATGGAGGAATGGATGGATGAAGGAATGGATGGATGGATGGAGGGAGGGATGGATGGATGAAGGAATGGATGGATGGATGGAGGAATGGATGGAGGAATGGAGGAATGGATGGAGGGATGGATGGATGAAGGAATGGATGGATGGATGGATGGAGGGATGGATGGATGAAGGAATGGAGGGATGGATGGAGGGAGGGATGGATGGATGGATGGAGGGAGGGATGGATGGATGAAGGAATGGATGGATGGATGGAGGAATGGATGGATGGAGGAATGGATGGATGAAGGAATGGATGGATGGATGGAGGGAGGGATGGATGGATGAAGGAATGGATGGATGGATGGAGGAATGGATGGAGGAATGGAGGAATGGATGGAGGAATGGAGGAATGGATGGAGGGATGGATGGATGAAGGAATGGATGGATGGATGGAGGGATGGATGGATGAAGGAATGGAGGGATGGATGGAGGAATGGATGGAGGGAGGGATGGATGGATGGATGGAAATTTACCATCACAAACTTATACATTCATAACAATGAAGTAACTAGAACATACTAGAAGGACTTCAACCCATTTGTCTCTCGTTCCCCCCCCTCCGTGATGCATGCTGGGTGACGGGACGTGTTTCCTGTTGTCCAATCACGTTGGACGTCAGTCCTCTTTCTGGGATTCCTCTCCGTCTTCTCCCTCGAACCGACATCAAAGCCGACAGCCTGCCGCCCGTCTCCTCCCACGGGCCAGCTGGGAATCACCTCCGAGCGCCATGTTCCCGTGTCTGTTCGTTTAGCGTAGCGGCGGAGGATCCCTCCCTCCATCCATCCATCCCTCCCTCCCTCCCTCCATCCATCCATCCATCCCTCCTTCCCTCCCTCCCTCCCTCCCTCCCTCCCAACGCCATCACTCAGATGACATAATGAGGGCACAATGAAAGCTCCACATGAACGCCGGAGGGAGTGACACACAAGACAGAGCAGGTGGAGGAAGAGAAGGAAAGGAAGACTCCTTAGTTCTCTAGGTTCAGACCTGAGTCTACGGCTGCAACCTACAGTTGTTTTCATTGTTGGTTAATGTGTGGATTAGTTCCTGGATGAATGGAACAGTTGTCTGGTCTCTAAAATGTCAGAACATGGTGAAAAAATGTGGATCAGAGTTTCCCCAAAAGCCCAAGATGACGTCCTCAAATGTCCACAACTCAAAGTGACTCAGTTCTCCTGTCACAGAGGAAATTATACCTAATGTTTGAGTTAGAAAAGCAGAAATTAGGAATTATTGAGACTAAAATTAAAGGAATGGATGTTGATGATAATCACAGACTGGAATATGTCAACTTTTACTCAATACTATTTCAAAAACACTTCCATTTGTTTTACAATGCTATAAAATTGAATAAGACGCCCCAAAATTAATGAAAGTAGAGATTTGTACTTGGCAAAGAGCGTTGGGTGGAATCAATCATGTTATTTTGGGGAATTAAAAAGAACATTGATATAGGACAACATGAGGACAACATGAGGACAACATGAGGACAACATGGGGACAACATGAGGACAACATGGGGACAACGTGAGGACAACATGGGGACAACATGAGGACAACATGGGGACAACGTGAGGACAACATGAGGACGACATGGGGACGACATGGGGACAACATGAGGACAACATGAGGACGACATGGGGACGACATGAGGACAACATGAAGACAACATGAAGACAACATGAGGACAACATGAAGACAACATGAAGACAACATGAGGACAACATGAAAACAACTTGAGGACAACATGCAGGCAACATGAGGACAACATGAAGACAACTTGAGGGCAACATGAGGACATCATGGGGACAACATGAGGACAACATGCAGACAACATGAGGACAACATGAGGGCAACATGAAGACAACATGAGGACAACATGGGGACAACATGAGGACAACATGAGGACAACATGGGGACAACATGAGGACAACATGGGGACAACATGAGGACAACATGAGGACGACATGGGGACGACATGGGGACAACATGAGGACAACATGAGGACGACATGGGGACGACATGAGGACAACATGAAGACAACATGAAGACAACATGAGGACAACATGAAGACAACATGAAGACAACATGAGGACAACATGAAAACAACTTGAGGGCAACATGAGGACATCATGGGGACAACATGAGGACAACATGCAGGCAACATGAGGACAACATGAAGACAACTTGAGGGCAACATGAGGACATCATGGGGACAACATGAGGACAACATGCAGACAACATGAGGACAACATGAGGGCAACATGAAGACAACATGAGGACAACATGGGGACAACATGAGGACAACATGAAGACAACATGAAGACAACATGAGGACAACATGAAAACAACATGAGGACAACATGGGGACAACATGAGGACAACATGGGGACAACATGGGGACAACATGAGGACAACATGGGGACAACATGGGGACAACATGAGGGCAACATGAGGGCAACATGAGGACAACATGGGGACAACATGGGGACAACATGGGGACAACATGAGGGCAACATGAGGGCAACATGAGGGCAACATGAGGACAACATGGGGACAACATGGGGACAACATGGGGACAACCATCCAAAGAGGACCATGTCATGGGACCTTTAAACTTTTTAACTAAGTATTTTTTACAAAACAAACCCCCGCAAAGAACAGTGTGTAGTGCACTAGAGTTAGTTTAATTTTGTACTTTAGTTCAGTTAAATGTCCTTGTTAATGTCCCAGAGTGAAGCAGCGTCCATTTCTTCTGATATATAGAGAGTCCATTTCTATCCATCCATCCATCTCCGTCTTTGTCATCGTGCTCCCACACCAGCGGCGATCTGTCATGAAGCATTAGCTGCAGATCTTCTTCTCTATCAGGGAGTTATATAACGGAGACCCGGGATTTCCAGTGTAGGTTTACAGCTAAATCAATACATGTTTTATTTGATAGAGGCAGCACATTTAGTGCAATACAATACGCTACAAAACACAGGCCCATTAAATCATCAAATCACATCGCCGAGCTTCATTTTCCAGGCAATGAGAACCAATTAAGATGACATAACCGTGGCGTGAAGTTAGGTTCACATTTCCACGTCAGCTCTCAGCTCTTACATCCAACGGCTGCTAGTTTCCATGCACACAGAGACTCTTTCAGTACTTTTAGTAATCAGCTTATGGCTCCCGATGTTTGCAATATATCCCAATTTAAATGTCTTCTTAAGTAGGTTGAAGTCGGATGAATCAGTTCCCCCGCATCGTGTTTGCTCGCTCCGGAGTCAAAGTGGAGCTTTGTGACACTGTGATTGTTGGAAATATTCAAACTTAATATGCTCGATTGTGAGATGGATTACACATTCATGCAGAGAAAGATGAACTGTAATAAAAAAAAGAGAGAGACATACTTTCTCCAATTTTGGAAGGAATGGTATTGGATGGGATATTCATAACAGCAGGATGAACTAGAAGCTTCCACAGAAACTTTAACAGTGTGTCTTCTACTTGGTGCACATCCAAATAATAACGCTGGAGAGGTTCAGTTTGATTCAGTAGACACAGATCACAGCCTGCCACTCAGTGGATGACCTGCATCGATTGGACGATTTTATAGGTCCCGTGACACGGGACTCTCTGGATGCTTTTATGTAGACCTTAGTGGTCCCTAATACTGTATCTGAAGTCTCTTTATATAGACCTTAGTGGTCCCTAATACTGTATCTGAAGTCTCTTTATATAGACCTTAGTGGTCCCTAATACTGTATCTGAAGTCTCTTTATATAGACCTTAGTGGTCCCTAATACTGTATCTGAAGTCTCTTTATATAGACCTTAGTGGTCCCTAATACTGTATCTGAAGTCTCTTTTATATAGACCTTAGTGGTCCCTAATACTGTATCTGAAGTCTCTTTTATATAGACCTTAGTGGTCCCTAATACTGTATCTGAAGTCTCTTTATATAGACCTTAGTGGTCCCAAATACTGTATCTGAAGTCTCTTTATATAGACCTTAGTGGTCCCCTAATACTGTATCTGAAGTCTCTTTTATATAGACCTTAGTGGTCCCAAATACTGTATCTGAAGTCTCTTTATATAGACCTTAGTGGTCCCTAATACTGTATCTGAAGTCTCTTTATATAGACCTTAGTGGTCCCAAATACTGTATCTGAAGTCTCTTTATATAGACCTTAGTGGTCCCTAATACTGTATCTGAAGTCTCTTTTATATAGACCTTAGTGGTCCCTAATACTGTATCTGAAGTCTCTTTATATAGACCTTAGTGGTCCCTAATACTGTATCTGAAGTCTCTTTATATAGACCTTAGTGGTCCCCTAATACTGTATCTGAAGTCTCTTTATATAGACCTTAGTGGTCCCTAATACTGTATCTGAAGTCTCTTTATATAGACCTTAGTGGTCCCCTAATACTGTATCTGAAGTCTCTTTTATATAGACCTTAGTGGTCCCTAATACTGTATCTGAAGTCTCTTTTATATAGACCTTAGTGGTCCCTAATACTGTATCTGAAGTCTCTTTATATAGACCTTAGTGGTCCCCTAATACTGTATCTGAAGTCTCTTTATATAGACCTTAGTGGTCCCCTAATACTGTATCTGAAGTCTCTTTTATATAGACCTTAGTGGTCCCCTAATACTGTATCTGAAGTCTCTTTTATATAGACCTTAGTGGTCCCTATCTATCCATCTATAGGAGGCCTTGTGCGTCTGCTTTCGTTGAGTTATCTTTTAGATAATTCCTCGGCTGAGACTAGAAGTCACCACAGAGCCGCCCTTGGTGTGCCTTTCTCATCTGTCATGTTTAAAGCAGGGCCTTCGAGGGAGGGCGGGGGGGCGTGTGTGTGTGTGTGTGTGTGTGTGTGTGTGTGTGTGTGTGTGTGTGTGTGTGTGTGTGTGTGTGTGTGTGTGTGTGTGTGGGGAACAGCCTTTGGCTACGGGTCATATTTCATTGTTTAAGCGGTGCATCGCCTCCAAAACTCCCCCGCTGTCCAGCTCAGAGGAGACATAACTCTAGGAGGCTTTACGCCGACGGCGTTCAGACCTGTTCATCACGCCGGTGGGCCGGGCTCCGGGGGCCGCACCCCCCCAGACCGAGCCCAGCAGCGAGGCTGGGGGGGGGGTTTGTAATGTCCTCGGCAGAAGCTGCGATGCCTCAGAAACATTTATCTTTATCGACAGCGAGTGTCGGCGGGAGCAGCGCTGCGGCTATAACACAAACACAGATGGATGCCCAGTCCCTCCCACTGGGGGACATTTGGGCGTCAAATATAAGTCAAATAACTTTATTTATGTGGCGTTTTGCAAGATGAAGTTGCAACGTAATTTTCAGAGTCAGGGAAGCAAAATTGGAGTCTACTGTGGGAGCGTTGAAATGCCAAAGATTGTCGATAGAAGCTGAGTGAAAGGGATCAGACCCGTCAGGTTCCTCTCTGGCAGTCTGGTGCACCAGCGTTCACACTCAGGTCGGAGATTATGCACCACTAAGATCTTAAGGGTTGCACCAGCTGATCACGTACAGTGGCTTGAGTAAGTTGACCCCCCCCATGCTAAAGTTAATTTAAAAAAATGTAAGATAAAAAATGTAGGAAAATCTAACCTTAAAGGACAATAATTTTCTTAGTGAATGAATAATGTATCATAAATAGATAAATGTTCTTCAGCTGCTCAACAGTCCGAGGTCTCTGTCGTAATTTGCAGGTCTGGACTGCAGGCAGGCGAGTCTAGGACCTACGAAGCCACGCTGCTGTAACACGTGCAGAACGAGGCTTAGCCTTGCTGAAATGACCAGGGACGTCCCTGAAAAAGAAGTGATGGCAGCGCACGTCGCTCCAAAACTTGCACCTTTCAGCATTAATGGTGCCTTCACAGATGTAAACCAGTTTATGGATCTTCCTGTTATTTCCTTTTATCACAGAGTTACAGCCAATAGATGAGTTTTGATGGTCAGTTTTCGATTATTAATGAGTCTTTTTCATTTAAAGGTTTGACTGCATGCTTATTCGCTAGCCCGTTTATTGTTCTCCACAATCCCAGACTTTCATATTTCATGCTTCTTTACATGGAATGCAAAACAGGCTGTAATGGCATATGTCCCCGACCTGGCTGTAACTCCATGGATTTTAGGTAAATGCACAAATATCTGTGTTTATACGTAGCAGGGTGTAGCAGGGTGATACAGGGCGTGGCAGGGTGTAGCAGGACGTAGCAGGGGGATACAGGGCGTGGCAGGGTGTAGCAGGGTGTTACAGGGCGTGGCAGGGTGTAGCAGGGTGATACAGGGCGTGGCAGGGTGTAGCAGGGTGATACAGGGCGTGGCAGGGTGTAGCAGGACGTAGCAGGGGGATACAGGGCGTGGCAGGGTGTAGCAGGGTGATACAGGGCGTGGCAGGGTGTAGCAGGGTGATACAGGGCGTGGCAGGGTGTAGCAGGGGGATACAGGGCGTGGCAGGGTGTAGCAGGACGTAGCAGGGTGATACAGGGCGTGGCAGGGTGTAGCAGGGTGATACAGGGCGTGGCAGGGTGTAGCAGGGTGTTACAGGGCGTGGCAGGGTGTAGCAGGGTGATACAGGGCGTGGCAGGGTGTAGCAGGGTGATACAGGGCGTGGCAGGGTGTAGCAGGACGTAGCAGGGTGATACAGGGCGTAGCAGGGTGTAGCAGAGTCATACAGGGCGTGGCAGGGTGTAGCAGGGTGATACAGGGCGTGGCAGGGTGTAGCAGGACGTAGCAGGGTGATACAGGGCGTGGCAGGGTGTAGCAGGACGTAGCAGGGTGATACAGGGCGTGGCAGGGTGTAGCAGGGTGATACAGGGCGTGGCAGGGTGTAGCAGGGGGATACAGGGCGTGGCAGGGTGTAGCAGGACGTAGCAGGGTGATACAGGGCGTGGCAGGGTGTAGCAGGACGTAGCAGGGTGATACAGGGCGTGGCAGGGTGTAGCAGGGTGATACAGGGCGTGGCAGGGTGTAGCAGGGGGATACAGGGCGTGGCAGGGTGTAGCAGGACGTAGCAGGGTGATACAGGGCGTGGCAGGGTGTAGCAGGACGTAGCAGGGTGATACAGGGCGTGGCAGGGTGTAGCAGGGTGATACAGGGCGTGGCAGGGTGTAGCAGGGTGATACAGGGCGTGGCAGGGTGTAGCAGGGTGATACAGGGCGTGGCAGGGTGTAGCAGGGTGATACAGGGCGTGGCAGGGTGTAGCAGGACGTGCATGCAGGGTGCAGGGGGATACAGGGCGTGGCAGGGTGTAGCAGGGTGCAGGATACAGGGCGTGGCAGGGTGTAGCAGGGACGCTAGCAGGGTGATACAGGGCGTGGCAGGGTGTAGCAGGGTGATACAGGGCGTGGCAGGGTGTAGCAGGGTGATACAGGGCGTGGCAGGGTGTAGCGGGGTGATACAGGGCGTGGCAGGGTGTAGCAGGACGTAGCAGGGTGATACAGGGCGTGGCAGGGTGTAGCAGGGTGATACAGGGCGTGGCAGGGTGTAGCAGGACGTAGCAGGGTGATACAGGGCGTGGCAGGGTGATACAGGGCGTGGCAGGGTGTAGCAGGGTGATACAGGGCGTGGCAGGGTGATACAGGGCGTGGCAGGGTGTAGCAGGGTGATACAGGGCGTGGCAGGGTGTAGCAGGATGTAGCGGGGGATACAGGGCGTGGCAGGGTGTAGCAGGGGGATACAGGGCGTGGCAGGGTGTAGCAGGGTGATACAGGGCGTGGCAGGGTGTAGCAGGGTGATACAGGGCGTGGCAGGGTGTAGCAGGGTGATACAGGGCGTGGCAGGGTGTAGCGGGGGATACAGGGCGTGGCAGGGTGTAGCAGGGGGATACAGGGCGTGGCAGGGTGTAGCAGGGTGATACAGGGCGTGGCAGGGTGTAGCAGGGTGAGACAGGGCGTGGCAGGGTGTAGCAGGGTGATACAGGGCGTGGCAGGGTGTGGAGCAGGACATGGCAGGGTGTAGCAGGGTGATACAGGGCGTGGCAGGGTGTAGCAGGGTGATACAGGGCGTGGCAGGGTGTGGAGCAGGACATGGCAGGGTGTAGCAGGACGTAGCGACAGCTGCTCAGTAACCATTCATCACTCTTCTCATCATTAGCTGTGTAGTACAGGTTCCATTTGAACTCATCAGAACTAGACAGGAAGTGATGGACGAAAAGTGGACTTTTCTATCAATAGCTTTTCTATTAATAGCTTTTCTATTAATAGCTTTCTTCTATTTCATAGATTCTTTTGACCAACTTTATTTTTTAATCTGAACCTCTACCTGCTCAGCAGCAAGCAGACACAGAGCTAGGGCAACATAGACGAGCATTTAGCAGCTAAAGGGACAGATATTTCCCTCAGGAGTTGGTGGAGACCAAAACGGAGACATAAGAGACACTATTGGACTATATGTCAACGTCTGTGTTGTTACTGCAGGTTTGAAAAAATAATTGTAGCCGACATACTGCAGGAAAGTGACAGGAACACGGCTCAGACGCTGCATCAAACGCAATCACACGCTGGGTAGCTCTACCGCTGTCTCTATTTTTGGCGTGTTCAAATGTGTGTGTGTGTGTGTGTGTGTGTGTGTGTGTGTGTGTGTGTGTGTATGTGAGTGAGTCTCAGAGGTAATCAACAACCGTCCACCGCCATGGAGTCAGTTTTTCCGCCTCAATATCCCGGATGACATCAAAGAGTGCAGCCGTCGTCGTTAGCCGCGGGTAGTTTTCCTGATTACTCCTTTTCTTTTTGGTTAAATTCAGAAGAAAACTGCAATAAAAAGTTAGTGCTGTCATCAGGAAGCTGTTGTTTTGACAGTCTCCGTCTCACACTCTCTCTCTCTCTCTGAGCTTTATTTTTCCACTCAGAGATGCTTCTTCTTGATACCCCCTCCCTGCTGTCAATACGCCGGCTGTTTACCTGCCTCGCATCTCTTCCAGACTCCTTTACTGCTGTGGGACATGCTGCGATTGCCGGCTCTTCAGCTCTCTGGCGGTGCAGAGGATGTGTGAGGAATGAGCCTCGTTGCCCTTTGCTCCGGCAGGGTTGATAACATCTGGCTTTATTTTACATTTGTTAAAGCCCCCCCCCCCTCCTCCACTCAAAACAATGTGTTTTTCTTATGTTTATGTCACATAAGATGTCAGATCCAAAATCCTGGTTGCAGCTGTCGCCATGGTCCCGCTACACGTTCCCTTCTGCGATGCCCTGTTACATCCTGCTACGCTCTGTGGTGCCCTGCTACGTCCTGCTACGTCCCGCTACGTCCTGCTACGTCCTGCTACGTCCTGCTACATCCTGCTACGTCCTTCTACGATCTGCTACGTCCTGCTACGTCCTACTACATCCAGCTACATCCTTCTACGATCTGCTACGTCCTGCTACGTCCTTCTACGATCTGCTACGTCCTGCTACGTCCTGCTACATCCTGCTACGTCCTGCTACGTCCTGCTACGTCCTGCTACGATCTGCTACGTCCTGCTACGTCCTTCTACGATCTGCTACGTCCTGCTACGTCCTGCTACATCCTGCTACGTCCTGCTACGTCCTGCTACGTCCTACTACATCCAGCTACATCCTTCTACGATCTGCTACGTCCTGCTACGTCCTTCTACGATCTGCTACGTCCTGCTACGTCCTGCTACATCCTGCTACGTCCTGCTACGTCCTGCTACGTCCTGCTACGATCTGCTACGTCCTGCTACGTCCTGCTACGTCCTGCTACGTCCTGCTGTGCCTTGTAATGCCGCACAGTGCCCTGCTATGCCACAAACTACAAAGAACTACTACAAACTACTATTTTTTGGGACTGTTATTGCCACTCTTCATTCTAACCCCAACTGGTCGTCAGACACCGCCTACCAAGAACCTGGGTCTGGGTCAGGGTCTGGGTCTGGGCCTGGGTCTGGGCCTTAGTCTGGGCCTGGGTCTGGGCCTGGGTCTGGGTCTAGGCCTGGGTCTGGGCCTGGGTCTGGGTCTGTCCCAGGTTTCTGCCTAAAAGGAAGTTTTTCCTCGCCACTGTCGCCCTGTTGCTTGCTCTGGAGGAAACTACTAGAACTGTTGGGAGTGTGGTCTAGACCTGCTCTATCTGTAAAGGGTCTTGAGATCATCTTGAATCTGAGACTCTGACTCTGACATCTAGCGGGGTTATTGCATTTGTCACGAGAATAAATATTGCAAATATTTGACCCATATTTGAGCCAGGGCTGTAGTATTCGAGTCTGGTCTTGGACTCGAGACCGTTTTCCTATGGTCTTGGACTTGTCTTTGACTCGCTAGTATTTGGACTTGTCTCGGACTCGCTGGTATTTGGACTTGGACTTGTCTCGGACTCACTGGTATTTGGACTCGGACTTGTCTCGGACTCACTGGTATTTGGACTCGGACTTGTCTCGGACTTGTCTCGGACTCACTGGTATTTGGACTCGGACTTGTCTCGGACTCACTGGTATTTGGACTCGGACTTGTCTCGGACTCGGCCACTGGTCTTGCCCAATATGGCTTTTGGTCTGGACCGAGTCCAGGTGTCTTTATTATGTTGATAATAATATTGGAGGGAAAGTGAAACCCAAATTGATTGTCTTGATACTGTCATGCATAAGACCTTTATTCTGTCCTGGACTCGGTCTTGACTCGGACTCGAACCTTTTTGGACTCGGTCTTGTCTTGGACTCGACTAGTCCTGGTCTCGGACTTGTCTTGGACTCAACTAAGGTGGTCTTGACTACAGCCCTGATTTGAGCCCATATAGCTGTTTAGTAATGGGATTTGTTGTCGTTAACCCTCGTGTTGTCTTCCCGTCAAAATTGAAAATCAACACTTTTGTTGACGCTTTTAATTGATTTTTAATAAACTTTTTCTTACGTTTTTGTCCCTTTTTTCAACACTTTTGATGCTTCTTTTCAATGTTTGTCACTTTTTTGACATTTTCAACACTACGTAACACTAACTTATTAACTTTAGTTTTACAGTTATTTTTGGAATTTATGGTCAATAAACCTCATTTATAGGAAATTATACCTAATGTTTGAGTTAGAAAAGCAGAAATTAGGAATTATTGAGACTAAAATTAAAGGAATGGATGTTGATGATAATCACAGACTGGAATATGTCAACTTTTACTCAATACTATTTCAAAAACACTTCCATTTGTTTTACAATGCTCTAAAATTGAATAAGACGCCCCAAAATTAATGAAAGTAGAGATTTGTACTTGGCAAAGAGCGTTGGGTGGAATCAATCATGTTATTTTGGGGAATTAAAAAGAACATTGATATAGGACAACATGAGGACAACATGAGGACAACATGGGGACAACATGAGGACAACATGGGGACTACATGAAGACAACATGAGGACAACATGAGGACAACATGGGGACAACATGAGGACAACATGGGGACCACATGAGGACAAAATGAAGACAACATGAGGGCAACATGGGGACAACATGAGGGCAACATGAGGACAACATGAGGAAAACATGAGGACAACATGAGGGCAACATGAGGACAACATGACGATAAAATGAGGACAACATGAAGACAACATGAAGACAACATGAGGACAACATGAGTTCAACATGAGGACAACATGAGGACAACATGAAGACAACATGAGGGCAACATGAGGACAACATGAAGACAACATGAGGACAACATGACAAAAAAATGAGGACAACATGAAGACAACATGAGGACAACAGGAAGAAAACATGAATACAACATGAGGTCAACATGAATACAACATGAGGACAACATGAGGTCAACATGAAGACAACATGAGGACAACATGAGGACAACATGAGGACAACATGAGGACAACATGAGTTCAACATGAGGACAACATGAAGACAACATGAGGACAAAATGAAGACAACATGAGGACAACATGACGACAACATGAAGACAACATGAAGACAACATGAGGACAACATGAGGACAACATGAAGACAACATGAGGACAACATGAGGACAACATGAAGACAACATGAGGACAACATGAGGACAACATGAGGACAACATGAGGACAACATGAGGACAACATGAGGACAACATGAGGACAACATGAGGACAACATGAGGACAACATGAAGACAACATGAGGACAACATGAGTACAACATGAGGACAACATGAGGACAACAGGAAGAAAACATGAATACAACATGAGGGCAACATGAGGACAACATGAAGACAACATGAGGACAACATGAGGGCAACATGAAGGCAACATGAGGTCAACATGAGGACAACATGAGGACAACATGAGGACAACATGAGTTCAACATGAGGACAACATGAAGACAACATGAAGACAACATGAGGACAACATGAGTACAACATGAGGACAACATGAGGACAACAGGAAGAAAACATGAATACAACATGAGGTCAACATGAAGACAACATGAGGACAACATGAGGGCAACATAAGGACAACATGAAGGCAACATGAGGTCAACAAGAAGACAACATGAGGACAACATGAGGGCAACATGAGGACAACATGAGGACAACATGAGGACAACATGAGGACAACATGAGGGCAACATGAAGGCAACATGAGGACAACATAAGGACAACATGAAGGCAACATGAAGACAACATGAGGACAACATGAAGGCAACATGAAGACAACATGAGGACAACATGAAGGCAACATGAAGACAACATAAGGACAACATGAAGGCAACATGAAGACAACATGAGGACAACATGAGGGCAACATGAAGACAACCTGAGAGCAACATGAAGACAACATGAGTTTAACCAGTGTGTTGTCCTCCGTGGTCAACATCCGAAAGCAGTAAACTGATCATTCATCATCATCTTGCTGTTAAAGAGCGTCGTATGGAACCATCCACGTTATTTTTTGGGACTTTTTTGGTTGATAGAAACTGAAGATAACAGAGGACAACAGGAGGGTTAATAAATCTCTGCAGGTGTTTTCATATAAAGGCCCGAGTCTGCCCCCCCCCCCCCCCATCCGCAGAAACTCAATTTGGCTCTTGATCAAATGTTTGATCTTAATTATCACAGTTCAAAAAAAACGGAAGATTTAGCTGCTGAGACGCTTTCCTTATTCATTTTTTTTAATTTTTTTGTCTTCAGACTCCGAGATAATTATCCATGATGAATTTTGCATGAGTGGAGGGACCCGGCTCGGCAGCCAGTGGATCCCAGCATTACCATAGGTCACTGAATTAATTCTCCAAATGGCAATTGGTGTGATTTCTCCTGGGTGGAAGATGACTGGCACGCCGGCCTCCACCCGCCCACCTCCAGCCGTGGAGGTCAGAATCTGTTGGAGAGATGGTCCCATACCAGGTTTTGCTTCGCAATACCGATTGGGTATCGGCCGATACCGAGTACTGATCCTATACCATTGCGTCATATATTATTATTATTTCAGATCCAGTATTAGGGACCACTACGGTCTATATAAAAGAGACTTCAGATACAGTATTAGGGGACCACTAAGGTCTATATAAAGAGACTTCAGATACAGTATTAGGGGACCACTAAGGTCTATATAAAAGAGACTTCAGATACAGTATTAGGGGACCACTAAGGTCTATATAAAGAGACTTCAGATACAGTATTAGGGGACCACTAAGGTCTATATAAAGAGACTTCAGATACAGTATTAGGGACCACTAAGGTCTATATAAAAGAGACTTCAGATCCAGTATTAGGGACCACTAAGGTCTATATAAAGAGACTTCAGATACAGTATTAGGGACCACTAAGGTCTATATAAAAGAGACTTCAGATACAGTATTAGGGACCACTAAGGTCTATATAAAGAGACTTCAGATACAGTATTAGGGACCACTAAGGTCTATATAAAGAGACTTCAGATACAGTATTAGGGACCACTAAGGTCTATATAAAAGAGACTTCAGATACAGTATTAGGGACCACTAAGGTCTATATAAAAGAGACTTCAGATACAGTATTAGGGACCACTAAGGTCTATATAAAGAGACTTCAGATACAGTATTAGGGGACCACTAAGGTCTATATAAAGAGACTTCAGATACAGTATTAGGGACCACTAAGGTCTATATAAAGAGACTTCAGATACAGTATTAGGGACCACTAAGGTCTATATAAAAGTATCCAAAGAGCACCATGTAATGGGACCTTTAAACATTTTTGTCAACGCTTTTTAAAATTCATGATCCATAATCGTCATTTAAATGAAATTATATCTCATGTTTTTAGTTAAAAACGAAAATATTATGAATTATATAGTTAATAGTTAAGATCATGTTGTGTGAATCACAGACTGGTTCATC
>CM057244.1:31716160-31861160 GCA_029931835.1 Etheostoma nigrum | reverse complement strand
TGTTGTTTATTTATTTTTTAACATTTGATTTGGAGTCGAACTGTGACTCCATTACGACACAAGTTTTACATTATTATTATTATTCTTTAATGGTTATTATTTTTAGGCCTTTATTCGACAAGACAGCTGAAGACATGAAAGAGGAGAGCGGGGGGGGGGCATGCAGCAAGGGGCCGCAGGTCGGAATCGAACCTGGAGGAGTAATCTTCCCTATATGGGCGCCCACTCTACCAGCTGAGCTATCCGGGCGCCCAAGTCTGACTTTTAACAGGAACAGTCAAAGCTCGAGTCTCCAAACAGAAACTGTGATGAAGTTTGCGAGCATGTGGATGATGATGATGATGATGATGATGATGATGATGATGATGATGATGATGACCTGACTGAACCCTCGTGGTGTTTATTGACCACGCACCTGACCCGTGGTCCCGTGACTACCCCGTCAAACGGCCGACAGTCCCCCCAGATCCGCCTTGACGTTTCTGTCTTCATCATAAATGGAGGACTAACGGAGCTGCCGGGCCTGTGTGTGTCTCCGCTATAATAACGCTCATTAAGACTCCTCGCTTGCTTAATCGCCGCTATTCATCATCACATTTATTGTGGTTTTAGGCTTTATAGTGCATTAATAATACTCATCATTTATCTCCTGCTGTCATGGCAACAGCATCCAGCCCAGTTGTGCAGGACTGTTTTTATTTCCTCTCAACCCACATCACACACGCAGCATAATCATGTCTTATAAATCTCAGCTGTAATGGCCCCGTCACATTGGGGACACAGTTAGGGACACAGTTAGGGACACAGTTAGGGACACAGTTAGGGACACAGGGAAACAGTTAGGGACACAGTTAGGGACACAGGGACACAGTTAGGGAAACATTTAGGGACACAGGGAAACAGTTAGGGACACATTTAGGGACACAGGGACACAGTTAGGGAAACAGTTAGGGACACAGTTAGGGACACAGGGACACATTTAGGGACACAGTTAGGGAAACAGTTAGGGACACATTTAGGGACAGAGGGACACAGTTAGGGACACATTTAGGGACACAGGGACACAGTTAGGGAAACAGTTAGGGACACATTTAGGGACAGAGGGACACAGTTAGGGACACATTTAGGGACACAGGGACACAGTTAGGGAAACAGTTAGGGACACAGTTAGGGAAACAGTTAGGGACACATTTAGGGAAACAGGGACACAGTTAGGGAAACAGTTAGGGAAAGAGTTAGGACAAGTACTGCAGGACAGTACAGTTAATTAATCTAGCATTTTTTTCCTCCTTGATTACAGCCCTGTTATGCATTGAGTTATGCGATTGCATAATCAGGTCTTTCTGGAGGGTCAATGCAGTAAAGAGTCAAAGGACAGTTTGTGGTGTAGATCGGTAGAAAATGTTATGACAACACACCGTAGGGGGGGTGAAGAAGAGCTGAGCATGCCGGGGCAGGAGCATGGTGCAGAAGAGCATCAACACGTATGATAGGAGCGCAGCGGGGCATGGCAGAGGTAATGGAGGAACAGGGGCAAACAGCATGAGGAATGGGGGGGCAGGAGCTCGGTCCAGTCAGCTGCAGCTGAGAACTGGAAAGAGTGGCGGCCAAAGGAGGCTGGTGTGTGTGTGTGTGTGTGTGTGTGTGTGTGTGTGTGTGTGTGTGTGTGTGTGTGTGTGTGTGTGTGTGTGTGTGTGTGTGTGTGTGTGTGTGTGTGTGTGTGTGTGTGTGTGTGTGTGTGTGTCTCTGTCTTTCTGTCTGTGTGTGTGTCTGTCCGTGTGTGTGTGTGTTTCAACATGGACATAAGGTGTTTGCCGCAGGCTGTTTTTTTATTATTAACAATGTCGTCGTCAGTGTTGTTGTTCCAGAAGAGAAGCGTGTTTACGTTCAGATCAGATCTTGAGTTTGAGCTCGAGTTTCTGGATGGTTTAGAGTTTCTGGATGGTTTAGGGTTTCTGGATGGTTTAGGGTTTCTGGATGGTTTAGGGTTTCTGGATGGTTTAGAGTTTCTGGATGGTTTAGGGTTTCTGGATGGTTTAGGGTTTCTGGATGGTTTAGAGTTTCTGGATGGTTTAGAGTTTCTGGATGGTTTAGGGTTTCTGGGATGGTTTAGAGTTTCTGGATGGTTTAGAGTTTCTGGATGGTTTAGAGTTTCTGGATGGTTTAGGGTTTCTGGATGGTTTAGAGTTTCTGGATGGTTTAGAGTTTCTGGATGGTTTAGAGTTTCTGGATGGTTTAGGGTTTCTGGATGGTTTAGAGTTTCTGGATGGTTTAGGGTTTCTGGATGGTTTAGAGTTTCTGGATGGTTTAGGGTTTCTGGATGGTTTAGGGTTTCTGGATGGTTTAGGGTTTCTGGATGGTTTAGAGTTTCTGGATGGTTTAGGGTTTCTGGATGGTTTAGAGTTTCTGGATGGTTTAGGGTTTCTGGATGGTTTAGAGTTTCTGGATGGTTTAGGGTTTCTGGATGGTTTAGAGTTTCTGGATGGTTTAGAGTTTCTGGATGGTTTAGGGTTTCTGGATGGTTTAGAGTTTCTGGATGGTTTAGGGTTTCTGGATGGTTTAGAGTTTCTGGATGGTTTAGAGTTTCTGGATGGTTTAGGGTTTCTGGATGGTTTAGAGTTTCTGGATGGTTTAGGGTTTCTGGATGGTTTAGGGTTTCTGGATGGTTTAGAGTTTCTGGATGGTTTAGGGTTTCTGGATGGTTTAGAGTTTCTGGATGGTTTAGAGTTTCTGGATGGTTTAGGGTTTCTGGATGGTTTAGAGTTTCTGGATGGTTTAGGGTTTCTGGATGGTTTAGAGTTTCTGGATGGTTTAGAGTTTCTGGATGGTTTAGGGTTTCTGGATGGTTTAGAGTTTCTGGATGGTTTAGGGTTTCTGGATGGTTTAGAGTTTCTGGATGGTTTAGGGTTTCTGGATGGTTTAGGGTTTCTGGATGGTTTATGGTTTCTGGATGGTTTAGAGTTTCTGGATGGTTTAGGGTTTCTGGATGGTTTAGAGTTTCTGGATGGTTTAGAGTTTCTGGATGGTTTAGGGTTTCTGGATGGTTTAGGGTTTCTGGATGGTTTAGGGTTTCTGGATGGTTTAGAGTTTCTGGATGGTTTAGGGTTTCTGGATGGTTTAGGGTTTCTGGATGGTTTAGGGTTTCTGTCTGAGTGAAGACAGCCGAGCTGTGCTGAGAGCTCGGCAGTCCGGAGCGTCAAAGATAACGAGTCTGGTTCTGGTTCTGGGGTTCGGAGTCCTGCTCATACATCAGCTCCCAGTTTTCACAGTTGTGTGAGTAGTTTCATTTTTGTGAATGAATACGAACGAAGAAAAACAGTTTCCTGCAAGACTTCACGCTCGGGACCCAGTTCTAACATGACAAATATTAAAAATATACCAGTTACACACCTCTGATTAATGAAGACACTCCTTCATTAAGACCTCCCTTTAAGACCAGCATGTCCAGAATGCACCTGAACACACCTCCCTGTAAGACCAGCACACCCAGAATGCACCTGAACACACCTCCCTGTAAGACCAGCACGCCCAGAATGCACCTGAACACACCTCCCTGTAAGACCAGCACGCCCAGAATGCACTTGAACACACCTCCCTGTAAGACCAGCACGCCCAGAATGCACCTGAACACACCTCCGTGTAAGACCAGCACGCCCAGAATGCACCTGAACACACCTCCCTGTAAGACCAGCACACCCAGAATGCACCTGAACACACCTCCCTGTAAGACCAGCACGCCCAGAATGCACCTGAACACACCTCCCTGTAAGACCAGCACACCCAGAATGCACCTGAACACACCTCCCTGTAAGACCAGCACACCCAGAATGCACCTGAACACACCAGGGTCCCAGAGCTTAAATCACTCTGCACAATTATGTCCAGCACCATATTAATATTGGTTAAGTTTGATAATAAATGTGTAGTTTATCCCTTTAATCCCAGTGATGTTGTATTCTATGTTTTTCCCGTCTTTCTGCTTAATGTCGAGTAATCGTCAGCGTTTGACTCCGCTGTTCTTCTTCTTCGTCTGTTTTTCTTATCACTGTTTTCTTCTGTGGCGGCCCGATGTCCCCACAGGGATCGATAAGGGTTCATCTGTTCTCTGAAAGCTGATGGATTTCTGCTTTTATTGTCTGATTGCACAGTTTGGTTTAGTTTTCTTAACAAAGAGGGGCTTCTTTTTTCAGAATTTGGGATAATTTGTCTTCTTTGGCTGTTGTATGCGATCGCATAATTCAACGCATAATCAGCCTAAATCTGCATATTTATGCGCGGGCCGCATTTTTTCAAATACGCCGCACTTTTTCCTCATAAATTGCCGTTGCATTTTCTTTTGTCTCCATCAGTCCCGTTTGTGTGTGTGCGTGCGTGCATGTGTCTGTGTGTGCGTATGTGTTTGTGTGCATGTGTGTGTGTCCGTGTGTGTGCCTGTGTGTGTGTGTGTGTGTCTGTCCGTGTGTGTGCCTGTGTGTGTGTGTCTGTCCGTGTGTGTGTGTATTTGTGTCTGTGTGCATGTGTGCATGTGTCTGTGTGAGTCTATGTGTGTGTGTATATGTGTGTGTGTGTGTGTGTGCATGCATGTGTCCATGTGTGTGTGTGTGTGTGTGCATGTGTCCGTGTGTGTGTGTGTGCATGTGTCCGTGTGCATGTGTCCGTGTGTCTGTGTGAGTGTGTGTGTATTTGTGTGTGTGTGTGTGCATGTGTCCGTGTGTCTGTGTGTGTGTGTGTGTGTATTTGTGTGTGTGTGTGTGTGTGTGTGCATGTGTCCGTGTGTGTGTGTGTGTGTGTGCATGTGTCCGTGTGTGTGTGTGTGTGTGTGTGTGTGTGCATGTGTCCGTGTGTGTGTGTGTGTGTGCGCGTGCATGTGTCCGTGTGTGTGTGTGTGTGTGTGTGTGTGTGTGTGTGTGTGTGTGCGTGCAGTAATTAAACCCAGAGAGAAATCATCAGCGAGGACGAACCTCTTGCTTCTGCTTCTCGTCTCTTCTTCCTGAAGTCGTCCTCTTCGAGTATTTTATCTCGACAGTTGTCCTAAATAGCTTTGAGACTCTCCTCGCGGAAGGCGTCCTCTTAAAATTACAGCTCAAATTAAAATTCATATCATTTTGCTGCGGCAGTGAACATCTTTTGAAGTCCAACTGCTCTTTTTTTAGGAAAGAAAAACTTTACAGAGAAAGAATTCATTCATCTTTTTCATTTTTTTTGGGTTCCATAAAAGCGTCTGACAGGGGAGAACACTACAAAATACATGTGACACTTTAAGTCCTTTGTTCCTTTAACCTTCATGTTTGTAATTCCCCAAAATAACATGATTGATTCCACCCAACGCTCTTTGCCAAGTACAAATCCATTCCTTTAATTTTAGTCTCAATAATTCCTAATTTCTGCTTTTCTAACTCAAACATTAGGTATAATTTCCTATAAATGAGGTTTATTGACCAGAAATTACAAAAATAACTGTAAAACTAAAATTGTTTGTTCGTCACCTTTTCTTCACCTCTTTCTTGCCTTTTTGCTATCTTTTTAGCTAACTATCTAGTGAAAGCATTTGTTTCTATATTAGGGGGAATGCCTTATAACCGAGATGTCTTGTGGTCGTCATATAGCAAATTTTGAGCATCAAACACTTTATTTCCTGCATTCTGGTGAATTTTTCTGCAACAATCTTTATTCAGATCTCACTTTGTTTTCCTCATCATCAATTCAATCAATTTGCCCCGAGGACAACATGAAGGTTAAGCCATATTACAATTTCTAAAATCTAAGACGATGTCTAGTCTCATATCCCAACATATTGCCCAGCCCTACCCCAGGGGTGTCAACATTATTACTCAATATTATTATTTATTGCTACACATGTTTTTCATATAGACCTTCTCACAGCCGTGAAGGCCATCCACTGACAGGAAGATAACAAGGGACCACAATGGAATTCCACTGAAAAGGTTATGAACTCCTCTTTTTATTGTATCTGCCCTTTCCTGAATGTAGCGCGGGACATTTCCATCAGTCTGAAGATGAATGTGATGGAGGAGGCGGCTGGTTGTTCTAAAAAAACAAACAAAAAACAAAACAACCCGCAGCTTGATTCCCGCTGGGATCCCAATCTGCCGCTTCTCCGTGCTTCAATGATCGCTTTAAACAAGGTTCTTAAATCCGGCTGCAGATCTCCTAATGAAGCTCCCGGGAGACTTCCTCTGATTCAGAGCAAACTGACTCCGTCTTTCCCGTCTGCACGCGCTCTGTTCTTGTTTTTCCAAAAAGTGTTGGAGCGGCGGGCTAACTGCCCGATTCCCCTCCAGGCGCCGGGGTTCGACAGTTAGAGCCGATTTCCCATTGATGAATTCCCAGCTCTGCCACAGAGGCCGGCCTATAAAGAGCCTCTCTGAATAAATAAGCTGTCCCCCATGGGGAGGGGGAGAAGAACGAGTGCAGCCGCGCTCTGCCTGGTGAAAAGGGGTTTCCAACGTGCGACAGGACATGAAAAGGAAACATGTCTGAGAGCTCTTTTGAGGGAATGTGAACCTCCCTTCACGTTGCAGGAGGGTAGGAGTCCAAAAACCCAACGTTTGATGTCCTCATGTTGGATCTCATCAGTCTGGGACGTTCAGCTCGTTCCTGCAGGCTTTCCTTTCACATCGCTTCCGATGGATTTGTCTCTTTTGACTTTCCTGTGTGGTTTCCCAGAATGCCATACTCCGGCCCCCGGGCGCCGGGGGTGTGAATTTGTTAATTTTTCCGCTGTGATGGTGTGCATTTAGAGGAACCATCACCACATCTCTGGGAGATTTCCCCGATGACAGAACAAGAATAAATGGGACAGACCTGCTTGATTCAAGACACAACTTGTCTTACCCTGTAGCTGCAGGGCCTTCTGGTCTATTTCCTGTCCCTGTGGGTGTAGAAAATGGCTCTGTGTCGTCCCCGTCCCCTGCTGTGAAATGTTGGTACAAAATGGCGGCTCTAGAAAGAAGTCTTTGCTCTTTGATTCGAGGATCTGACAGAAAATCTTTTATTGTTATTTCAGTCAGGAGAGACATGCAGATATAATATTTATTGTACATTACAAATAAAATGTCTTTGGCGATTAGATTCCATCGCCACAGGAATATTTTGTATATCTATGTATGGGTAGAGAAGAATCTTTGCCTGCACCGACAGCTGATAGCAAAGGGAGAAACTGATTCAAAGCAGGGTTGTGACTTTGTGATTGGCCCTTGCCATTTGTGGCTGATTCTGATTGGTTCAGCAGGAAGGGGACCGCCTCCACCAGCTGATTGGAGTTAGGTAGATCACTGATTAAGAGTGAGGTCTTCCTGGAAGGATTCCCACTGAGACACATGTCAATCAGGAGATATGAGACAGTTCTACACAGCATGATGAAATATACAGTTATTAGGATAACAGCTGATTGATTGTGAAGTGTTTTATATCAGAAATATGGATTTCTTTCAACCAAATTGCCCAAAAAAACATGGATGATTCCATACGACAGTCTTCAGGTAAAATGAATCTTATAGAATTTGACTTATGTTTCTTTAATGGTTTCCAAACAGTATCGGGACTAAACTTTGACATCTACCCATCTGAGATCCACTCATCATCTTCCTATTAGTCAAAATAATTAGTCATTTTTTTTCCTTTTTAACTAAAAACATATGTATAATTTGATATAAATGAGGTTTGTTGACCATTAATTCCAAGAATAAATGTAAAACCTGTTATTAAACCAGCTCAGTTTTTTTTAAAAAAAGCACCAAAAGCTGAAAAAAGTGACAAATAAACATCGGAAAGTTCAATTTTGACCTGAAAGGACAAGTTCATGGTTGACGGGAAAGACAACACAAGGGTTAAAAATATCAAAAAACTTTGGAAAAAAACACCCAAAACATAAAAAAAGCAACCACAACATTGGAAAAACTGTCAAAAATGTCAGTAAAAGCGATAATGAGTTTGTTCGTGGTTGATGGGAAGACAACACAAGGGTTAACACCAGAGGTGGGTAGAGGAGCCAAAAACTGTACTCAAGTAAAAGTACTGTTACTTCACAATAATATGACTCAAGTAAAAGTAAAAGGAGTCATCCAAATAATTACTTGAGTAAGAGTAAAAAAGTACTTGATAAAAAAACTACTCAAGTAGTGAGTACCTGTTGAGTAACGTCTGATTTATTTCTTAACACAAGCATCAATCAGACAGACAAAAATACAAAATAATCATCTTTAGGCAAATTATAGTTCATACAATCAATAAAATAAATTAAAATGAATTTATTAATTACTAAATAGCTTAATTGAGAGACTTGTCCCATCAAATTTGGATGGATACTGCATGTTAAACATCCTGTATGTAACCTAAAAGACAAACATCCACCTCTCCACAGCAACAACTA
Organism: Etheostoma nigrum; assembly: GCA_029931835.1. Classification (NCBI taxonomy): domain Eukaryota; kingdom Metazoa; phylum Chordata; class Actinopteri; order Perciformes; family Percidae; genus Etheostoma; species Etheostoma nigrum. The sequence continues at coordinate 31,852,768 of CM057244.1, read as the reverse complement.
CAACTACCGCTACGTCTCCTCAGGTTAGATGTTGAGTTGTTGGACGCTCACATGTCCGATTGTTTTGGTCGACACTAAACGCAGCACAATGTAGCTGCTGTTACCACTTTACTAAAAGGTAACCATGGGGGGGGGGGTCCTGCTCGTTTGTGTTGCCTTGGCGACGGTTGATTCTGACATCTTTGTTTTGCTACGACTGTAAAGCTAACCTGTCCCGCCGCTGAGATCGAGTATGGTCACGTGACTGCACAACGACGTGTGATTGGTGGAACACAGTCACGTGGTAGAACCTTTACAGGAAGTCTCTCTCTCTCTTTCTCTCTCTCTCTCTCTCTCTCTCTCTGTCTCTGTCAAAATAAAACATTAAAATGAGACGTACGCTGGGGTAAAAACGATGACGCGTAGAATACCAAAGAGGTAAAAAGAAAAGTAAGGAGCTCATTGTAGCCTGATGTAGCGGAGGAAGAGTACAGCTTCTTCTTCACTAATCTACTCAAGTACAAGTACAAGTATAGTGATTTAAAACTACTCCTAGAAGTACAATTTTTTCAAAAACTTACTCAAGTAAATGTAACGGAGTAAATGTACCTCGTTACTACCACCTCTGGTTAATAGTTACGTCTTCCTGAAAGAATTTACGCTGACCTACATGTCTTCACATCACGAGAACATTTTCTGTTTTTCAAGCTCCGATGGAGCTGCAGAACAAAAACATAGAAAAGATACCCTGGCAGGGACAGTTCTCCCCAGGAAAGAAGGGACAGAGCCAGGGACAGTTCTCCCCAGGAAAGAAGGGACAGAGCCAGGGACAGTTCTCCCCAGGAAAGAAGGGACAGAGCCAGGGTCAGACAGTTAGTCCTCAGTAGTTGGCTCCAAGAGTTGAACTGGTTTTCAAAATGTCTCCTTAAAGGGAGTGGACTCTGTTTGATGGGGACATCAGAGCAATGGTAGGAGACAGATGGTCTGAAGAGGAGGGGGTCTACAATGAGACCTTTTAAAGGGAAAGTAAGTCCCTCTCTGGGAGGAATCACCAAAGTGCTCGACTTTAATGGTGAAAAAGAAAAAGTGAGTTATTTTGTGAGTCGAATGCCTCATTTCCACCGCATGGGACAGCCAGGACTTACAGGAAAGTGGGACAAAATATTAAAAAAAACTCTACAAAATAAAGGTACTTTATTGTCACATACACATACATGTAGTGAAATCCATCTGCTGCATTTAACCCATCCCTCAAGGGAGCAGTGGGCAGCCAATCACATCACAGCGCCCGGGGACCAGCTCCATATCTGACCTTGCCCTCGAGCAAGGCACTGATTGGAGAACCCTGTATGTGCTTTTTGATGGTTGGGTTATTGAGAACTATCGATCACAGGTTAATTGTTACGTTATCTGATGTCCCTGAAGGGCACTCAGCGGCCTTGGAGATCACCGTGGTGATCCGAATCAACGCTTGAATCACACTCAGACACACACACACACACACACACACACACACACACACACACACACACACACACAAATGCACAAACACACATAAACATAGACTAACACACAAACACACATGACAAGCATGCATGCAGACACAGAGAGACACACGCACACGCACACAGACATACACACACTCACAAACACACAAATGCACAGACACATAGACAGACACGCACACACACATGAAGTCACACACACACGCACAAACATGCATGCACGCATGCACACACACACACGCATGCACACATAGATACACACACAGACTCTCAAACGCACCCACAAACACACTGACGAAGACAGACACACACAAACACACACAAACACATGAGCGCACACGACAAGCACGCACACACACCTACACACACCCACCTACACACACCCACACATACATACACACACACACACAAACGCACCCACAAACACACTGACAAAGACAGACACATAGAGACACACACAAACACATGAACGCACACGACAAGCACGCACACACACACCTACACACACACACCCACACATACATACGCACGCACACACCCACACATACACACACACCTACACACACACAAACACCCACACATAAACACCCACACATACATACACACTCACACACCCACACATACACACCCACACCCACACACACACCTACACACACACAAACACCCACACATAAACACCCACACCCACACACACACCTACACACACACAAACACCCACACATAAACACCCACACATACATACGCACGCACACACCCACACATACACACCCACACACACACCTACACACACACACACACACACACACACACACACATAAACACCCACACATACATACACACTCACACACCCACACACACACCTACACACACACACACACACACACACACATAAACACCCACACATACATACACACTCACACACCCACACCTACACACACACCTACACACACTCACACACCCACACATACACTCACTCAGACACACATACACACGAGCGCATGCAGACACGCGCACACACACACACAGACGCACACACATGCACAACAGACCACCCCCCACACACACACACACACACTCGTATGCAGGCACACATGAACACGTGAGGGTGGAGGCGGCGCTGCTCATTATTCTCTGTGCGATGGTATTAATAACATTGATTTAACTTCTCTGCCAGCTGTCAGTCATCTCTCAGGCAATAACTGGTCGCTCCGTCCTTTCATATCCTCGCTCAGTCAACTGAACGCAGATACCATCAGAATATTAATCTCTGGTTCTCAGCAGGAGGCAGAAAACTAACAACACTCTGACTCCAGTCACACATCTGCATCTGACGACTCATGTGTTCATATGTACTGTTATAGGTATTTGTTGTGAATCTCAGGATCCATCTTTGTATATTTCACTGCTATGGGACCCATGTCTTACATTATGTGTCCTGAAGGTTGTGTCCTGAAGGATGTGTCCTGAAGGATGTGTCTTACAGGTTTTGTCCTGAAGGATGTGTCTTACATTATGTGTCCTGAAGGTTGTGTCTTGCAGGTTGTGTCTTACATTATGTGTCCTGAAGGTTGTGTCTTGCAGGTTGTGTCTTACATTATGTGTCCTGAAGGTTGTGTCTTACAGGTTGTGTCCTGAAGGTTGTGTCTTACAGATTGTGTCCTGAAGGTTGTGTCTTACATTATGTATCCTGAAGGTTGTGTCTTACAGGATGTGTCCTGAAGGTTGTGTCTTGCAGGTTGTGTCTTACATTATGTGTCCTGAAGGTTGTGTCTTACAGGATGTGTCCTGAAGGTTGTGTCTTGCAGGTTGTGTCTTACATTATGTGTCCTGAAGGTTGTGTCTTGCAGGTTGTGTCTTACATTATGTGTCCTGAAGGTTGTGTCTTGCAGGTTGTGTCTTACATTATGTGTCCTGAAGGTTGTGTCTTACAGGTTGTGTCCTGAAGGTTGTGTCCTGAAGGTTGTGTCTTACAGGTTGTGTCCTGAAGGTTGTGTCTTACAGATTGTGTCCTGAAGGTTGTGTCTTACATTATGTATCCTGAAGGTTGTGTCTTACAGGATGTGTCCTGAAGGTTGTGTCCTGAAGGTTGTGTCTTACAGATTGTGTCCTGAAGGTTGTGTCAGGTTGTGTCTTACATTATGTGTCCTGAAGGTTGTGTCTTACAGGTTGTGTCCTGAAGGTTGTGTCTTACATTAAGTGTCCTGAAGGTTGTGTCTTACAGGATGTGTCCTGAAAGCTGTGTCTTACAGGTTGTGTCCTGAAGGTTGTGTCCTGAAGGATGTGTCCTGAAGGTTGTGTCTTACAAGATGTGTCCTGAAGGTTGTGTCTTACAGGTTGTGTCCTGAAGGTTGTGTCTTATAGGTTGTGTCTTACATTATGTGTCCTGAAGGTTGTGTCCTGAAGGTTGTGTCTTACAGGTTGTGTCCTGAAGGTTGTGTCCTGAAGGTTGTGTCCTGAAGGTTGTGTCTTAAAGGATGTGTCCTGAAGGTTGTGTCTTACAGGTTGTGTCCTGAAGGTTGTGTCTTACATTATGTGTCCTGAAGGTTGTGTCTAACAGGATGTGTCCTGAAAGTTGTGTCTTACAGGTTGTGTCTTATAGGTTGTGTCCCGAAGGTTCTGTCTTACAGGTTGTGTCTTACAGGCTGTGTCCTGAAGGTTGTGTCTTACAGGTTATATCCTGAAGATTGTGTCTCACAGGATGTGTCCTGAAGGTTGTCGTACAGGTTGTGTCCTACAGGATGTGTCCTGAAGGTTGTCGTACAGGTTGTGTCCTACAGGATGTGTCCTGAAGGTTGTCGTACAGGTTGTGTCCTACAGGATGTGTCCTGAAGGTTGTCGTACAGGTTGTGTCCTGAAGGTTGTCGTACAGATTGTGTCCTACAGGATGTGTCCTGAAGGTTGTCGTACAGGTTGTGTCCTACAGGATGTGTCCTGAAGGTTGTCGTACAGGTTGTGTCCTACAGGATGTGTCCTGAAGGTTGTCGTACAGATTGTGTCCTACAGGATGTGTCCTGAAGGTTGTCGTACAGGTTGTGTCCTACAGGATGTGTCCTGAAGGTTGTCGTACAGGTTGTGTCCTACAGGATGTGTCCTGAAGGTTGTCGTACAGGTTGTGTCCTACAGGATGTGTCCTGAAGGTTGTCGTACAGGTTGTGTCCTGAAGGTTGTCGTACAGATTGTGTCCTACAGGATGTGTCCTGAAGGTTGTCGTACAGGTTGTGTCCTACAGGATGTGTCCTGAAGATTGTCGTACAGGTTGTGTCCTGAAGGTTGTCGTACAGGATGTGTCTTACAGGATGTGTCCTACAGGTTATGTCCTACAGGATGTGCCCTACAGGATGTGTCCTACAGGTTGTGTCCTACAGGATGTGTCCTACAGGTTGTGTCCTGAAGGTTGTCGTACAGGTTGTGTCCTACAGGATGTGTCCTAGAGGTTGTCGTACAGGTTGTGTCCTACAGGATGTGTCCTGAAGGTTGTCGTACAGGATGTGTCCTGAAGGTTGTGTCCTACAGGATGTGTCCTACAGGTTGTGTCCTACAGGATGTGTCCTAGAGGTTGTCGTACAGGTTGTGTCTTACAGGATGTGTCCTGAAGGTTGTGTCTTACAGTATGTGTCCTGAAGGTTGTTGTACAGGTTGTGTCCTACAGGATGTGTCCTACAGGATGTGTCCTACAGGATGTGTCCTGGAGGTTGTGTCTTGTTGGCTGGCGTCCTCCCTCCTCCAGCGGTGATTTATCTCCCCTTCACCCCGGGTTGCCCTTTGACCCCTATCTTTATTGGTTCCTCTCCACCCTCCAGCTCCATCTTTTAATATCATCTGCTTAATATTTCAGTCCTTCTCTCAACGTCCCGCAGGGCAGCCGAGCGCTGTCTTCTGTCGTCCTCTCGGGTTGCAACTAAAGAAATGGACACTTTCAACGTTTTTGTTGGATTTTTCATCTTTTTTTAGAACTTTTTTTCATTATCACCATTATATACCGTACACCACTAACACCAACAAATAACCTCTAGTTTTTACACTTATATTTCAATAAAATCTAATTTATATGAAATTATATTGAACATTTGTGTCTTAAAAAAGCAGAAATTATGAATTATTAAGACTGTCAAAGTCAGAATAATGCTATACAATTGAATAAAACACTCAAAATTCAACAAAAGCAGAAGACTGATCCTTAATCTTACTTACTTATATATACATATAACAATGTACCATCTATGATATATGTGGGCAGTTAGGTGAAAAATCTCAAATTTCTGATTTCTAAATAAAAGTGGTCCTCGCAGAATAAGTTTTGCTGTAGACGTCAACATATAATTAATTAGTTAAATTTCATATAATATCATAAACTATGATGTAATTCCTTGAAGAGATATTTAGCTAATTTTAATTTTAATCCAGCTCTGTGTCACGGCCGTGTGGGCTGTGGGTCCTGACGCCCAAAAAAATGAAAACCGCCAGCTCACTGGACGCAGACCGGCTCTGGTCGAGTGCAGATCTGAGTCGTGCATGCTCAGATTCAGAGATGTGTACTCGGCAAAGAGCGTTGGGTGGAATCAATCATGTTATTTTGGCGAATTAAAAAGAACATTTTTAATTTCCTCGGATCAGGGAGGCTCCAAAATCATGGTTGCAGCTGTCGCCATGGTCCCGCTACACGTCCTGTGATGCCATGTTTCGTCCTGCTACGTCCTGCTTCGTCCTGCTACGTCCTGCTTCGTCCTGCTTTGTCCTGCTTCGTCCTGCTACGTCCTGCTACGTCCTGCTACGTCCTGCTTCGTCCTGCTACGTCCTGCTACGTCCTGCTACGTCCTGCTTCGTCCTGCTACGTCCTGCTACGTCCTGCTTCGTCCTGCTTTGTCCTGCTACGTCCTGCTACGTCCTGCTTCGTCCTGCTTCGTCCTGCTATGTCCTGCTTTGTCCTGCTTTGTCCTGCTACGTCCTGCTACGTCCTGCTACGTCCTGCTACGTCCTGCTTTGTCCTGCTACGTCCTGCTTCGTCCTGCTTCGTCCTGCTTCGTCCTGCTATGTCCTGCTTTGTCCTGCTTCGTCCTGCTACATCCTGCTACGTCCTGCTACGTCCTGCTTCGTCCTGCTTCGTCCTGCTTCGTCCTGCTTCGTCCTGCTATGTCCTGCTTTGTCCTGCTTCGTCCTGCTACGTCCTGCTACGTCCTGCTACGTCCTGCTTCGTCCTGCTACGTCCTGCTACGTCCTGCTTCGTCCTGCTTCGTCCTGCTACGTCCTGCTACGTCCTGCTTCGTCCTGCTTCGTCCTGCTTCGTCCTGCTATGTCCTGCTTTGTCCTGCTTCGTCCTGCTACGTCCTGCTACGTCCTGCTACGTCCTGCTTCGTCCTGCTACGTCCTGCTTCGTCCTGCTACGTCCTGCTTTGTCCTGCTACGTCCTGTTTCGTCCTGCTTTGTCCTGCTTCGTCCTGCTACGTCCTGCTTCGTCCTGCTTCGTCCTGCTATGTCCTGCTTTGTCCTGCTTTGTCCTGCTTCGTCCTGCTACATCCTGCTTCGTCCTGCTACGTCCTGCTTTGTCCTGCTACGTCCTGCTTCGTCCTGCTTTGTCCTGCTTTGTCCTGCTTCGTCCTGCTACGTCCTGCTTTGTCCTGCTACGATCTGCTACGTCCTGCTACGTCCTGCTACGTCCTGCTACGTCTTGCTTCGTCCTGCTTTGTCCTGCTTCGTCCTGCTACGTCCTGCTTCGTCCTGCTTTGTCCTGCTACGCCCTGCTTCGTCCTGCTTTGTCTTGCTACGTCCTGCTACGTCCTGCTTCGTCCTGCTTCGTCCTGCTATGTCCTGCTTTGTCCTGCTTCGTCCTGCTTCGTCCTGCTACATCCTGCTTTGTCCTGCTACGTCCTGCTTTGTCCTGCTACGTCCTGTTTCGTCCTGCTTTGTCTTGCTTTGTCCTGCTTCGTCCTGCTACGTCCTGCTTCGTCCTGCTTCGTCCTGCTATGTCCTGCTGTGTCCTGCTTTGTCCTGCTTCGTCCTGCTACATCCTGCTTCGTCCTGCTACGTCCTGCTTTGTCCTGCTACGTCCTGCTTCGTCCTGCTTTGTCCTGCTTTGTCCTGCTTCGTCCTGCTACGTCCTGCTTTGTCCTGCTACGATCTGCTATGTCCTGCTACGTCCTGCTACGTCTTGCTTCGTCCTGCTTTGTCCTGCTTCGTCCTGCTACGTCCTGCTTTGTCCTGCTTTGTCCTGCTACGTCCTGCTTCGTCCTGCTACGTCCTGCTGTGCCCTGTAATGCTGCACAGTGCCCTGCTATGCCATGAACTACTACAAACTACTATTTTTTGGGACTGTTATTGCCACTCTTCATTCTAACCCCAACCGGTCGTCAGACACCGCCTACCAAGAGCCTGGGTCTGGGCCTGGGTCTGGGTCTGGGTCTGTCCCAGGTTTCTTCCTAAAAGGGAGTTTTTCCTCACCACTGTCGCCCTGTTGCTTGCTCTGGAGGGAACTACTAGACCTGTTGGGTCCTTGTAGATTCTGGAGTGTGGTCTAGACCTGCTCTATCTGTAAAGGGTCTCCAGATAACTCTTGTTATGAATTGATACTATAAATAAAATTGAAAAATTGAATTGAACATTGATATAGGAAAACGGGTCAATTTGACCCGAGGACAACAAGAGGGTTTACTAAAATCCAAGCCTAGTTTTAACATTCGAAGTATGAAATAATCATGAAACACATAGTATGAAGTGAGAACCGTCTTCGGCAGTCTGCATGTGTGACGTTCAAATGAAGCTTCCTGAATTACTGGTTGTATTTGTTGACCCAGTTTGATGTAAAACGCTCAAGGAATGGTACTTCCCTGTGTTTACTGAGATTCAGATTCATACAGGATGTGTCTCACGGCGTCTGAGCTCCATCAGACACGTGCCCCCCCGCAGGCAAGACGGCTCTCGTCCTTGGAGAAAGTGAGAAGAGTCCCCGTGGACTATGCCGAGCTAAAAGAGAATGTCTTTTTAGATTTGAGAATGATGCACTGTGAAATACTGTACAGTATATAGTCAGTAAAAAGTACAGCAAACGTGGTTAACTCAGTTTAATAATTGAAGGTGCAGACTGTATATTTCTACTCTGATAGGCCTATTTATATACACTCACCGGCCACTTTATTAGGTACCCCATGCTAGTAACGGGTTGGACCCCCTTTTGCCTTCAGAACTGCCTCAATTCTTCGTGGCATAGATTCAACAAGGTGCTGGAAGCATTCCTCAGGGAGTTTGGTCCATATTGACATGATGGCATCACACAGTTGCCGCAGATTTGTCGGCTGCACATCCATGATGCGAATCTCCCGTTCCACCACATCCCAAAGATGCTCTATTGGATTGAGATCTGGTGACTGTGGAGGCCATTTGAGTACAGCGAACTCATTGTCATGTTCAAGAAACCATTCTGAGATGATTCCAGCTTTATGACATGGCACATTATCCTGCTGAAAGTAGCCATCAGAAGTTGGGTACATTGTGGTCATAAAGGGATGGACATGGTCAGCAACAATACTCAGGTAGGCTGTGGCGTTGCAACGATGGTCAATTGGTACCAAGGGGCCCAAAGAGTGCCAAGAAAATATTCCCCACACCATGACACCACCACCACCAGCCTGAACCGTTGATACAAGGCAGGATGGATCCATGCTTTCATGTTGTAGACGCCAAATTCTGACCCTACCATCCGAACGTCGCAGCAGAAATCGAGACTCATCAGACCAGGCAACGTTTTTCCAATCTTCTATTGTCCAATTTCGATGAGCTTGTGCAAATTGTAGCCTCAGTTTCCTGTTCTTAGCTGAAAGGAGTGGCACCCGGTGTGGTCTTCTGCTGCTGTAGCCCATCTGCCTCAAAGTTCGACGTACTGTGCGTTCAGAGATGCTCTTCTGCCCACCTTGGTTGTAACGGGTGGTAATTTGAGTCACTGTTGCCCTTCTATCAGCTCGAACCAGTCTGGCCATTCTCCTCTGACCTCTGGCATCAACAAGGCATTTCCGCCCACAGAACTGCCGCTCACTGGATGTTTTTTCTTTTTCGGACCATTCTCTGTAAACCCTAGAGATGGTTGTGCGTGAAAATCCCAGTAGATTAGCAGTTTCTGAAATACTCAGACCAGCCCTTCTGGCACCAACAATCATGCCACGTTCAAAGTCACTCAAATCACCTTTCTTCCCCATACTGATGCTCGGTTTGAACTGCAGGAGATTGTCTTGACCATGTCTACATCCCTAAATGCACTGAGTTGCCGCCATGTGATTGGCTGCTTAGAAATTAAGTGTTAATGAGCAGTTGGTCAGGTGTACCTAATAAAGTGGCCGGTGAGTGTATATTTCTACTCTGATATTTATATATATTTCGTGCAACTGTAACACAGAATTTCCCTTCGGGGATCAGTAAAGTATTTGTGATTCTGATTTCCAGTTGGTGGTTGTCAGAAGCTGCTGAGATGGGTTTAAATCCGTAAGATGAGCCGTTCATAGCGGCATGCTAACAGGGCGAGGAAGGAGAGCTGGGAGCTGTAAGAAGATAGAAGAGCTTCTCAGTTTACAGCTCTGTGTACTCTCTGGATGCTGAATATACACCGCCTTCTTCTGTTCTTCATATAGCTTTAAATTAGCTTTAGTGGGGCTTTAGATAGAAAGCCTTTATTGTCATTATACACAAGTGCAGTACCTGTGCAACGAGACTGGAGCAAAACCTTCACAGTGTCAACACAACATATAAAAATATAAAATATAAAAATATGAAATGTAAGTAGTGCAGAAGAAGAAAAAGAGAGGGGGGAACGTGGTGCACAGTTCCTGAGAGCAACTATATACATTTATACATACATACATACCTGTACATACATACCTGTACATACATACACACATACATACATACAGTACATATATAAAATAGTAAGAAAGATAAAGGGTTTGTATACACATTATGCAAATAATATAGTTATTGGTGTATCAAAAGTCCTGAGTATTAAATATTGCACAGTAATTAAATGAAATGGTTAAGTATTCAATAATAAAGAAATATTCCACTATAATGAAGTTAGATGGTTAAATATTAAATACTGCACTGTAATGAAGTTAGATGGTTAAATATTAAATACTGCACTATAATGAAGTTAGATGGTTAAATATTAAATACTGCACTGTAATGAAGTTAGATGGTTAAATATTAAATACTGCACTGTAATGAAGTTAGATGGTTAAATATTAAATACTGCACTGTAATGAAGTTAGATGGTTAAATATTAAATACTGCACTGTAATGAAGTTAGATGGTTAAATATTAAATACTGCACTGTAATGAAGTTAGATGGTTAAATATTAAATACTGCACTGTAATGACGTAACACAGAATTCCAGTGTCTTTAGGTATTATATATAGTATTATATAGGTTTAAATGACTTTCTCTAACACCTCACAGCGTGGCTTTAAGCATTTATTGACCATTGCGACTCTGGCCGACATGGCGTGCTGGGGGGGGGGGGGGGGGGGGGGGATTATCAGTGAGTAGATTGGTCCCCCCCCCCCCCCAGGACGGCAGCTGCTTCATCTCGCCTGATGTCTGCCGAATGTTTTCTCATCAGGTTTTCAGCATTAAGGGGGGATTGATGGATCTGTTTGTCTCTTTGCCGGGCCTGTCGGGGGGGGAGGGGGGGTAAAGAGTATCTGTCGGGGGTGCTGGTCTCCCGCTACAGTACACTTTCACTCAATAGTAGAGGAGGAAATGACTTTTCGAGGTCCGTAAGTAGACCTCGGAGCAGATAAACTCGGGCAAGTCGTCATGTCATCGATCCCCGAAGCATTTAACCTTCATGTTGTCGTCATGTTGTCCTCATGTTGTCCTCATGTTGTCCTCATGTTGTCCTCATGTTGCCCTCATGTTGTCTTCATGTTGTCTTCATGTTGTCCTCATGTTGTCCTCATGTTGCCCTCATGTTGTCCTCATGTCATCCTCATGTTTTCCTCATGTTTTCCTCATGTTGTCCTCATGTTGCCCTCATGTTGTCCTCATGTTGTCCTCATGTTGTCTTCATGTTGTCCTCATGTTGTCCTCATGTTGCCCTCATGTTGTCCTCATGTCATCCTCATGTTTTCCTCATGTTGTCCTCATGTTGTCCTCATGTCATCCTCATGTCATCCTCATGTTGTCCTCATGTTGTCCTCATGTTGTCCTCATGTTGTCCTCATGTTGCCCTCATGTTGTCCTCATGTCATCCTCATGTTGTCCTCATGTTGCCCTCATGTTGTCCTCATGTTGTCCTCATGTTGCCCTCATGTTGTCTTCATGTTTTCCTCATGTTGTCCCCATGTTGTCCTCATGTTGTCTTCATGTTGTCCTCATGTTGTCCTCATGTCATCCTCATGTTGTCTTCATGTTGTCTTCATGTTGTCCTCATGTTGTCCTCATGTTGCCCTCATGTTGTCTTCATGTTTTCCTCATGTTGTCCCCATGTTGTCCTCATGTTGTCTTCATGTTGTCCTCATGTTGTCCTCATGTCATCCTCATGTTGTCTTCATGTTGTCTTCATGTTGTCCTCATGTTACATATACATAATACAATATTTTTTAGGGAAGCCATAAACGAACCATAGGGCTACACTCTGTAATACTGCTCACTTCATTTCTACACTATATCTGGAGTGAAGCTATGTTGTCATTTAGTTGTTCAAATGCTCAGTACTAGTACCTACTGTAGCAGTATTGTCTATGTAGCTATTATGAGTTCTGACCATATGATATTAAGGGGAATGGCTATACTCATAAATCCTGGGTGTTCTGACAGTGTTTTTGCTTTTAAATCAACAAATAAGCCAAATTGATTGTCTTGATACTGTCATGCATAAGACCTTTTTTTCTCTTCTGGACTCGGTCTTGACTCGGACTCGAACCTCTTGGACTCGGTCTTGACTCGGACTCGACTAGTCCTGGTCTCGGACTTGTCTTGGACTCGACTAGTCCTGGTCTCGGACTTGTCTTGGACTCGACTAAGGTGGTCTTGACTACAGCCCTATTGAGTAAAAGTTGACATATTCCAGTCTGTGATTATCATCAACATCCATTCCTTTAATTTTAGTCTCAATAATTCCTAATTTCTGCTTTTCTAACTCAAACATTAGGTATAACTTCCTATAAATGAGGTTTATTGACCATAAATTCCAAAATAATTGTAAAACTAAAGTTAATAAGTTAGTGTTACGTAATGTTGAAAACGTCAAAAAGTGACAAACCTTAAGAAAAAATTAAGAACATCAATAAAAAGCGTCAACAAAAGTGTTGATTTTCAATTTTGACAGGAAGACAACACGAGGGTTAAAACGCTCCCGTTTCCACCATCTGACAGTTTGCAACAGATGGTCTTTTACGTCCTAAAACCAGCCTCTGGAGACTCCACCAGCTGATTTCTCTATTGGCTGTTGTACAGGAGACGTCTCTTACGTCCTAAAACCAGCCTCTGGAGACTCCACCAGCTGACTTCCTATTGGCTGTTGAACAGGAGACGTCTCTTACGTCCTAAAACCAGCCTCTGGAGACTCCACCAGCTGACTTCCTATTGGCTGTTGAACAGGAGACGTCTCTTACGTCCTAAAACCAGCCTCTGGAGACTCCACCAGCTGACTTCCTATTGGCTGTTGAACAGGAGACGTTTCTTACGTCCTAAAACCAGCCTCTGGAGACTCCACCAGCTGACTTCCTATTGGCTGTAGAAACAGGAGACGTCTCTTACGTCCTAAAACCAGCCTCTGGAGACAACTTGTATGCGTCTCTTATTGCTACAGCCCACTTTCCGTTGCTTTGATTAGATGCACAACAGGTCTGACCAGTTGTGTCCAGAGGCATCGTGGTCTGTGCCCTTGGGGGTTGGAAATGTAGCTTCAGACTTTGCTTGGACCCTACTTTTGCAATAATAACATTATTGGGGGGGCCGTAGCTCAGTCTGTAGGGAGTTTTGTTGGGGAACCGGAGGGTCGCAGGTTCAATCCCCGTACGGACCAACCAAGCCAAGCATCTCTCCATTAGTGCATGTATAGGTACTGAGCATGTGTGTATAGTTCAGGCTTGTGTGTAATAACAACAGAGTGTAAATTGTAATTTCCCCTTGCGGGACTAATACAGTATCCATTATTATTATTATTATTAATTTTCTACATGAATTCAGAATCTGTGCAGCAGCAATCTGAAGGTGCACCCCCCTTCTTTTTTATTGGTTACACACCTATCCGTGGCCCTTCTCATGTAAACAAACAGCAGCCTCTACTTCCTCTCAGCCCGGCCAGCTGCAGCCGCTCCACCTGCCAGCTTCCCATTTATAACCACAGCCCTCCGTCTTTGGTGGGCTGGAGCTTCCACTGAGGAATAATTTAGACTGAAGCACTCTCCCCGGAGCGTGAATGTCATCAGATTGAGTGCTATCAGTGTGGAGGACCAGCAGAGTGCTGCCAGTCGGCCCCGCTGAAGATCTCCTGAGTCAGATATGTGCTTTTAAAAAGCTTTCCTGTCCAGACGTGTGTTTAAAGTCCTGCATCGCCAAAACATCTACAGCTGGATGCACTCGTAGAAGCTCTATCCTCGGGACCTAAATACCTCCGTAAAAGAAGCTGTTATCCTGAAAAGGGAAGCACTCTGGGACTCACTTAGAGCTCCACTTTATTTCCTTAACCCTCGTATGGTCTTCAGGTCAAATGGACCCATTTTAGATTTTTACAAGAAAAAAAAATGGAACAAGTTACATTTTTTCTACCTGAAATCAACGGCCTTACCTTATTTCCTGTGATAAACATGTATTCCTGACTCAATTCAAAACATTATTCTGGATATGACACTTATGTTGTTTCCATAGTGGATTTTTAACATGAATGACAAAAACCAATATCCATTTTTAGTAGAGACTGATGCATTCCCTAAACATATATGTTATCTCAGCTGTTTGAAATTGAGATAAGACGATATTTGTTAATAGATTATGAAGTAAAATTTTATTTCAGAATTGTTTTTAAATCCCTAAATAAGTCCCGGGTCAGTTTGACCCGAGGGACACGAGAGGGTCCTGGAGGTGGAGACAACACAGGGTTAAAGATCTAGCAGACGAGCTGGGGCTGAAGCTTTTAAGGGTCATTTTGATTTTAATTTTTGATTTTCCCATGCATTGTTTTCTAATTCACTATTATGAACAAAAAAAATTGAAATTGGTCCGGTATTGAGTGAGAACGCTGGAAATCAGGAGATCAGGATGCATAGTATCCTGATCCATGAAATAACTGGCCTTTAATAATAAAAACCTGCCGCTATGGGAATTTAACATAGGGGGGTGTATACTTATGCCCCCTGTATTTTAACATAGGGGGGTGTATACTTATGCCCCTGTATTTTAACATAGGGGGTGTATACTTATGCCCCCTGTATTTTAACATAGGGGGTGTATACTTATGCCCCCTGTATTTTAACATAGGGGGTGTATACTTATGCCCCCTGTATTTTAACATAGGGGGGTGTATACTTATGCCCCTGTATTTTAACATAGGGGGTGTATACTTATGCCCCCTGTATTTTAACATAGGGGGTGTATACTTATGCCCCCTGTATTTTAACATAGGGGGGTGTATACTTATGCCCCCTGTATTTTAACATAGGGGGGTGTATACTTATGCCCCTGTATTTTAACATAGGGGGGTGTATACTTATGCCCCCTGTATTTTAACATAGGGGGGTGTATACTTATGCCCCTGTATTTTAAGGAAGAACATTTATTTATTTATGATACATTATTTATTCACAAAGAAAATCTGTGTCCTTAAAGGTCGGATTTTTCTGATTTTTTTTTTATTAAGGCAATAAGATCAATTTCCAAAAGATGTTTTTTTTATTCCTCTTTTTAATCAACTTTAGCATGGGGGGGAGGGGGTAATCTTTCTCAAGCCGCTGTAGACCTTTTAGATAAAGAGTAAGATCCTTTTAGTTTAACATGAAAACAACCCAGAATTCACCATCGCCTGCTGCACCAGTCTTGCTTGATGCTGGACAAATTTAATAAATAATTGTTCCCATCAGTCACTCAGACACATAAACATAAAAAACAGGGTCCAGGTTGAAAATAAAACCCCAGACCTTACCCTTTAAAGTGGACTTATTTGTCCCGATAATAGTTGGGCAGCCGCCTGCTGTGCATGGCGATGACATTTGGTCCGAGCGGTAATGAGCAGCGCTAACGGAGCGGCGCCGGTCGGGCAGGACGGCGCCGCTCACACCAGCCCGGTCTTAATTTCCCTCTAATCTCCCTCCCTCACCTCGTCTCCCGGCTCTAATCACTGCACTGGGAGGACGCCAGCGTTTAAATGAAGTAGCTTACTGGGTGATTAGGAAAAGGTAAATTATTCATTACAGTGTGTGTAATCATGTAATCATAGAGCAGTCTTGGGCTGGAGGATGAGGGAATTCTGGGACAGCTGCCCCCCTTCAAACCCCACCCCCCTTGAGGAACAGCCATGAGGAACCTGGGAGATGAAAGGACCACTAGCTATGTTTCCATCCACACGTTTTTATCCGAATTAACCCTCGTGTTGTCTTCACCTCCGGGACCCTCTGGTGTCCCTCGGGTCAAACTGACCCGGGACTTATTTGGGGTTTTAAAAACAACTCTGAAATAAAATCTTACTTCATAATCTATTAACAATTATTGTCTTTATCTCAATTTCCAACAGCTGAGATAACATATTTGTTTATGTTTAGGGAATGCATCAGTCTCTACTAGAACACAATTAAACATGGAAGTGGGTTTTTTTGTCATAAGGTTATATTTCATGTTAAAAATACACTATGGAAACAACATAAGTGTCATATCCAGAATAATGTTCTGAATATGACGTTGATTTCAGGTAGAAAAAATGTAACTTGGACCATTTTTGTTCTTCAAAAAGTTTGAAATGGGTCAATTTGACCTGAATACCATACGAGGGTTACGTGATATTGAATGAAAAATGCATTCTGGAAACAGTAAAATTTGATGGAATTTCATGAATATCGAAGGAAATCCGTCCATCTCATGTGATTTTCTCTTGATGATATTCTTCTTATGTGATAAACGCCTCGTCTCTTACGTCCTAAAACCAGCCTCTGGAGACTTCACCAGCTGACTTCTCTATTGGCTGTTGAAACAGGAGATGTCTCTTATGTCCTAAAACCAGCCTCTGGAGACTCCACCAGCTAACTTCCTATTGGCTGTTGAACAGGACACGTCTCTTACGTCCTAAAACCAGCCTCTGGAGACTCCACCAGCTGACTTCCTATTGGCTGTAGAACAGGAGACGTCTCTTACGTCCTAAAACCAGCCTCTGGAGACTCCACCAGCTGACTTCCTATTGGCTGTAGAACAGGAGACGTCTCTTACGTCCTAAAACCAGCCTCTGGAGACTCCACCAGCTGACTTCCTATTGGCTGTAGAACAGGAGACGTCTCTTACGTCCTAAAACCAGCCTCTGGAGACTCCACCAGCTGACTTCCTATTGGCTGTAGAACAGGAGACGTCTCTTACGTCCTAAAACCAGCCTCTGGAGACTCCACCAGCTGACTTCCTATTGGCTGTAGAACAGGAGACGTCTCTTACGTCCTAAAACCAGCCTCTGGAGACTCCACCAGCTAACTTCTCTATTTGCTGTTGAACAGGAGACGTCTCTTACGTCCTAAAACCAGCCTCTGGAGACTCCACCAGCTGACTTCCTATTGGCTGTAGAACAGGAGACGTCTCTTACGTCCTAAAACCAGCCTCTGGAGACTCCACCAGCTGACTTCCTATTGGCTGAAACAGGAGACGTCGCTTACGTGAACCTGAAAATGAGCAGAATACGGGCGCTTTAAAAAAGAATGACAGTTATATTTATATATATTTATTAAGTTTTCTACTGATATTTCCATTCAACTCAAACATCTCTGAGTGCCTTTCGCGGTATGTTATGTGTACAGAGTGTGTATTGTATATGTTGATATTGCGATATATTGTGCAGCCCTTGTATCACAGAGACTACTGGAACTGGCTGTGTGTTTCTGTACAAATGTGAAACACAATGTCCTGACTCAGAGTTTCCTGGAAAAGATTTTTTTTTTTTAAAAACCCAGAAGTAACAGCCGAGCAAGTGATTAATCAGCCTGAATGGTTCCTGCCTCTCTCCTGTAATTGACTGCTATCTGCTCCAGTGTATCAGGCTAAGGGAACTATCGCCACCTGCAACTCTCCATCATGAAAACACTAATAAAAGCTCAGAAAGATCACCCACGTCAGCCATGTTGTTCGAGCCTAATGGGCCGGCGAGCGCGAGAAAAATGCCTAAAATCCCGAGAGGCTCTGCATAAGGAACTATAAACGGGAGGCTGTTTTCTACTTTAACTTACCCGAGGAACGAGCCACGGGTCTGGCCTGGATTCCAAATATTTGTAATGGGGTAATAATTCATGAGAAAAATAGCCAAGTTTTGTTTTACCCCACTAATGTGCAAGCAGAGAAAATGGGACATCTTTAAAAGCACAGTAATGAGAGGTATTAGTTCACTTCAGCCCGGGATTGTTAGGCTGTTTTTAGCAGAAAATTGTTTCTATTAATTTCATATTAATGTTAAAAGACCTCACAGTGGGACATTTTCATGCCGTGGGACCTTTTAAAGTATTGAAAATAAAAGTAGGGGAGAGAGCTGGGACAGATGAAACTCTTTTTATCCATCCATCCATCCATCTTCGTCCCCTTATCCGGTCTCGGGTCTCGGGGGCAGCAGCTCCAGTAGGGGACCCCAAACTTCCCTTTCCCGAGCCACATCAACCAGCTCCGACTGGGGGATCCTGAGGTGTCCCCAGGCCAGGTTGGAGATATAATCTCTCCACCTAGTCCTGGTTCTTCCCCGAGGCCTCCTCCCTGCTGGACGTCCCTCCACCTAGTCCTGGGTCTTCCCCGAGGCCTCCTCCCAGCTGGACGTCCCTCCACCTAGTCCTGGGTCTTCCCCGAGGCCTCCTCCCAGCTGGACGTGCCTCCACCTAGTCCTGGGTCTTCCCCGAGGCCTCCTCCCAGCTGGACGTCCCTCCACCTAGTCCTGGGTCTTCCCCGAGGCCTCCTCCTAGCTGGACGTGCCTGGACCACCTCCCTAGGGACCCCCCACCCAGGAGGCATCCTTACCAGATGCCCGAACCACCTCAACTGGCTCCTTTCGACGTGAAGGAGAAGCGGCTCTACTCCGAGCTCCTCTCGGAGGACTGAGCTCCTCACCCGATCTCTAAGGGAGACGCCAGCCCCCCTCCCCCCCACCCTCCTGAGGAAACTATATGTGCTATACAAATAAATTTGACAAATTTGACATTGAAACCCATTTTGGCCGCTTGTACCCTGGATCTCGTTCTTTCGGTCATGAAACTCTTTTTAATTAAACGTAATTTACAAAACGGTCGTATTGCACTGAAAGCTGATATTGAGTCGCTATAGCAACCTTCACCTGTCAGATACAGCTGCATCTTCAGCTCTGGAGAAAACCGTCCAGGAGATATTACAGAAAGAGTGGGACGTGCGTAATGTTGTCATTGTGAAGCGGTCATTGAAAAATATCACGAACTGTGGATGATTCGGCCATTTTTATAGCTAGACCAGTACGTTTCTCCATCTACAGGGGGGGGTCCAAGGCCTGGGCACCCCAGGTAAAAATGTGTATTAATGTGAATAAAGAAGCCAAGAAAAGATGGAAAAATCTCCAAAAGGCATCAAATGACACAAAAAGTTAGATTTTATTTCACAGTGGAGTAACTAAAGGAACTAATAACTAAAGGAACTAGTAACTAAAGGAACTAGTAACTAAAGGAACTAGTAACTAAAGCTGTCAGATGAATGTAGTGGAGTAACTAAAGGAACTAGTAGCTAAAGTAACTAGTAACTAAAGCTGTCAGATGAATGTAGTGGAGTAACTAAAGTAACTAGTAACTAAAGTAACTAGTAACTAAAGCTGTCAGATGAATGTAGTGGAGTAACTAAAGTAACTAGTAACTAAAGTAACTAGTAACTAAAGCTGTCAGATGAATGTAGTGGAGTAACTAAAGTAACTAGTAACTAAAGTAACTAGTAACTAAAGCTGTCAGATGAATGTAGTGGAGTAACTAAAGTAACTAGTAACTAAAGTAACTAGTAACTAAAGCTGTCAGATGAGTGTAGTGGAGTAACTAAAGTAACTAGTAACTAAAGTAACTAGTAACTAAAGCTGTCAGATGAATGTAGTGGAGTAACTAAAGTAACTAATAACTAAAGTAACAAGTAACTAAAGCTGTCAGATGAATGTAGTGGAGGAACTAAAGTAACTAGTAACTAAAGTAACTAGTAACTAAAGCTGTCAGATGAATGTAGTGGAGTAACTAAAGGAACTAATAACTAAAGTAACTAGTAACTAAAGCTGTCAGATGAATGTAGTGGAGGAACTAAAGTAACTAGTAACTAAAGTAACTAGTAACTAAAGCTGTCAGATGAATGTAGTGGAGTAACTAAAGGAACTAGTAGCTAAAGTAACTAGTAACTAAAGCTTTCAGATGAATGTAGTGGAGTAACTAAAGGAACTAGTAACTAAAGGAACTAGTAACTAAAGCTGTCAGATGAATGTAGTGGAGTAACTCCAGTAACTAGTAACTAAAGTAACTAGTAACTAAAGCGGTCAGATGAATGTAGCGGAGTAACTAAAGGAACTAATAACTAAAGTAACTAGTAACTAAAGCTGTCAGATGAATGTAGTGGAGTAACTAAAGGAAATAATAACTAAAGTAACTAGTAACTAAAGCTGTCAGATGAGTGTAGTGGAGTAACTAAAGGAACTAGTAGCTAAAGTAACTAGTAACTAAAGCTGTCAGATGAATGTAGCGGAGTAACTAAAGGAACTAATAACTAAAGTAACTAGTAACTAAAGCTGTCAGATGAATGTAGTGGAGTAACTAAAGTAACTAGTAACTAAAGTAACTAGTAACTAAAGCTGTCAGATGAATGTAGTGGAGTAACTAAATTAACTAGTAACTAAAGTAACTAGTAACTAAAGCTGTCAGATGAATGTAGCGGAGTAACTAAAGGAACTAATAACTAAAGTAACTAGTAACTAAAGTAACTAGTAACTAAAGCTGTCAGATGAATGTAGCGGAGTAACTAAAGGAACTAATAACTAAAGTAACTAGTAACTAAAGCTGTCAGATGAATGTAGTGGAGTAACTAAAGTAACTAGTAACTAAAGTAACTAGTAACTAAAGCTGTCAGATGAATGTAGTGGAGTAACTAAATTAACTAGTAGCTAAAGTAACTAGTAACTAAAGCTGTCAGATGAATGTAGCGGAGTAACTAAAGGAACTAATAACTAAAGTAACTAGTAACTAAAGCTGTCAGATGAATGTAGTGGAGTAACTAAATTAACTAGTAACTAAAGTAACTAGTAACTAAAGCTGTCAGATGAATGTAGTGGAGTAACTAAATTAACTAGTAACTAAAGTAACTAGTAACTAAAGCTGTCAGATGAATGTAGTGGAGTAACTAAAGGAACTAATAACTAAAGTAACTAGTAACTAAAGCTGTCAGATGAATGTAGTGGAGTAACTAAAGGAACTAGTAGCTAAAGTAACTAGTAACTAAAGCTGTCAGATGAATGTAGTGGAGTAACTAAAGGAACTAATAACTAAAGTAACTAGTAACTAAAGCTGTCAGATGAATGTAGTGGAGTAACTAAAGGAACTAGTAGCTAAAGTAACTAGTAACTAAAGCTGTCAGATGAATGTAGTGGAGTAACTAAAGGAACTAGTAGCTAACTAGCACCTGGGTTTGTTTACCATTCTCATCCTCGTGGCTCTGGCCGCGGGGGAGGTCTCGCGCTACTCTATCGCGAGAAGTGGAAGATGTTGCCAGTTTTTTGCAGTTTTCCGCTCTATGGAATGCGTTGTATTTAAATTGCCTGGTCCCACTCCCATAGTTATTGCCACAGTCTACCGCCCCCCCAAACCACACAGCGACTTTTTAAACGAATTCTCCATACTACTTACCCACCTCTCTACTCTCTCTCCTAATGTCATTCTCCTAGGTGATTTTAATATTCATATGGACAATATAAACCTTCCACTCACCAAAGACTTTACCTCCTGTCTAGACAGTTCTGGATTCCATCAGTATGTTGATTTCCCCACACACACAAAAGGACATTCACTGGATTTGATTTGCTGCTCTGGCTTAATCCCCTCCAACTGTTCTGCTGATGATGTTCACATTTCTGATCATTTTCTTTTGTCCTTCAATATCTCACTGTCTCTCTCTGTGATCAAGCCAGTCCGCCAGATTTCTTTTCGTAATATTAAAAACATAAATACGGACATCCTATCCTCCCACATTGACAACTTGTCTATCCCTGATCTTTCCTCTCCAGACCACCTTGTCACCCATTATAACTCTGGACTTTGCAATATTCTTAACCTCCTTGCCCCTCTCAAAACCCGATCTGTGTCCTTTTCCCGTTCTGCCCCTTGGTTTTCATCTGAGCTCCGCCTCATGAAAGCCAAAGGTCGCCAACTTGAACGCCTCTATAAAAAAACTGGTCTCTCCATTCACAAAGAAATGCATAAATCTCATCTTCTTCATTACTCAAACTCAATAGCCGTAACTAAATCAAACTACTATTCTGACCTCATCTGCTCCAACGAAGGAAACTCCAGGACTCTCTTTTCAATAGTCCATAATACTTTTAATCCCCCTGATTCCCTGCCTTCTCACATGTATTCAGTTGAGACTTGTAATTCATTGGTTGTCTTTTTTAATGAAAAAATCAACTCCATTCACCAGCAATTACATTTGACCCACTTGCCTTCCCCTCCCCCTTTGCCCCTCCCCAATAGCCAGTCATTTTGCTGCTTTCTACTGCCCACCCCCTCCGAAATTTCTGATTTCATTCGTAAATCCAAGTCCTCAACCTGTTCTCTTGACCCCCTCCCCACAGCTCTGGTCAAACCCTGTCTCACTTCTCTCCTCTCCTTCATAACTTCCATTATTCATTCCTCTCTCTCCTCTGGTATTGTCCCCTCACTTTTCAAAACAGCATCTGTCTCACCGATTCTGAAAAAACCTGGTTCAGATCCCACTAACTATAATAATCTTCGTCCTATCTCTAATCTTCCATTTATTTCTAAAATACTTGAAAAAATAGTGTCTGTTCAACTCCATGCTTTTCTTACCCTTAACAGTCTTTACGAACCTTTCCAGTCCGGTTTTCGCCCCTCCCATAGTACTGAAACTGCCCTAATAAAAATCACCAATGATCTCCTCACAGCTGCTGATTCCGGACTCATCTCTATCCTCATCCTCCTTGATCTTAGTGCGGCCTTCGATACCATTTCTCACTCCATTCTCCTCAATAGACTATCTTCTCTCGGCATCTCTCACACCCCTCTTGACTGGTTCCGCTCATATCTCTCCGACCGCACTCAGTTTATTCAACTCAAATCTTTCACATCCCACCCTTCCCCTGTTACTACTGGCGTCCCTCAAGGTTCAGTTCTTGGCCCCCTCCTTTTCATCACCTACCTACTTCCCCTTGGCAATATCTTCCGCAAATTCAACATTCATTTTCATTGTTACGCAGATGACACCCAGCTCTACTTATCCAGCAAACCCACCTCCTTGCTCCCCCCCTTGTCCCTTACTAACTGCTTACTTGAAATTAAAGACTGGTTCACCTCAAACTTCCTTAAACTAAACAGTGATAAAACCGAACTCCTCCTTGTAGCCACCAAATCCACCCTTTCCAAAATCAATAGTTTCACTCTTCCTATTGACAACTCCTTGGTCTCCCCTTCCCCTCAGGTCAAGAGTCTGGGTGTCATCCTTGACTCCTCCCTCTCCTTTCAGTCACACATAAATAATATCTGCCGGTCTGCATACTTCCACCTACGTAATGTTAACCGCCTCCGTCCGTCCCTTACCACTCACACTGCCTCCATCCTTATCCACAGCCTCATCACCTCCCGCCTTGATTACTGTAACTCCCTCCTTTTTGGCCTTCCTCAAAAATCCCTCCATAAACTTCAACTTCTTCAGAACTCAGCAGCTCGTGTCATCACCAGAACCCCGTCTTTTCATCATATAACCCCTGTCCTTCAGCAGCTCCATTGGCTTCCAGTTCAATTCAGAATACAATTTAAAATCCTTCTCTATACTTTCAAAGCCATTCATAACCTTGCTCCTCCATATCTATCAGAACTCCTTCACATCGCCGTTCCCTCCCGCTCCCTCAGATCCTCCTCCTCTATCCACCTCACTGTCCCCCCAGCTCGACTTGTCACCATGGGGACCAGAGCCTTCAGTCGCTCTGCTCCCCAGCTCTGGAACTCACTCCCACCTGACCTCCGCAATATCGACTCTCTCCCCCTGTTCAAAACTAGACTCAAAACCCACCTGTTCCAGCTTGCTTATTTGTAAATACACTGTCCCTGTAATTTGTTTTGCCTTGTTTTGTTTTGCTTTATTTTGTTATATCTCTGTTCCCTGTATCTCGCTTTTTTGTCTGTAAAGCGACCTTGAGTGTTGAGAAAGGCGCTGTTAAATAAAATGTATTATTATTATTATTATTATTAAAGTAACTAGTAACTAATGCTGTCAGATGAATGTAGTGGAGTAACTAAAGGAACTAATAACTAAAGTAACTAGTAACTAAAGCTGTCAGATGAATGTAGTGGAGTAACTAAAGTAACTAGTAACTAAAGTAACTAGTAACTAAAGCTGTCAGATGAATGTAGTGGAGTAACTAAAGTAACTAATAACTAAAGTAACTAGTAACTAAAGCTGTCAGATGAATGTAGTGGAGTAACTAAAGTAACTAATAACTAAAGTAACTAGTAACTAAAGCTGTCAGATGAATGTAGTGGAGTAACTAAAGTAACTAGTAACTAAAGTAACTAGTAACTAAAGCTGCCAGATGAATGTAGTGGAGTAACTAAAGTAACTAATAACTAAAGTAACTAGTAACTAAAGCTGTCAGATGAATGTAGTGGAGTAACTAAAGGAACTAATAACTAAAGTAACTAGTAACTAAAGTAACTAGTAACTAAAGCTGTCAGATGAATGTAGTGGAGTAACTAAAGTAACTAGTAACTAAAGTAACTAGTAACTAAAACTAAAGACGACATGAAGACAACATGAGGGGAACATGGGGACAACATGAAGACAACATGAAGACAACATGAGGGCAACATGGGGACAACATGAAGACAACATGAAGGCAACATGAGGGCAACATGAGGGCAACATGAAGACAACATGAAGGCAACATGAGGACAACATGAGGACAACATGAGGACAACATGAGGGCAACATGAAGACAACATGAGGGCAACATGAGGACAACATGAAGACAACATGAGGACAACATGAGGGCAACATGAAGACAACATGAGGGCAACATGGGGACAACATGAGGACAACATGAGGACAACATGAAGACAACATGAGGACAACATGAGGGCAACATGAAGACAACATGAGGGCAACATGGGGACAACATGAGGACAACATGAGGACAACATGAAGACAACATGAGGACAACATGAGGGCAACATGAAGACAACATGAGGGCAACATGGGGACAACATGAGGACAACATGAGGACAACATGAAGACAACATGGAGGGGAACATGAAGACAACATGAGGGCAACATGGGGACAACATGAAGACAACATGAAGACAACATGAGGGCAACATGAAGACAACATGAGGACAACATGAAGACAACATGAAGACAACATGAGGGCAACATGGGGACAACATGAGGACAACATGAGGGCAACATGAAGACAACATGAAGGCAACATGAGGACAACATGAAGACAACATGAGGGCAACATGAGGACAACATGAGGACAACATGAGGGCAACATGAAGACAACATGAGGGCAACATGGGGACAACATGAGGACAACATGAGGACAACATGAAGACAACATGAGGGGAACATGAGGGCAACATGGGAAAAACATGAAGACAACATGAGGGCAACATGGGGACAACATGAAGACAACATGAAGACAACATGAGGGCAACATGAAGACAACATGAGGACAACATGAAGACAACATGAAGACAACATGGGGACAACATGGGGACAACATGAAGACAACATGAAGACAACATGGGGACAACATGAAGACAACATGAAGACAACATGGGGACAACATGAAGACAACATGAAGACAACATGAGGGCAACATGAAGACAACATGAAGACAACATGAAGACAACATGAGGGCAACATGAAGACAACATGAAGACAACATGAAGACAACATGAAGACAACATGGAAATACTTAATATCGGCCGACCGATATATCGGCCGATATTGTTTTGGTTGGTGTGGATGCTGCGTGCTAAGCTAATTCTGTCTGACTTAATGCATACACGCCCCCAATAGAGAGCAATTTCTTCCTTGGAAGAGACTGTTTTTTGTCTTTTGGTTGTGCATTGACTTTTATTTTGTCCTTTTTGGCCGAATTTGAAAGCAAATGAGATTTTATTTTGAGGTTTTGTTTTGAGCATTACACATTAACACATCCTTTCACTGTGTGGGATAAACCAGAGTTGAATAAGCCTCGACTGTAACACGACCGGTCGTCTCCTTTATACAATGCGTCCTTCCTCATGCAGCTGCTCTCCTAAATACCCTAAATACCCCGAGTATTCATCACCTCGCAGGACACAAGCAGCAGCAGACTCCCTGATGAACCCGGGCCGGGGTTATCTCGTACGGGAGGGAACACATCTGTAACATCAGCACCGCGAGGCTGTCGTCCTCTGTCCTGTTTGGGACTGGAACTACTTTGTCCTGGTTTTGTGGTCCATTTATCTCCCGGGCCCCCCCTCCAGCCCCTTGATGCGAGGCGCTTAACAAACGAGCCCGATAGTTGCTGAGCTGTCCCTGCGACGGCGGCGGTGTCTCTCCAGGGTCACTCGGGGAAGAGGATGGCTTGGGCGCCCGCGTTTTCTTGCTGACCTGTTCACTACCTGCCTCTAATGGGTCATATTTTAACTCCTGTGGCGGTGACAAATGGCCGTGCTCTAAAAGCTCTGTCCAAAGGAGCCGGGACCGGGTTGATCTACGACTGAGTCCCGCTGATAAATGCCTCCCGTCAGTGCGCGCGTGATGCCGATTCATCACCACGCTGAGGCTTCTGTTGGGAATCCATATTGGATTTTTAATGAAAGGGAATACAATGCGATTCAAAGTCAATGGGTTTGCCAATGTCCTCGCTCTTCACACACATGTGCACACCACCCATTAACACACACACACACAGCTTACAGTTCTTTTTGGAATTTATGGTCAATAAACCTCATTTATAGGAAATTATACCTAATGTTTGAGTTAGAAAAGCAGAAATTAGGAATTATTGAGACTAAAATTAAAGGAATGGATGTTGATGATAATCACAGACTGGAATATGTCAACTTTTACTCAATACTATTTCAAAAACACTTCCATTTGTTTTACAATGCTATAAAATTGAATAAGACGCCCCAAAATTAATGAAAGTAGAGATTTGTACTTGGCAAAGAGCGTTGGGTGGAATCAATCATGTTATTTTGGGGAATTAAAAACAACATTGATATAGGACAACATGAGGACAACATGAGGACAACATGAGGACAACATGGGGACAACGTGAGGACAACATGAGGACAACATGGGGACAACATGGGGACGACATGAGGACGACATGGGGACGACATGGGGACGACATGGGGACAACATGAGGACAACATGGGGACAACATGGGGACAACATGAGGACAACATGAGGACAACATGAGGACGACATGGGGACGACATGAAGACAACATGAAGACAACATGAGGACAACATGAAGACAACATGAGGACAACATGAAGACAACATGAAGACAACATGAGGGCAACATGAAGACAACTTGAGGGCAACATGAGGACATCATGGGGACAACATGAGAACAACATGAAGACAACTTGAGGGCAACATGAGGACATCATGGGGACAACATGAGGACAACATGCAGGCAACATGAGGACAACATGAGGACATGAGGGCAACATGAAGACAACATGAGGACAACATGGGGACAACATGAGGACAACATGAAGACAACATGAAGACAACATGAGGGCAACATGAAGACAACTTGAGGGCAACATGAGGACATCATGGGGACAACATGAGGACAACATGCAGGCAACATGAGGACAACATGAGGACATGAGGGCAACATGAAGACAACATGAGGACAACATGGGGACAACATGGGGACAACATGAGGACAACATGAAGACAACATGAAGACAACATGAAAACAACATGAGGACAACATGGGGACAACATGAGGACAACATGGGGACAACATGAGGGCAACATGAGGACAACATGGGGACAACATGGGGACAACATGAGGTCAACATGAAGACAACATGAGGACAACATGAGGACAACATCCTCGCTCTTCACACACATGTGCACACCACCCATTAACACACACACACAAACAGTTTGAGATTGCATTGCATTTCCCTGCCAGTGTTAGGACGTCTGCCTTGAAGGGCAGCTGCTGTAATTGGGTCTGTCCACAGCAGGTCTCACACCTCTATTGGGTCTGTCCACAGCAGGTCTCACACCTCTGCTGCTGTATGATTGGGACAGGGACACAGCCTGATTTATGAGCCACATCCATTCGAATTAGTGCTTTTCATTTCAAAAGACAACGGTTTGTTTTTGTGGCAAAAGACATATTTTAACCCTCGTGTCGTCTTCCCGTCGACCTGCAACTTGCCGTTTTTCTGGGTTGAAATTTTAACATTTTGTTGTTCTTTTTCTGCACTTTTCTCAACGTTTTTGTCAATTTTATTCAAATTCTTTTGTCACTTTTTGGTGTTTTTTCAATCATTTTTTTTGTCACTTTTCAAAGTCATTGTCAAGTTTTTTGTTGCTTTTTTCCCCGATGTTTTTTTCCAATTTTTTTGGTCAATGTGGCGATGTTTTCGATGGGGGGGGGTTTGTCACTTTTTCCAACATATATTTTTTTTCCAACTTTCTATTATCATAGTTCTGATATAGACAGTTTTTGTAAATGGGTCAACAGGAGGGTTAAAGGGCATGTTTTGACATAGAAAGTGTTTTAAATTTAACGAGAAAAGATTGTACTAATAAGACGGGTTTAATGAAAAATGTATTTGTTCATAAAATTGTTTACATTATAGTCGGTTTAATTGTACACCAAACTAACAATAATTTTTTCTTCCTCCTCCGTTATAAACTATCTTGGCTTGGCAACGTTTAATGTAACAGCAACAAAAATGCTTTTTGCAGACATCAAAGCAGTCTCAACAAAGTATTGAATACAGAAATTCCCGTGCTGTGCTTTATTCCGGTTGCACTGCATGAATGACCAGTAGCCATGTAGATTATAGTCAAGATATCGGCCTGATTAAGCTTGGTATAATGTTTGAAATACAAAATCCTCTCT
The DNA here is from genome assembly GCA_029931835.1 of Etheostoma nigrum. Classification (NCBI taxonomy): domain Eukaryota; kingdom Metazoa; phylum Chordata; class Actinopteri; order Perciformes; family Percidae; genus Etheostoma; species Etheostoma nigrum. Next base: position 31,823,767 of record CM057244.1, on the reverse strand, counting down.
GCTTTTAGCTATTCATGTAAATGTGTTGGCATTTCTGCTCTGATGCCTCCCAGCTGAGTTCCAGTGCAAAGTGTCCCATCAAAAGTCTTGAAAAGAGAGCCCATAAATCACATTGTCCAGTGTCCATCACTCTTCATCTTCGCTTAATCCCAAAGTGCTTTCACAGACAAGGACGTTTGTTACATGGAGTCGTCCGGTAAGTCTATTACAGTGGCCCTCACCTTGATCCCAGACACGCCAGATTCCAGGAAATCAGAAGGAGGAGAGGAAAAGGAAGGAGTGCTGGGAATCGGCTCTGCTATCAGTTTCCTGTAAAACACTTGGCTGTACAGAGACGTATAGATGACGGAGCAAGCCACGGCAGCCACAATGAAAAACACAGCGCAGGCAGCCATCACCAGACTGTCCCAGTTCTCAGTTTTACCTGTTGGGATCGGTGCCACCTTTGTGGTCACGTTGACGCAGTCCCTGCTGTATCCAAGCTGTGCTGCAGTGACCTCAACGCAAACCTGGTAGCGAGTGGAAGGCATCAGCTGCTTGATGTGGTACTCTTTGACATCAGTGGGAAGCCTGGCTGAGAATGGCATCACGAGGCTGCTGCCGTCGGCTAAAGCGGACCAATGCAGTTGCGATACCAAACCCCCTGCATTCTCCCAGGAAACCCTTACGGAATGAGACTGGATAGATGTGATATAAACATGTAGAGGTTGATTTGAAGGCCGGGTAATGTATCCGTCCACGGCAACCATCACCGACCTGATGTCTGCCCCGACGAGATTGTGGGCGATGCAGGTGTACGAGCCCGCTTCCTGCTCCGTGGCATCGTAGAGATCTAAGCTTCCCTCAGGGTGCATGTAGTACTTATCAGACACACTCCCAGGTAGGACCCTGTCGCCCGATGGTGTCACCCAGATAATCTGAGGCTCCGGTTCTCCAAACGCCCGGCAGTGCAGTGACACTGACCTCCCTTTACTGACTTCGACACGCTCCGGGAGACTCCCAGGTGAGATCAGGGGAAGGCAGATCTCTGTCATCTCCCTGAAGTGCACCTGTCGGACGTGCTGGCCTTGGTACTCCGGAGGCTCGACGCAGTACAAAGAGTCAGGCTCCATAAACCGAACCGTGGTCCTGTTCATGTTGACCCAGCGGATGACGCAGTCGCAGCGGATAGGATTGCTGTGCAGACTGACCTCTCGCAGGTTGGGCAGGGACTCCACGGTGCCGCGGTGGATCGCGCTCAGAGCGTTGCTGTTCAGCATCAGAGTCTCAAGACTGGGAAGCTTGTGGAAGGCCCTCGGGTGGATGTAGGACAGCCGGGGATTGTTTGTGGCCTCGATTTTTGTCAGCTCGGGCAAGTTGTTGAGGGCAAAACTGTCGATTGACACCAGCTCGGGCATGCTGTTGATGCCGAGCTCCTTGAGATGCATCATGTCCATGAAATCACCTCTTTGAATCCTCTCAATCGGGTTCTTATTCAAATCCAGGAACTTCAGGTACTGGACTCGAGTCAACGCCACGTGGGGGACTCGATTGAGCAGGTTGTCAAAAAATGAGATGCTCTCCAAATTATCAAGACCAAAAAAAGCATTGTCCGGCATTTCAGTCAAATTCATCTTGGCAAGCACGAGGCTCCGTAGGTTCCCCAGGGGTTCGAAGTTCATGTCCGACAGCTCAATGATGGGATTTTCTCCCAGCATCAATATCTCCAGGCTGGGCAGATGCTGGAACCACTTGCTGTTGACACTTGTCAGTCGATTGGAGTTGAGATGGAGCCTCAGCAGCCTGTTCAGGCCCTGGAAAGCTCCGGGGGTGATGGAGAAAATCAGATTGTGGTTAACATAAAACTCCTGGAGGTTGGGAAAGGAAGCGAGGCAGCTGTCCGATAGCTCCTGGATCCAGTTCTCCTCCATGTGGAGTGACAGGAGCTGGGGAAGAGACCCCAGACAGACATTTCCCATCGAAGAAATGTTGTTCTGAGACAGGTCGATTTCAGTGATGTTGTCCAAGTAGTCCAAAGTCTTCTCCACATTAGCAATGTTGTTCGTCTGTAGCAGCAGCACTTCTGTTTCCGAGGGGAGTCTCTCCGGTATCACCGAGAGGCCCAAGTCATTACAGTCCACGGTGGAAGCCTCGGTGTAAACAGAGCTGGGAGAGAACCAGGGTCGTGTCTCACATCGACACAATGCAGGGCAATGGGCGGCCCCCTGAGAGGCCAGAGCAAAAGCAGCCAGAGACAGCTCAGCCAGCAGACAAGCCACAACTGCCGTCTCCTTCATCTTGGCCCCGTATTCCCGTCAGCCAGTAATTGGCCCTTATGGAGTCGGCTGTTAGCACTTTTAACTTCACAACTAAAGGCTCATTTGTTACTGCAAGCAAGACAGAGTGGATTTCTGCTGACGCCTGGTCCCCAAAGCTTTGGCTCCTGTTGTCGTTCAGCTCTTGACAAGAGAGGCAACCTTTCAGTTCGGTCCGTGCCAGGTTGTCGTGCACGCTGCGATATGTCAAGGTGGATGTATCCTTCAGGAATGCTGTGGCTTCGGCTTGGGATGAATTGCTCTGCCTTCCATCATTATTATCCTCCGTCGCTGTCACCGGTGTCAGTTTCCATCTGGGGAGACGGGAGAGAAAAAAGGCCAATATAAGAAGAGGTATGAAGACATGTTGACATTTGGGAATATTGAGACTTATTAAGGCCCTTTTCAGCCTCATGGATTTTTATTGCTTTCCTCTCACCGCCGAACGTGTAAATTATGATTAACTTGACCTTATGTATATTATTTGGCAGATTTGAAACAAAAAAAGGTCTGTTTGTGTCTCTGTGGGTCTTTTTGTAGGGCGAAAGAACAGGCTGATGTTTGTTTTTTTATAGATTTTTTCCCGAAAGCAGTAAAATAAAAGTGTCCTAGAAAAGATGGAGCTCTGAGATGATTGCTCAAAAGCAGAGGCGAGACAGATGTTATAAACACTGGGGGCTCAGCTCAAACCTGGCGGGTGGGTGGGGGGGGCATGATCCATTCACAGCAGCTATAAAAACTATTTTGATAATAGAATGCCTTAAAATCTGTATTATTTGGGAAAACATGAGAGTTGCAGCTCGTCTTGTTCTGACGTTTCTGTTGCTTTTTTCATTGTTTTTGCTTCTTTTACATCCTGTTTTCTACCTTTTTTTATTATTCTTTATCATTCTGATCAATCTATCATTTTCACTCCGGCCACCTAAAGAGAGGAGGAAGAAAAAAAAAAAGAGGTGTTCAATGGCTTTACGTCACAGGCCGAGGAGTGCTATGCCATTTAGGGGAGGGGTCGCTCACTGATGGCCCATGTTTCCCATATGGGACCGGGGGGCAGCGGGGGGGCAGCGGCCGCCGGATGGTGTTGCTAAGAGCTTGCATAACATGTAGAACATAACATGAATTATCAGACTGGTCCTCACAACCTCGAAACACCACCGGCCACCGGGAAAGGTCCCGACTCTCCCTCTGGTAGGGTTGCTGCGTTGAATGGCCGGTCCGGTCAGAGAGACTGGGGTCAAATGACACTAAGTTGAAATCATTTTAAAACCCTAAAAAACATTTCGGGCCCCAGAAGATCCCCCCCCCCTCCCTCCCAACAAAATTACAATGATTCAAGGCAAAAGATTTAGGGCTGGGGCCCCAGAAGCAACAAAATTATAATAATCCAAGTCAAAACATTGCAAGTCCCCATTTCCTTCCCCCTGTGTTGTAATTAACCCAGCTCCACAAGCCAGTCCCTGAATCTCTCCTCTGTTGTGATCAATGCACCTGTGCGAACTTCTCGAACCCCCCCCCCCCACACACACACACACACACACACACACAAAACAACAACAACAACAAGCCGACAATTTGCCACAGATGAAACATGCAACCTCGAGGAGAAATATCTAACAAGCTCGCCACGGGTCGTGTTCTGAGACTCCTCGGCTGCTCTTTGCATAATTCATGAGGCGCTGAATCAGTGTTGTTGGTGCAGGTGACGGGTCTACAGCGGGCTTTGCTCATGTCTACTGCACATATTGATGTTTTGATTAATTTGTGACCTTGAGTGCAGAAGCCACAGCTGAGCATACGACAGGAGATGAAGCTGTCGGCAAAGTGTGCAGCAGCCGGCGGCTGATGAGGACGAGCTATGACACTTCATGCATACATCAGCTGGTTTATGGCAACCCTTCTGGACATCTCTCTCTCTCTCTCTCTCTCTCTCTCTCTCTCAATTATCCAGAAGTTAAAGCCAGAGCAGGAAGTATCTTTGCTGAGTTCTGTCGGGCCGTGATGTTGTGAATGTAACACGTGTAATGGAGCGTTTTCCATTTAAAAATTAAATGTAAAAAACTATTCCACTACATCTTTCTCTCCCTCTCTTTCTCTCTCTCCTCTCTCCTCCCTCCCTCTCTCCTCTCTCCCCCTCTCTACTCTCTCCTCTTTCCTCTCTCCTCTCTCTCCCTCCCTCTCTCCCTCCCTCTCTCCTCTCTCCCTCCCTCTCTCCTCTCCATCTGGGTGAAACACCACACACACTCTCATCCAATCTGCTGTGTGACAGCGTCAGAACAACCCAATCTGTTGTCTAATTAGGAGATATTCTCTTTCCCTTCATATCAGCATCTCATCATCCTTATGTGCCCCCCCCCCTCCATCTGCAGTCATGCCTCCATGTCTTTGTTTTGCTCCGTCTCCGTCTCCGTCTCCGTGATGTAATGGCTTCTCCACGCAGATAGAGACAACATGTCTGTGTATTGATGCATCAGCGAGACCCGACTCGTATGCTAATGATGCGGGGGGGGGGAGGGACCGAGTCGTTGTATGCTAATGAGGTGGGGGGGGGGGGAACCGAGTCGTATGCTAATGACGCGGGGGGAGGGAGGGGGGGGGGTAAATGGGTGTTTGATGGCGGAGGTTCTCGCTGGAGGTTGGACGGCGTGTCTCAGGAGACATTTCTCCTGCTCTCTTATTACTTAACACTAAGTGACTTCCCTCATTTCCCCTTAATGCATGCACACACACACACACACTCACACACACATACACACACACATACACACACACACACACACTCACACACATACTCACACACACACTCACACACACACTCACACACACATACACACACACACACACACTCACACACATACTCACACACACACTCACACAGACACACAAACATAAACATAAACAAACACACATAGGTATACACACACATGCAGGTACACACACACACTCACACAGACACACAAACATAAACATAAACAAACACACATAGGTATACACACACACACACACGCAGGTACATACACACACACACGCAGGTACATACACACACTCACACACACAAACTCACACATACACACACACACTCACACACTCACACACACAGGTATACTCACACTCCCACAGACATACACACACAGACACACAAACATAAACAAACACACATAGGTATATACACACACACACTAGAGTGCGGATCGGGCCGGATTTTTCTGTCCGAGCCCGACCCGAGTCCGACAGTTAAAATCTCATTTGTTTCTCATACTAATGACACATGTACGTTTGTTTGTGTGAAAGCCGCTTTTATTAAGCAATTGTAGGAAGGCATTGGGAAATGTCAACAGATGAGCATCAATGCACAGCTGACTTTCCTTCGTCTTCAATAGTTTAAAATCTCCTGCGGCCAACTTCTTTTTAACATCTTCCATCGTTGCGCTGCCACATGGAGCTTAATACGCACGTCTTTGGTTGTCACAGCAACAGGAAGACGGATGTTAGGGTAATATTTGACATTTATTTTAAGCTGTTTTAAATTCTAAATGTTCAATGCCTTATCGCGCTGATGTGACCGAGCCCGACCCGAACCCGAGCATCCTTTCTAAAAATCTGTCCCAACCCGGCCCGACCCGTCGGGTACCGTCGGGTCCCGTCGGGCTCGGGTCGGGTATCCATCCTCTAGTACACACACACAAACTCACACATACACACACACACTCACACACTCACACACACAGGTATACTCACACTCACACAGACATACACACACAGACACACAAACATAAACAAACACACATAGGTATACACACACACTCACATGCACACACACATATACACACACGCAAACATAAACACACACAAACAAACACACTCACTCACACACATACTGTCACACACACAGGTATGCATAGGTATATTTCAATGTGGATTGTTTAATGGATGAATGGATTCAAGATGATTTCCTCAGAAGTTGTTTTGTCCACAACTCAAAGATATTCAGTCCAGGGTAGGGAAGGAAGGAAAGGAAGGAAAGGGAGGGAGGATGGATGGATGGATGGAAAGAAGAAGGAAGGAAGGCAGGATAGGAAGGAAAGTAAAGAATAAATGCAAAGGAAGGGTGAAAAATGGAGGATAGAAGACATAGGAAAGGACGTTGGGAAGGAAATTAAAGAAAGGAAGGATGGAAGGAATGATGGAAGGAAGGAAGGAAGGAAGGAAGGAAGGAGGAGGCTTCTATTGCCTGTCAGAGGAGAGAAGACTAGAACATCTATGTGCAGGTTTAGATGAGCAGGTCACATGATTGGCTGCAGGGAGGAAAGACACCACTGGCTGCCTAATGTACCACAACCTTCGACTCCCTCCCTCCCTCCCTCCCTCCATCCAACCCTCCCTCCCTCCATCCAACCTTCCTTCCCTCCAGCTCTCTCTCCCTTCAGCTCTATCTCCGTCCCTCCCTCCCTCCTTCCCTCCCTCCGTCCAACTCTCTCTCTCCCTCCAACTCTATCTTCGTCCCTCCCTCCGTCCAACTCTCTCTCTCTTCCTCCATCCCTCCCTCAACTCTCCGTCCCTCCCTCCCTCCATCCAACCCAACTTCCATCCAACTCTCTCTCCCTCCATCCAGCTCTCTCTCCCTCTCTCTCCCTCCCCCCTGCTCTCTTTAACCCGGCCCTGCCGTCATGAGCTCTTTTTTAAGTGCTGAGTATTGACATTCTGTGAAATGGCTGTAAGCCGCCTCAGGAAGTTAAATATGCATGTCTCCGTCAGACAGCGGCGAGACAGCGAGGGGCCGGGGGCGCTGGCGTCCTAATGTGTCTCATAAAGTGGTCCCAGTCCGCCATGTTTTATTCAGCGCTCACACATACCGCCCGCCGCTAACACCGGACACAAGCGCTGAGACCACGTCGGTTTCTGGCTCCTTTAACTCATGGGTCACAATGAAGAACAGAGTCCGACCTCTGGAGGTGGAAAACAACAAGTCCCCAAATCACGGGTGGTCTGGTCTCTAAAATGTCTCTTAAAAAAAAAAGTGGATCCCAAAAAACCCTAAATGACGTCCTCAGATGTCGTATTGTCCACAACTCAAAGATATTCAGTCTAAAATAAAGAATAAATGCAATGGAAGGGTGAAAAACTGAGGAAAGAAGACATAGGAATGAAAAAAACAAGATGTCCCCAAATCACGGGTGGTCTGGTCTCTAAAATGTCTCTTAAAAAAATAGAAAGGGGATCAGTGTTCTCCAAAAAGCCCAAAATGATTTCCTCAGATGTCGCTGAGTCCACAACTCAAAAACATTCAGTCCAGGGTAGGAAAGGAAAGAAATGGATGGATGGATGGATGGATGGATGGATGGAAAGAAGGAAGGAAGGAAGGATAGGAAGGAAGGATAGGAAGGAAAGTAAAGAATAAATGCAAAGGAAGGGTGAAAAATGGAGGATAGAAGACATAGGAAAGGACGTTGGGAAGGAAATGAAAGGAAGGAAGGAAGGAAAGTTCCCTCCCTCTCTCCCTCTCTACTTCTCTCCCTCCCTCCCTCTCTACTTCTCTCCCTCCCTCCCTCTCTACTTCTCTCCCTCTCTCCCTCTCTACTTCTCTCCCTCTCTCCTTCTCTACTTCTCTCCCTCTCTCCCTCTCTACTTCTCTCCCTCCCTCTCTCCAGACCTTCTTACCTCCTTCCCTCCAACTCTCACTCCATCTAACTCTCTCTCCTTCCCTCACTCCATCCCTCCCTCCCTCTTCCCCAAAAAAAGCCCAAGATGTCGTCCTCAGACGTCGTATTGTCCACAACTCATATTATATAATCGATATTCAGTCCAGGGAAGGAAAGGAAGGAAGGGAAGGAAATGGAAAGAAGAAGGAAGGCAAGATAGGAAGGAAAGTGAAGAATAAATGCAAAGGAAGGGTGAAAAATGAAGAAGACATAGGAAAGGACGTTGGGAAGGAAATGAAAGAAAAGAAGGAAACAGGAAAGGAAAGAAAGAAGGAAGGAAGGAAGGAAGGAGGCTTGTGTCCTATCAATCTTATCTCACCAGAAAGTGAATACTAATAATAATAATAATAATACAGTATTTCCCCAAAAAAGTCAACCTGTTATTTCATAGCGAAGGTTAACCCTCGTGTTGTCTTCCCGTTAACCATGAACTCGTCATTCCAGGTCAAAATTGAAAATTAATATTTTTTTTGGTGCTTTTCCGATGTTTTTGTCGCTTTTTTTCTGATTTATTTGTCAATTTTTAAAATGCTCTTGGCGCTTTTTTAAAAACCTGAGCTGGTTTAATAACAGGTTTTACATTTATTCTTGCAATTCATGGTCAACAAACCTCATTTGTATTAAATTAAACATACGTTTTTAGTTAAAAAGGCAGAAATGATGAATTATTTTGACTAATAGTTAAGATCAGAGGATGTTGAGTGGATCTCAGATGGGTAGATGTCAAAGTTTAGTCCGGATACTGTTTGGAAACCATAAAAAAAAAAAAAAATTCAAATGCTATAATATTAAACAAAACACCCAAAAAATTCAATGAAAGTAGTGTTTTATAGAATCATCCATGTTTTTTGGGGCAATTTGGTTGAAAGAATCCATATTTCACTTTGAAATGGGTCAGTTTGACCCGAGGACAACACGAGGGTTAAAGTGATTATTTTCCTCTTTTGGCGTCATCCATGCAGATAGTTTTGGTTTCACGTGACATCTCTGTCAACCCAACTGAAAACAAGTGGATTCATTTCTTTTGCATTCACAACTCGGGGGGAGAGACATTTAACCCCTAAGACGTAAGGGCATTCTTACAGTTCATTGTCCGTCTGGATTTATTTTATAATAACTTGTAAAACATCAACCCTGTTGTCTACAGTCAAGATATGAACATCATTTTTTTCAGGACAAACTGGGTTATTAGAATATTTGGGTTGCAGTGAGGTCACTTGCATGTTAAAAATGGTTGTAGAGCCTTAAAGACAAATAAATAAATAAATAAAACGGAACATGAATCTTCCAGATATGTATTGATATCACAGACAGAGCAGTAAAACCTCTAAAACACTTCTCATATGTCTTGGGAGTCACACTGTGAAGAAATAATCATTATAACTTATACAGATGACAAAATACAGACATTTTTTTCAAAGAAAGTCAAGACGTTTTTGCCCTCATGACATTTACTTATGCCAATAATAACATAATAATGTCATATTTATTGATATTACACCCACAGCAATGCTACACAAGCATTTGCGTGTCAAACATGTGCTCCTCTTGGCCTTCTATACAGCCTATTGGCCTTTTTGTCCCCTCTGGCCTTCCATACAGCCTATTGGCCTTTTTGTCCCCTCTGGCCTTCCATACAAGAGGGTGACGTTGTCGCCCATATATGGGCATGCTGGTGCCTGTATTTCCATAAACAGACACAGAGGAGAGACGGAGCCGCGAGCTAGCTGCAGAAATGAGCCAAAACGCGATGAATTATGGACATAAAGTGGATCAATCTTTGATGTAACAGTTTGGATTTAAAGCCCAACGACCCCGAAAGAGGCTGGAAGTCCCAGGCTGGATAGAAAACCACCTGTAGAGGCTAGAAGGACCCGGAAGAGACCTCCGTAACCGCTAACTCGTTAGCTTTTAGCTGCAACCATCGGTAACTCGCTAGCTTGTATGGTTATTAAATGATTAGACTATGAATCAGAGGTGCTGCTTTTACTCGTGGTTCTCGAGGGTTTTAACTAACAAAATCTTTCCAAAAACAACTGTTAACTGGGACGGGTTAGCGTTGGAACTACAACATGATCCGTCTGAAGGCTGCTCAGAGGGAGACCTGTAGTTTATCAACCCGGGATACTCATTCTGTAGAAAGTTGCGTAACCTTTATGTCTCGAGCTTTCTTCCTGTAACTAAATGTTAGTTTCAGTGGGGCAGTGTCAGCGTGATCGAGGCTGATAAGAAGGTGCTGCAGTGAAGCCAGTAATGGGGATGAATGGATTAAATTAATAAGATCTGACACATTTATCGATTCATATTTTCTGTGAGAACATCCATAACATTAGCGAGAGAATCAGATAAATAGCTGTCTGTGTTTAAAGCGCCCATATCCTACTCATATTCAGGTTCATAACTGCATTTAGAGGTTATATCAGAATAGGTCTACATGGCTTAATTTTCAAAAAACACCATATTTTTTGTTGTACTGCACATTACTGCAGCTTCTCTTTTCACCCTGTGTGTTGAGCTCTCTGTTTTAGCTACAGAGTGAGACATCTCACTTCTGTTACATCTTTGTTGGACGTTGCACATGCTCAGTACCTAGGTAAGGACTACTAGCCAGTCAGAAGTAGAGTATGAGGGTCCTGACAGTACCTAGGTAAGGACTACTAGCCAGTCAGAAGCAGAGTATGAGGGCCCTGACAGTACCTAGGTAAGGACTACTAGCCAGTCAGAAGCAGAGTATGAGGGCCCTGACAGTACCTAGGTAAGGACTACTAGCCAGTCAGAAGCAGAGTATGAGGGTCCTGACAGTACCTAGGTAAGGACTACTAGCCAGTCAGAAGCAGAGTATGAGGGCCCTGACAGTACCTAGGTAAGGACTACTAGCCAGTCAGAAGCAGAGTATGAGGGCCCTGATAGTACCTAGGTAAGGACTACTAGCCAGTCAGAAGCAGAGTATGAGGCCCTGACAGTACCTAGGTAAGGACTACTAGCCAGTCAGAAGCAGAGTATGAGGGTCCTGACAGTACCTAGGTAAGGACTACTAGCCAGTCAGAAGCAGAGTATGAGGGCCCTGACAGTACCTAGGTAAGGACTACTAGCCAGTCAGGAGCAGAGTATGAGGGCCCTGACAGTACCTAGGTAAGGACTACTAGCCAGTCAGGAGCAGAGTATGAGGCCCTGACAGTACCTAGGTAAGGACTACTAGCCAGTCAGAAGCAGAGTATGAGGGCCCTGACAGTACCTAGGTAAGGACTACTAGCCAGTCAGAAGCAGAGTATGAGGGCCCTGACAGTACCTAGGTAAGGACTACTAGCCAGTCAGAAGCAGAGTATGAGGCCCTGACAGTACCTAGGTAAGGACTACTAGCCAGTCAGAAGCAGAGTATGAGGGTCCTGACAGTACCTAGGTAAGGACTACTAGCCAGTCAGAAGCAGAGTATGAGGGCCCTGACAGTACCTAGGTAAGGACTACTAGCCAGTCAGGAGCAGAGTATGAGGCCCTGACAGTACCTAGGTAAGGACTACTAGCCAGTCAGAAGCAGAGTATGAGGGCCCTGACAGTACCTAGGTAAGGACTACTAGCCAGTCAGGAGTAGAGTATGAGGGCCCTGACAGTACCTAGGTAAGGACTACTAGCCAGTCAGAAGCAGAGTATGAGGGCCCTGACAGTACCTAGGTAAGGACTACTAGCCAGTCAGGAGCAGAGTATCATTGGCCTTTTTCACATATAACACAACAGAGGTTAGGGTAGCCTGATACGTCTGTGCTGATACGTCTGTGCTGATACGTCTGTGCTGGAGGCTTTAAGTCCATGTGTGAGGCTTTGTGGCTCTGATGCATCGTTGCGATCCTTCCGTATAGATTTCTCGTTAATGACTCTCATCCCTTACAGACAGACGCTGTAACGACCATCAGATACTCTTTACTGTTAATTAGCTGCTAAGGGCTTTTTTCCCCGCGGGACTCAGTCTGTCGTGTGACCTCTCGACCCTGATCACCCACCATGCATCTGACCTCTGACCCTTCCTGTGGGTAAGAGGAAAAAGGATGCACGTCAACAGATGTGAGAAGAAGATAAAAACGAGTGAAATGAGTTAATAGGCTTTTCCTCTGAAGGACATCACCCGCTGCAGCACTCAACTCAATCCATGTGTTTCCATAGCGATATCAGAGCGGCCGCAGATCAGACTGTGATGTAGGAATCATCCTTTTATGAATGATGAATGAATGAATCACAGGCAACAGCCTCGGCCCCGTCCGACTCCATTCATCCATTCATGTATTCATTCATCCATTCATTCATCCATCTAGTCATTCATTCATCCATCCATCCGTTCATCTATTCATGTATTCATCCATCCATCTAGTCATTCACCCATTCATCCATTCATTCGTCTATTCATACATCCATTCATCCATCCACTCATCCATCTATTCATCCATTCATTCATCTATTCATACATTATTCATCCATTCATCCATCCATTCATTCATCTATTCATCCATTCATTCATCTATTCATCCATTCATCCATCCATTCATCCATCCATTCATTCATCCATTCATTCCTCCATTCATCCATTAATCTATTCATCCAGTCATCTATTCATCCATTCATCTATTCATCCATCATTCATTCATCCATTCATCTGTTCATCGATTCATTCCTCTATTCATCCATTCATTCATCTATTCATCCATCATTCATCCATTCATCTATTTATCTATTCATTCATCTATTCATCCATCATCCATTCATCTATTCATCCTTCATCCATTCATCCATCATTCATTCATCTATTCATCTTTTAATCCATAATCCATCATTCGTTCATCCATCATCCATTCATCCATTCATTTATTCATTCATCTATTCATCCATTCATCCATTCATCTATTTATCTATTCATTCATCTATTCATCCATTCATCTATTCATCCTTCATCCATTCATCCATCATTCATTCATCTATTCATCTTTTAATCCATAATTCATCATTCGATCATCCATTCATCCATTCATTTATTCATTCATCTATTCATCCATCATCCATTCATCCATTCATCTATTTATCTATTCATTCATCTATTCATCCTTCATACATTCATCCATCATTCATTCATCTATTCATCTTTTAATCCATAATCCATCATTCGTTCATCCATTCATCCATTCATTTATTCATTCATCTATTCATTCATCATCCATTCATTTATTCATTCATCTATTCATCCATCATCCATTCATCCATTCATTTATTCATTCATCTATTCATCCATCATCCATTCATCCATCATCTATTCATCCACTCCATTCCATTCTATTCTAGAACATGTTGATCCCAACACACTGTAACAGAAAGAGGAAGTGCTGATTAACGAAAAGAAATAAAAGAAGGGACCAATTATTACCTCGTTATGCACACCTGAGATGATCGGCACCAAACGCTCGTTAAGAAGCAACACCTGCTGCGTCGACTCGCCAATAACCAAACAAGGAGACATCAGTGTGACTTCAGGTCCATCTTTTAAATGAATACTGAGAAATATCTAACATCGGAATACATAAAATACTTTGATGTTGTTGCTTTTGCGCTACGTGTGTGAGGCTACATTTACATCGCTGCGTTTTACTTTTGAAGTGTAGCTTTGAGCCAGAAGCAATCTCCGAGCACACGTGGTCTTATCTCCAGTAGAAGAACTAGCTCTGCTTAACCCTCGTGTTGTCCTCGGGTCAAAATAACCCCGTTTCTAAAGGTTTATATATCAGAAATATGAGTTTCTTACAAATTACCCAGAACAACATGGATGCATGCAACGTTTTTTTTGCACAATTGGTAACTTTCATTGAATTGTTGGGTGTTTTATTAGAATTTTATAGCATTTTGAAACAAATGTTGAAATGGTTTCAAAATGTATCCTGACCCTATCAGTCAAGATAATTCATAATTCTTGCTTTTTTTGTAGGTATAAATTAAGTTAGTTATTAAAAATGCATTGAAAAAAGTGCCAAAAAACAACATTTAACCCAAATTCCTGGTGGACGGGAGGACAACACGAGGGTTAAAGGAACTTACCTGTCCAACCGTTACCCCAGAGTTGGACAGGTCCATACACACTCTGTCCCCCAGCGTTAGCTTAGCTTAGCACAGATGCACTAGGTCAGTGATTCCCAAAGTGGGGGTCGGGACCCACAGGGGGGTCGGGAGCCAGAGAGAAGGGGGGGGTTGCAAGTTGATTTCCAGAAATAAAAATAAAAATGTAAAAATCGATTAGAAATAGCATATGTTAGCCATGATTTTAACACAAGATAAATATAGTGGCTAAATTTAAAATAAAACCAAGCACATAAATAAAAAGGGAATGGCTGTTTTGATTCTTTTTGACCCCTCTGACCCCTGAGGTCATTGCGACAGATTTACGACATATTAGCGACAGAATCAGTTGTAGCAGGTCAGTTGTAGCAGGTCAGTTGTAGCAGGTCAGTTGTAGGAGGTCAGTTGTAGCAGGTCAATGTAGCAGGTCAGTTGTAGCAGGTCAGTTGTAGCAGGTCAGTGTAGCAGGTCAGTTGTAGCAGGTCAGTTGTAGCAGGTCAGTGTAGCAGGTCAGTTGTAGCAGGTCAGTGTAGCAGGTCAGTTGTAGCAGGTCAGTGTAGCAGGTCAGTTGTAGCAGGTCAGTTGTAGCAGAATCAGTTGTAGCAGGTCAGTTGTAGCAGGTCAGTGTAGCAGGTCAGTTGTAGCAGAATCAGTTGTAGCAGGTCAGTGTAGCAGGTCAGTTGTAGCAGGTCAGTTGTAGCAGGTCAGTGTAGCAGGTCAGTTGTAGCAGAATCAGTTGTAGCAGGTCAGTGTAGCAGGTCAGTTGTAGCAGGTCAGTTGTAGCAGAATCAGTTGTAGCAGGTCAGTGTAGCAGGTCAGTTGTAGCAGGTCAGTTGTAGCAGGTCAGTTGTAGCAGGTCAGTTGTAGCAGATCAGTTGTAGCAGGTCAGTGTAGCAGGTCAGTTGTAGCAGAATCAGTTGTAGCAGGTCAGTTGTAGCAGGTCAGTTGTAGCAGGTCAGTGTAGCAGGTCAGTTGTAGCAGGTCAGTTGTAGCAGAATCAGTTGTAGCAGGTCAGTTGTAGCAGAATCAGTTGTAGCAGGTCAGTGTAGCAGGTCAGTTGTAGCAGGTCAGTTGTAGCAGAATCAGTTGTAGCAGGTCAGTGTAGCAGGTCAGTTGTAGCAGGTCAGTTGTAGCAGGTCAGTGTAGCAGGTCAGTTGTAGCAGATCAGTTGTAGCAGGTCAGTGTAGCAGGTCAGTTGTAGCAGAATCAGTTGTAGCAGGTCAGTTGTAGCAGGTCAGTTGTAGCAGGTCAGTGTAGCAGGTCAGTTGTAGCAGGTCAGTTGTAGCAGAATCAGTTGTAGCAGGTCAGTGTAGCAAGTCAGTTGTAGCAGGTCAGTTGTAGCAGGTCAGTGTAGCAGGTCAGTTGTAGCAGGTCAGTTGTAGCAGAATCAGTTGTAGCAGGTCAGTGTAGCAGGTCAGTTGTAGCAGGTCAGTTGTAGCAGAATCAGTTGTAGCAGGTCAGTGTAGCAGGTCAGTTGTAGCAGGTCAGTGTAGCAGGTCAGTTGTAGCAGGTCAGTTGTAGCAGGTCAGTTGTAGCAGGTCAGTGTAGCAGGTCAGTTGTAGCCGATCAGTTGTAGCAGAATCAGTTGTAGCAGGTCAGTTGTAGCAGGTCAGTTGTAGCAGGTCAGTTGTAGCAGGTCAGTTGTAGCAGAATCAGTTGTAGCAGGTCAGTTGTAGCAGGTCAGTTGTAGCAGGTCAGTGTAGCAGGTCAGTTGTAGCAGGTCAGTTGTAGCAGATCAGTTGTAGCAGGTCAGTTGTAGCAGATCAGTTGTAGCAGGTCAGTTGTAGCAGATCAGTTGTAGCAGGTCAGTGTAGCAGGTCAGTTGTAGCAGATCAGTTGTAGCAGAATCAGTTGTAGCAGGTCAGTGTAGCAGGTCAGTTGTAGCAGGTCAGTTGTAGCAGAATCAGTTGTAGCAGGTCAGTTGTAGCAGGTCAGTTGTAGCAGGTCAGTGTAGCAGGTCAGTTGTAGCAGGTCAGTTGTAGCAGATCAGTTGTAGCAGGTCAGTGTAGCAGGTCAGTTGTAGCAGGTCAGTTGTAGCAAAATCAGTTGTAGCAGGTCAGTTGTAGCAGGTCAGTTGTGGCAGGTCAGTGTAGCAGAATCAGTTGTAGCAGGTCAGTTGTAGCAGGTCAGTTGTAGCAGAATCAATTGTAGCAGGTCAGTTGTAGCAGGTCAGTGTAGCAGGTCAGTTGTAGCAGGTCAGTTGTAGCAGGTCAGTGTAGAAGGTCAGTTGTAGCAGGTCAGTGTACAGCGCGACTGGATGTGGAGGATGATCTCTGAGTAGCGGTCTCCAACATTAAACCAAGACTGGACTTGCTGTGCTCCAATCATCTTACACATCCATCTCACTAGGAGAGGTTAAGTTCAGATTAAAGTGAATTACTGCAGAGCAATGTTTCCCAAACTTAGGGTCGGGACCCAAAATGGGTCGCAGACCCGTTTTATTGGGTCGCCAATCGGCAGAGTAAAATGCATATCAATCTTATGTGAAAGAGCTGGTCTGGTCAGCTCAGATGCTGTGGGGGGGTTTTTCTCTCGCTCTTCTTTTTAAAATGAATAAATAGCGCAGAAGTCATTACATGTTGTCTGTTGGTGTATATTTAGCATTTTAAATAATATAATAATAATAATTTTTGTGTGTCAGTTCATTTGTGACGGCGTTGCTAGCTAGCTAACATGTCGTTGTTAGCCGCTGTTGTCCGTCTGGCGGGCTCGTTACTAATGTGGATTAGGCAGCAAAGTGCGTATTTGACATTGTTTTTTGTAACGTGGGTGTTGTGTTTGTGTTACTCGAGCGTGTGAGACTAATGTAACGGGAACAGGTGAGAGAGGTCGTTTTAAATGATTCTCCCTGTTATCTATCAGGCGTTCAAAGGGAACCGAGCAGCGCTGAAGGCTTCGTTATAATGGAATAAATATACTTCACATGCATTTAAATTCATAGTTTGTACCGTCTTTTGTCCACAGTTTAAAAATGGAGATGTTACAATGATTCATGGTGTATTTTTGTAAATTTGGGTCCCGGGGAGACACCAAATTTCTCTTTTGGGTCTTGAACTGAAAAGGTTTGGGAACCACTGCTCTAGGTAACTGGTTCCAACTAGCTACTGCTCCCAATAAGGGACAAAATAACACCAACATGGTCCTATTTACATGTTGGGATTAGTATAGTCCCAGGGTGTAGAAATAACAAGGTCACATGACACATGTTCTACACCCTGGGACTATACTAATCCCAACATGTAAATGTAAAAGTAGTGATTATTTCCATGGAGTCTGGTGGAGATATGCTGCTCTATACATGCTAAAAGTAGTGATTATTTACATGGAGTCTGGTGGAGATATGCTGCTCTATACACGCTAAAAGTAGTGATTATTTACATGGAGTCTGGTGGAGATATGCTGCTCTATACATGCTAAAAGTAGTGATTATTTACATGGAGTCTGGTGGAGATATGCTGCTCTATACACGCTAAAAGTAGTGATTATTTACATGGAGTCTGGTGGAGATATGCTGCTCTATACACGCTAAAAGTAGTGATTATTTACATGGAGTCTGGTGGAGATATGCTGCTCTATACACGCTAAAAGTAGTGATTATTTACATGGAGTCTGGTGGAGATATGCTGCTCTATACATGCTAAAAGTAGTGATTATTTACATGGAGTCTGGTGGAGATATGCTGCTCTATACACGCTAAAAGTAGTGATTATTTACATGGAGTCTGGTGGAGATATGCTGCTCTATACACGCTAAAAGTAGTGATTATTTACATGGAGTCTGGTGGAGATATGCTGCTCTATACATGCTAAAAGTAGTGATTATTTACATGGCGTTGTTTTGTCCCTTATTGGGAGCAGTAGCTAGTTGGAACCAGTTACCTAGAGCATCTGTGCTAAGCTATATCTTCTAACCGCATACTAACTGGGAACTATACTCTCTGTTAACCTGGAAATACAAATTATTTCCATCATTATGGTCATCGTGGTCTGTGCTGTTCTGTTAGTTGTGTGTAGTTTGCTGCTAGCATGCCTGACGTCTGAAGAATTCAGGATTTGGCACTACTGCTTGGATTTCGGTCTGGTCCCCCCTAGCTCACTTGGAAATGAGAATCCCATCCAGGGAGGGAGGGAGAGGGAGAGAAGGGAAGAGAAGGGGAGGGAGACAGAGAGGGAGGGAGGGGAGAGAGTTGTATCCATAGTTACCAACTATTAAATTAACCAACTAATTAGAGATGTATCCATAGTTACCAGCTATTAATTAATCAACTAATTAGAGATGTATCCATAGTTACCAACTACTTAATTAACCAACTAATTAGATCATCTATTCATCGCTTTGACTCATTTTTATATGAAGAAAAGTCTCTGATGTCAGCTCGTTAAATGTGAATATTTTCTAGTTTCTTCTCTCCTGACAGTCAATAGAAGCCTCCTTCCTTCCTTCCTTCCTTCCTTCCTTCCTTTCTTTTTTTAATTTCCTTCCCAACGTCCTTTCCTCTGTCTTCTCCCCCCTTCCCTTTTTATCACCCTTCCTCATTTATTCTCCCCTTTACTTTCCTTCCTATCCTGCCTTCCTTCCATCTTCTTTCCATCCATCCTCCCTCCCTTTTCCTTCCTTCCTTTCATCATCAAAACTACACCCGAGGACGTCATCTTGGGCTTGCTGGGGGGACATTTTTGGGCATTTTTCTTTCGGACAAGACAACTAATCCCCCCATCGACTCTTTTGTCTGCAGCCCTTATCTTTCTCCTGACTCATGTAGGCTCGTCACACGGCAGCGTGCACGCCGTCCGTCCTCTCTAACGGACAAGCTCGCCTCGTTAGCGCTCCGGAAGCGTTGTCCCGAGGGACGCGATCAGATCCCCTGGGTTTGGACCCGGCTCAAGACCTTTGTCGTATGTCTCTCCTGTCTCTTTGACTTTCGAGATAAAGCCCCCCCCCCAATGCTTGACTCCAGGCGATGGACCTGTGGAGTGACTCCGACAACATCTCTCAGTCCAGCAGCTGACGAGGACGCTTACAGAAGACAAGAGAGACAACAGCACGCTGGTTGTCCCGCGAGGAGACGCTGCGTCTTCAACCCTCGCACGCGACGGCTTGAAACCTGCGACAAAGAAAAATCACCCCCCCACCCCCCCACCCCCTCCAGCCCTGTTTTCATATTCCCCTCAGCTGTCAGAACCGCAGGCTGAGCCGCCACGGTGCTCAAGGACTACCGCAGTCCTCGCAACACACACACACACACACACACACACACAGACACACACACACACACACACACACACACACACACACACACAGTGTCAAACAGCCATGAAGCACTCACCAGTAGAAGTGGTATCCATCAAGTCCCATGCAGCAGATATTCAGCAGGTATTCCTGGCATGGCATGTGTGTGTGCGTGCATGTGTGTGTGTGCATGTGTGTGTGTGTCTGTGTGTGTGTGTGTGTGTGTTTAAAGCGTGCAACTCTGCATCTTAACATCCAGCAGCAGTGGTGGTGGCAGCTATTTTCCTGTTTTCCTCGAGTATTTTCAAGAAGCAACGTCTCCCTTTCCTCTCCTCTCCACAGCGACAGAGGGTTGGAGAGGGAGGGGGAGAGAGAGAGAGAGAGAGAGAAAGAGAGAGAGAGAGGAACTGGCAGTAACTGAGAGAAAGGGAGGGAGAGGGAGAGAGAGAGAGAGAGGGGATTAAAAGGAGAGTGGGGAAAGAGAGACACTGAGAGTGAATGATAGGTTGTGTTTGTCGTTCCTCCATCCTTCCTCTCCTCTGCTGTTGGAGAGGAGATCATCCATCACTCTATTACACACACACACACACACACACACACACACACACATACATAGAGACACACACACACACACACACTGAAACGTTCCAATTCCCCAGAGAGCGGCCAATGAGTGTTGAGCTGAGCAGCTGGAGGTGAATCCAATGGGTTTAGCAAGCTGTCAGTCAGGCAGTCAGTCATGATCCCCTGTGTCCCCACGGCAACGGGAAGGAGATGGGGGGGGGCGGAAGAGGATGAAGATCAGAGAGAGGAGTCAGAATCAAAAGAGGCAGAAAAGGAGGAGTTAGAAGAGGAAGAACCAGAGGAGGAAGAGGGAAGTTGGGGAAGTTAACAGTGTTGTAGTCAAGACCCCCCCAAACAAGACCACTAAGGTCTATATAAAAGAGACTTCAGATCCAGTATTAGGGACCACTAAGGTCTATATAAAGAGACTTCAGATACAGTATTAGGGGACCACTAAGGTCTATATAAAAGAGACTTCAGATACAGTATTAGGGACCACTAAGGTCTATATAAAAGAGACTTCAGATACAGTATTAGGGGACCACTAAGGTCTATATAAAGAGACTTCAGATACAGTATTAGGGACCACTAAGGTCTATATAAAGAGACTTCAGATACAGTATTAGGGACCACTAAGGTCTATATAAAGAGACTTCAGATACAGTATTAGGGACCACTAAGGTCTATATAAAAGAGACTTCAGATACAGTATTAGGGACCACTAAGGTCTATATAAAAGAGACTTCAGATACAGTATTAGGGGACGACTAAGGTCTACATAAAAGAGACTTCAGATACAGTATTAGGGACCACTAAGGTCTATATAAAAGAGACTTCAGATACAGTATTAGGGACCACTAAGGTCTATATAAAAGAGACTTCAGATACAGTATTAGGGACCACTAAGGTCTATATAAAGAGACTTCAGATACAGTATTAGGGACCACTAAGGTCTATATAAAGAGACTTCAGATACAGTATTAGGGACCACTAAGGTCTATATAAAGAGACTTCAGATACAGTATTAGGGACCACTAAGGTCTATATAAAGAGACTTCAGATACAGTATTAGGGACCACTAAGGTCTATATAAAGAGACTTCAGATACAGTATTAGGGGACCACTAAGGTCTATATAAAAGAGACTTCAGATACAGTATTAGGGGACCACTAAGGTCTATATAAAGAGACTTCAGATACAGTATTAGGGACCACTAAGGTCTATATAAAGAGACTTCAGATACAGTATTAGGGACCACTAAGGTCTATATAAAGAGACTTCAGATACAGTATTAGGGACCACTAAGGTCACACACTCTTGTGTGACCTTATATGTATTTGTCTTTTCTTTTTTACGCTTATTGTCTTTATATGTGTGTTGTCCGCTCAGGTCGCCCAAGAATCCCCAGCAGAAGATCATCAAGCGGGTCATCGGCCTGGAGGGAGACTTCATCAGGTAGGATGGTAGCGTTGGTGGATTGGTGAGACAATGCATTCCTTCACTTGAATGTGCCGGAAACTAACGACATGGGCGATGATTTTGGACGCAAACCCACTCATCTCAACCAAAATACCATTATCAAGACACAGACTGGAGACTCTGCTGACACCTATAAATATCTTGGATTATAGACTTCAGATACAGTATTAGGGGACCACTAAGGTCTATATAAAAGAGACTTCAGATACAGTATTAGGGACCACTAAGGTCTATATAAAAGAGACTTCAGATACAGTATTAGGGACCACTAAGGTCTATATAAAAGAGACTTCAGATACAGTATTAGGGACCACTAAGGTCTATATAAAAGAGACTTCAGATACAGTATTAGGGGACCACTAAGGTCTATATAAAAGAGACTTCAGATACAGTATTAGGGACCACTAAGGTCTATATAAAAGAGACTTCAGATACAGTATTAGGGACCACTAAGGTCTATATAAAAGAGACTTCAGATACAGTATTAGGGACCACTAAGGTCTATATAAAAGAGACTTCAGATACAGTATTAGGGACCACTAAGGTCTATATAAAGAGACTTCAGATACAGTATTAGGGACCACTAAGGTCTATATAAAAGAGACTTCAGATACAGTATTAGGGGACCACTAAGGTCTATATAAAGAGACTTCAGATACAGTATTAGGGGACCACTAAGGTCTATATTTAAAAATCTTGGGGTAACATTTGATAATGGGCTTAAATTTGACAAACAGATTAGCTCTGTTGTCAGTTCAAGCTTTTTTCAGCTCCGTCTTTTGGCCAAAGTCAAGTCCTTTCTCAGTCGGCAGGATCTCGAGAAGGCAATCCATGCTTTCATCAGTTCAAGACTGGACTACTGCAATGCCCTTTACGTTGGCCTCAGTCAGTCATCAATTTCTCGTCTCCATCTTGTGCAGAACGCTGCTGCCTGATTTCTAACAAGCACGTCCAGACGTGAACACATTACCCCTGTGCTGTCGTCACTCCACTGGCTTCCAGTCCGTTTTAGAATTGATTTTAAACTCCTGCTGTTTGTTTTCAACGCCATTTATGGCTTGGCCCCCTCTTACTTGTCTGAGATTTTAACTTTTCGCAATTGTGGCAGAGCCTTGCGCTCCTCGGGTCAGCTTCTGTTAGAGGTCCCGAGGTCAAGACTTAAACAGGGGGGCGATCGCTGCTCCCAGACTGTGGAACAAACTACCCCCTGACATCCGCACCACTACTGACCTCAGCCTTTTTAAAACGAAGCTTAAGACCCACTTTTTTAAATTAGCATTTAATTCTGACTAGGACAATACTGTCTCTTAGGTGTCCTCCTTCTGTCTGCTCCTTTCTATGTATTTCTGGATTTTAATGTCCTGCAGCGCTGCACCACTACAGCACTTTTAATTGTATCTGTTTGTTCGGCATGTGTTTTGTATTGTTTTATGGCTTTGTTGTAAAGCACTTTGGGTACCTTTCGGCTATTGTAAAGGGCTATACAAATAAACTTGATTGATTGATTATATAAAGAGACTTCAGATACAGTATTAGGGACCACTAAGGCCTATATAAAAGAGTCTTCAGATACAGTATTAGGGACCACTAAGGTCTATATAAAGAGACTTCAGATACAGTATTAGGGACCACTAAGGCCTATATAAAAGAGTCTTCAGATACAGTATTAGGGACCACTAAGGTCTATATAAAGAGACTTCAGATACAGTATTAGGGGACCACTAAGGTCTATATAAAGAGACTTCAGATACAGTATTAGGGACCACTAAGGTCTATATAAAGAGTCTTCAGATACAGTATTAGGGACCACTAAGGTCTATATAAAGAGTCTTCAGATACAGTATTAGGGACCACTAAGGTCTATATAAAAGAGACTTCAGATACAGTATTAGGGACCACTAAGGTCTATATAAAGAGTCTTCAGATACAGTATTAGGGGACCACTAAGGTCTATATAAAGAGTCTTCAGATACAGTATTAGGGGACCACTAAGGTCTATATAAAGAGACTTCAGATACAGTATTAGGGGACCACTAAGGTCTATATAAAGAGTCTTCAGATACAGTATTAGGGACCACTAAGGTCTATATAAAGAGTCTTCAGATACAGTATTAGGGACCACTAAGGTCTATATAAAGAGACTTCAGATACAGTATTAGGGGACCACTAAGGTCTATATAAAAGAGACTTCAGATACAGTATTAGGGACCACTAAGGTCTATATAAAGAGTCTTCAGATACAGTATTAGGGACCACTAAGGTCTATATAAAGAGACTTCAGATACAGTATTAGGGACCACTAAGGTCTATATAAAGAGTCTTCAGATACAGTATTAGGGACCACTAAGGTCTATATAAAGAGTCTTCAGATACAGTATTAGGGACCACTAAGGTCTATATAAAGAGTCTTCAGATACAGTATTAGGGACCACTAAGGTCTATATAAAGAGACTTCAGATACAGTATTAGGGGACCACTAAGGTCTATATAAAAGAGACTTCAGATACAGTATTAGGGGACCACTAAGGTCTATATAAAGAGACTTCAGATACAGTATTAGGGGACCACTAAGGTCTATATAAAAGAGACTTCAGATACAGTATTAGGGACCACTAAGGTCTATATAAAGAGACTTCAGATACAGTATTAGGGGACCACTAAGGTCTATATAAAAGAGACTTCAGATACAGTATTAGGGGACCACTAAGGTCTATATAAAGAGCCTTCAGATACAGTATTAGGGGACCACTAAGGTCTATATAAAAGAGACTTCAGATACAGTATTAGGGACCACTAAGGTCTATATAAAGAGACTTCAGATACAGTATTAGGGACCACTAAGGTCTCAGCGCTGTGGAGGAGGGTCTGGCGATGCGAGACTATGCAGATGTTAACATGATGCATCGAAACAGATCACCCAACCAGGTGTTCACCCAGTGAACGCATCACATCTCGTACCGCCGCCGCCGAGGCTGACAGGAAGTGGCATCAGACCCACACAGGCGCCTCCGCACTATCATAGCACGGCGTCTTCATACCATCCATCCCTGGCAGCTGTTTGTGCCAGGTGCCACCGTGCAAATTCCAGGTCACCGCCTGGGGGGGGGGATGAATAATTAACAGGCCGGTGATGGCTACCCTGGCTGAGGCGGCGCTGACGACGCCGGCTGTCAGCCCCGTGTTGTCTTTAACTGGGGGGGGGGGGGGGGGCGCCGACATAAATCACAGCTCCGCTGGCCTGACCCCCCCCCCCCCCGAGAGAGGATAGTTTTACACATCCTTCTCCGAACAGAGAGTCTCTCACCGCAGCGTAAATCTCCCGCCGTCGGGCCCGAGGAACCTAAGTGGGAGCGTTAACCGGGGCGTGGCGTGCAGGAGAATCTGCAATGAACTAATGGAGACTCATAAATAAAGTTTATTTGTCTTTAAAACCATTACACAGGCCCTCCTACCCCCCCTCCTGCAGGAGTCACTCCTACTCAAACAAAAACCCAGGAAGGAACGTTCTCTCTGGAGGAAACACAGCTGGGAACTATTTCATTAGTATTTTAAAACTTTCCTTAATCAGATTAAGGCAAATTACTTTTGGTATGGTGACATCATTCCCTAGTCTGAGTACTCACTGAGTACCCCCCCCCCCTACCTCCAGTGGCTGAAAGTGGTAATTACATTGTTGGAAATGACAATTTACACTCTTACACACAGACCTGAACCACTGTACACACACATGCTCAGTACCTATACATGCACTAATGGAGAGATTGAAAAACAACAAAAATGTCCCAGATGTTACAAAGAACTTTGGGAAAAATGACAAAAGTGTCTTTAGGAGGTTTTAACTTAAACAAAACTTCAGAAAAAGTGAGAAAACATAAAAAAATGTCAGAGAAAGCTTCAAAAACTTGGTCAAAACAACATGTTCAGGAGGTTTTAACTTAAGATTTTGACCCAGAAAACTGAATGTTGGTCTCCGGGAAGACAACACAAGGGTTAAAAGAAAATCTTCTTCTTGGAGAAAAGTTCAAAAACTTATAAACAACCACAAAAATGTCCTAAAAAATCAACAAAGAACTTCGGGTAAAGTGAGAAAATGTTCAAAAAGTGACAAAAAATGTCGGAGAAAAAATCAAAAACTAGGTCAAAACAACTAAAATGTTCAAAAAAATCGACAAAGAACTTTGGGAAAAATGACAAAAGTGTCTTCAGGAGGTTTTTACTTCAGATTTTGACAGAAAACTAAATGTTGGCCAACGGGAAGACAACGTGAGGGTTAAAAAAACAAAACTTCTTCTTGGAGAAAAGTTCAAAAACTTCAAAAAACAACAAAAATGTCCCAAATGTTACAAAGAACTTTGGGAAAAATGAGAAAAGTGTCTTAAGGAGGTTTTAATTTAAACAAAACTTCAGAAAAAGCGAGAAAACATCAAAAAATGTCAGAGAAAGCTTCAAAAACTTGGTCAAAACAACAAAAATGTTCAAAAAAATCAACAAAGAACTTTGGGAAAAATTACTAAAGTGTCTTCAGGATGTTTTAACTTAAACAAAACTTGATGAGATGTCAGAGTATAGTTATTGGTGTATCAAAAGTCCTGAGTATTAAATATTGCACAGTAATTAAATTAAATGGTTAAGTATTAAGTAATAAATAAATATTGCACTATATTAAAATTGCAGCAGAAGTTACAGCTGGGAGGATCCAGCGTCTTCTTCCTGCAGCGGCTTTGACTCCTCATCTCAACCCCCCAGACCTGATGTTAAAGCAGGCTAAGCACAGTGAAGTTAATGGTCCTGGGTTCTGTAAAGACCTTCACGGTGGTTCTTCTCCACCACGGCGGAGCGTTGGCGCCAAACAGGATGTAACCTTTGTTGACTTCTGCAAAAAAAGGTCCCAGCTTGTTGTTTTTGTGAGACAGTAAATTCAACCGCTGTGGCAAGATCAATATTTATGCATCCAAGGCCTCTTTTGGTCAGCCGTCCTTTATGGACCAACACACACACACACACACACACACACACACATACACACACACACACACACACATATACACACACACACATTAGGAATCACAGACACATTTCCATTTAAAAAGTCAATGAGACTATAACTCACAATGTTCCCCTGCTCAAAGATAAATCAGGGCTGGAACACGCCCGTAACAGTCCAGAGGGATGATGAAGGACGTTGGACACCCCCCCCCCCCCCCCCATGAACGTGACGACCTGATTGAAGCCGCTACAGTGTTGGAACAACACCACCCAACGTGTCCTCAGATCAGATCTAGTGACCAGGGTTTGAAATTAGCACCATCTACTAGCCAAATGCTGGTAGAATATGCAAGTGGCTGGCTTCACTCACCAGCCAAAAAAAAAATGGTAATCTATTGAGTGGCTGGTAATATTTGAACATCCATCCATCCATCTTCGTCCACTTATCCGGTATCAGGTCTCGGGGGCAGCAGCTCCAGTAGGGGACCCCAAACTTCCCTTTCCCGAGCCACATCAACCAGCTCCGACTGGGGGGTCCCGAGGCGTTCCCAGGCCAGGTTGGAGATATAATCTCTCCGAAGGTGTCTTCAGGAGGTTTTAACTTAAGATTTTGATCCAGAAAAACTAAATGTTGGTCAACGGGAAGGTTAAAAAAAAAATCTTTTCGGAGAAAAGTTAAAAAAAACTTCAAAACAACAACAAAAATGTCCAACAAATCAACAAAGAACTTCTGGAAAAGTGAGAAAACGACAAAAAAATGTCAGAGAAAGCTTCAACAACTTGGTCAAAACAACAAAAATTTCCAAAAAAATCAACAAAGAACTCCGGGCAAAGTGAGAAAACGTTCTAAAAGTGACAAAAAATGTCGAAGAAAAAATCAAAAACTTGGTCAAAACAACAAAAATGTTCAAAAAAATCAACAAAGAACTTCGGGTAAAGTGAGAAAACGTCAAAAAAGTGACAACAATTTTCAAAAACTTGGTCAAAACAACAAAAATGTCACAAAAATCGACAAAGAACTTCGGGTAAAGTGAGAAAACGTTAAAAAAGTGACAAAAAATGTCGGAGAAAAAATCCAAACAACAAAAATGTTCAAAAATATCAACAAAGAACTTCGGGTAAAGTGAGAAAACGTCAAAAAAAGTGACAAAAAATTTCAAAAACTTGGTCAAAACAACAAAAATGTCACAAAAATCGACAAAGAACTTCGAGTAAAGTGAGAAAATTGTCTTCAGGAGGTTTTAATTTAAGATTTTGACCCAGAAAAACTGAATATTGGTCTACAGGACATGGAGTTAAAAACCCAAATCCTCTTTCCCTCTTCTCTTCAGGACTCTGGGCTACAAGAACCGGTACGTCCGGGTCCCTGACGGCCACTTCTGGATCGAGGGCGATCATCACGGACACAGTCTGGACAGCAACAGCTTCGGACCGGTACGAGGTCACCCCCCCCCCCGAAGGTTTCTATAGAGACACAGCGAGGGGAATAGTTTCTGATCCTCAGAATGATCAGTCTGGGATTTTAATTGTAGATTTATTCATTTATAACAACGAGAAGCAGAATAGCAACAACAAAATCCAGAAAAACACCTCAAAAATGTTATAAATTGATTTGCGTGTGCGTCGTCTTCCCGTCAAAATTGAAAATCAACACTTTTGTAGACGCTTTTAATTGTTTTTTAAGTTTTTTTTAAATGTTTTTGTCCCTTTTTTCAACACCTTTTGACGCTTTTTTTTCAATGTTTGTCCCTTTTTTGACGTTTTCAACACTACGTAACACTAACTTATTAACTTTAGTTTTACAGTTATTTTTGGAATTTATGGGCAATAAACGGGATTTATCGTCCTCTGGTGGACAGACTATGTAACACCAACGCTCATAACATGGTTGCCCGTCCGTTTTTTTTTTAAATATTCATTTATCAGAATCTGTTAGTGATGGCGTTGCATAGTCTGTCCACCAGAGGACGCTCTACAACGTCCCTGTTAGTGATGGCGTTGCATAGTCTGTCCACCAGAGGACGCTCTACAACATCCCTGTTAGTGATGGCGTTGCATAGTCTGTCCACCAGAGGACGCTCTACAACGTCCCTGTTAGTGATGGCGTTGCATAGTCTGTCCACCAGAGGACGCTCTACAACATCCCTGTTAGTGATGGCGTTGCATAGTCTGTCCACCAGAGGACGCTCTACAACGTCCCTGTTAGTGATGGCGTTGCATAGTCTGTCCACCAGAGGACGCTCTACAACGTCCCTGTTAGTGATGGCGTTGCATAGTCTGTCCACCAGAGGACGCTCTACAACATCCCTGTTAGTGATGGCGTTGCATAGTCTGTCCACCAGAGGACGCTCTACAACGTCCCTGTTAGTGATGGCGTTACATAGTCTCTCCACCAGAGGGCGCTCTACAACGTCCCTGTTAGTGATGGTGTTGCATAGTCTGTCCACCAGAGGACTAATATAAAAACATTTGATTGATTTCCATAACATCATAACATAAAGGCTGCCTTTACCGGCACATGAAACAGTAGTAACACAAGAACCAGCACAATTAGCAGAGTCTGTGAAGCAAAACATTTGTTGATGTCGTGAATGATCAGCTCCAACCAAATGTTTTTGTCAGGATAATGAAGCATAAAACGGCTTCACCCTTTACGACTGTCAACACATCCTGATAACGTGCCCTGATGCGCTCCTAAAAGCTGCACAACACCTTCAGAAATCCACATTTAGAGGCCTGGACTTACAAATGCATTGTAAGATCACAACATCCCGAAGATTTATTAAAATCAACAACACAAACTATGACTTCAACACCGACCTTATATGGTCCTTTTGGTTGTTGTTTTTTAATACGGACTCTTGAATCTTTGAAATTGGTCCGGTTTTGAGAGCGTGACCACTGTAAGCGGCAGCCGTGAACCGGGCTGCAATGTAACCCTACAGGACACATGTTCAGCATCAGGTTTTGTCGCTGACAGACTCAGATTATTATTCTTAGTGTCTGACAACATTATGGGATGGATCCCTACAGAGATAGACCTTTTAGTTAAAGAGTAAGATCCTTTTAGTTTAACATGAAACAGAAATCACCATCACCAAACCCACCAGACTCCATGTAAATAATCACTACTTTTAGCGTGTATAGAGCAGCATATCTCCACCAGACTCCATGTAAATAATCACTACTTTTAGCATGTATAGAGCAGCCTATCTCCACCAGACTCCATGTAAATAATCACTACTTTTAGCGTGTATAGAGAAGCATATCTCCACCAGACTCCATGTAAATAATCACTACTTTTAGCATGTATAGAGCAACATATCTCCACCAGACTCCATGTAAATAATCACTACTTTTAGCATGTATAGAGCAGCCTATCTCCACCAGACTCCATGTAAATAATCACTACTTTTAGCGTGTATAGAGCAGCCTATCTCCACCAGACTCCATGTAAATAATCACTACTTTTAGGGTGTATAGAGCAGCATATCTCCACCAGACTCCATGTAAATAATCACTACTTTTAGCGTGTATAGAGCAGCCTATCTCCACCAGACTCCATGTAAATAATCACTACTTTTAGCATGTATAGAGCAACATATCTCCACCAGACTCCATGTTAATAATCACTACTTTTAGTGTGTATAGAGCAGCATATCTCCACCAGACACTTCTGCTGGACTGGGATTGAGAAAACTGTCCCGAAACAGCATTTTTCAGAAGCAGAGGCTAACCCTAACCCTAACCCTAATCCAGGAGAGAAGAAGTCGGTTGTTTGAGCCGCTCTGACCGCAATCAGTATGAAAGACCAGACGGGTCGCGGCGAACATGCCCGCCGTCCGCAGCTAAATGTCAAATTAATCTTCAGCAACATTTACTAGTTGGTGTACATGTCGCAGTCTTTCTGTATCTGTCATTCTGTCATTGTATTGAATTGTAACATAAAGTGGGGGTTGAAGAACAACTGTCAGCTTCCATCCCTCCTAACAGACGTTACAAAATCACATTATGTCTTCATTGTCACTGAATGGCTGAAGCTGCGATGGCATCTCGCCAGGCCTCCACTCCGTTAGGTTTCTTTTTATGGGAGGAAAACGCCATGCACTTACATCTGACAGTTTAATGGGTAATTTCCTTTTGTATCAACCTGGACCCTATTTCCCCATGCATTGGTGTCTGAGTGACTAATGTGAGCAATAATCTTTCCAGGCAGAAATGTAATCTTAATGCACCTTCAATTTATGTCCACTAAAAGTTCTGTTTTTGCCGCTGAAATGCTGAAATTATTATTCTTAGTGTCTGACAACATTATGAAAGGATCCCTACAGAGATAGACCTTTCAGTTAAAGAGTAAGATCCTTTTAGTTTAACATGAAACAGCCCCGACATCACCATCACCAAACCCACCAGACTCCATGTAAATAATCACTACTTTTAGCGTGTATAGAGCAGCATATCTCCACCAGACTCCATGTAAATAATCACTACTTTTAGCGTGCATAGAGCAGCATATCTCCACCAGACTCCATGTAAATAATCACTACTTTTAGCGTGTATAGAGCAGCATATCTCCACCAGACTCCATGTAAATAATCACTACTTTTAGCGTGTATAGAGCAGCATATCTCCACCAGACTCCATGTAAATAATCACTACTTTTAGCGTGTATAGAGCAGCATATCTCCACCAGACTCCATGTAAATAATCACTACTTTTAGCGTGTATAGAGCAGCATATCTCCACATGTAAATGGGTGAATTAAGAGTTTATTCCAACCAGACCAGAGTGGTGATTGTTGGAACAGTGGAAAGATGAACCGAGACGACTTTTGGTAGTTTTATCTTGTTTTTGTTGTATGTGACCTTGCTTTGGACTTAAGGACACAATTTACTGAAACCTGTTATAGTGTGTGTCTAACACTGACAGTGGGGGATAGGATTTGTGGGGTAATAATGGCCTCATGCTCTGCCTACCCATGGTAACAGAGCGCCATCTTGACGGGTTAAAAGGGATGTGATGAACAGCTGTTGTTGGTCGATGTTTGGTGTGAATTAAATGGCCACAAAGGTGTACAGCCAAAAATAGCCTACTAACGGGGGGGAAAGAATATAAAAATTGTATTTCTTGCTGTACTAGAATTAAGAAAACTGTCCCGCTAACGAGTCTCTTCTACAGGGCATGGCCTTGGCGGAGGTCTGTGCTCTCTGAGTGCCTTTTTAGTTTAACACAAAACAGCCCCAAAATTACCATCACCAAACCCACCAGACTCCATGTAAATAATCACTACTTTCCGCGTGTATAAAGCAGCATATCTCCACCAGACTCCATGTAAATAATCACTACTTTTAGCGTGTATAGAGCAGCATATCTCCACCAGACTCCATGTAAATAATCACTACTTTTAGCGTGTATAGAGCAGCATATCTCTACCAGACTCCATGTAAATAATCACTACTTTTAGCGTGTATAGAGCAGCATATCTCTACCAGACTCCATGTAAATAATCACTACTTTTAGCATGTATAGAGCAGCATATCTCCACCAGACTCCATGTAAATAATCACTACTTTTAGCGTGTATAGAGCAGCATATCTCCACCAGACTCCATGTAAATAATCACTACTTTTAGCGTGTATAGAGCAGCATATCTCTACCAGACTCCATGTAAATAATCACTACTTTTAGCGTGTATAGAGCAGCATATCTCCACCAGACTCCATATAAATAATCACTACTTTTAGCGTGTATAGAGCAGCATATCTCTACCAGACTCCATGTAAATAATCACTACTTTTAGTGTGTATAGAGCAGCATATCTCCACCAGACTCCATGTAAATTATCACTACTTTTAGCATGTATAGAGCAGCATATCTCCACCAGACTCCATGTAAATAATCACTACTTTTAGCGTGTATAGAGCAGCATATCTCTACCAGACTCCATGTAAATAATCACTACTTTTAGTGTGTATAGAGCAGCATATCTCCACCAGACTCCATGTAAATAATCACTACTTTTAGCATGTATAGAGCAGCATATCTCCACCAGACTCCATGTAAATAATCACTACTTTTAGCATGTATAGAGCAGCATATCTCCACCAGATTCCATGTAAATAATCACTACTTTTAGCATGTATAGAGCAGCATATCTCCACCAGACTCCATGTAAATAATCACTACTTTTAGTGTGTATAGAGCAGCATATCTCCACCAGACTCCATGTAAATGATCACTACTTTTAGCATGTATAGAGCAGCATATCTCCACCAGGCTCCATGTAAATAATTACTACTTTTAGACACATAGACAGCAATGGCTGCAGGAGAGAAGAAGTCCGTTACTGGCCTTCTCTTTCTATGATTCCTACACTGTCAACTTTAACCTTTGTGTTGTCCTCCCTAGTCAAAAAGATTAACTTATTTTTTTTTTTTTTAACCCTTTTCAACCCCTTTGTCTCGCTTTATACTGGACCAATTTCAAAGGTTGTTGTTGTCATCAGTCACTTAAGACACAAAAACATGAGAAAATAAGGTCCACGTTGAAAACAAAAAACTAATTTACCACCAAATATTCATAGGTGGAGTAAAACCACTAAAACAGTGGGGTATCCCATCCAGCAAGGAGGTCTCATTTGAATAATATATAATACATAATATATTCTTTTTGAAAGTGGCCTGCAGGGTTTTGCTGCCACCCAACACACATCACATCAGCTCCCACAGACGGTGCTCTCAGCCTATGGGTTGTTCAGAAATAGTCCAAAACAAACACCCACAGACTCTGCATACAGCAACATAACAGCGGGAACTCTGTGTGGAGTGTGAGTCTTGCCTTTTTACTTTACTTTTAGTTACTTTACTTTAGTTTTAAATTCAAAACTTTAAAAAATATGCAAGGGCGCCTGGTAAAGGTGGGACTTAGCAGACGCCTCCCGATACGATATCATCACGATACTTACGCCACCGTACAATATTATCGGGATTTTAAATGTAATATTCTGCGATATATTGCAATTTATAACCTTTTCTCCAACTTCTAATTTTTCCCAATTTCAAATGACGTCCCCAAAAGGAAACTTCTCAACATCTTGTTTCATCTAAAAAGAAACATTTCTCTGTTTAACTTCAATGTTATCGCTGCAGAACGGGACAAACTGACCAACACATATATTATATATAATATATATAATATATAATAACAGATCCATACTTGGCGCCTGTGTATCGATACAGTATTGCCACTGAAAATATTGCGATACTACGCTGTATCGACTCCCCCCCCCCCCCACCCCCACCCCTAGCGCCTGGGTAGCTCACCTGGTAGAGCGTGCACCCATGTATAGAGGTTCACTCCCCGTCGCTGTGGCCGCTGCTTCGACTCCGACCTGCGGCCCTTTGCTGCATGTCATCCCCCCCTCATGTCTTCATCTGTCCTATAAAATTAAGGCCTAAAATGCCCCCAAAACAGCTCTCTCTGAGCTCATTAAACGGACAAGATTTCACGTCAGTTGACCTCACTCTGTTGGGACGTATGGCCGATTAAAGCGTCCAATAAATATGATTTTTACTGAGCCCGGAGTAGGAAATGACCACAATACATCTGTGCGGGGTTAATTAAAGGGGTTGATCGATTCCTGTGAGTCAGCCAATGATGACAGTGAATCAAAAAGATAAAAATCAAACAAAGGACAGAAAGAGAGAGCTTAAGAACATTGAACTAAAGTAGGAAAACTAAGTTATTGAAGGATCCAAAAGCCCAATAAAAATAGTATGTGAAATAAAAACCTGCTGTTTTAGCTGATTTTGCAACTCGTTCTATGAAGTAGGAGCACTGTAACTAAAAGCATACATGCATACATACATACATGCATACATGCATACATACATACATGCATACATGCATACATGCATACATACATACATGCATACATGCATACATACATACATGCATACATGCATACATACATACATGCATACATGCATACATACATACATGCATACATACATACATACATGCATGCATACATACATACATACATACATGCATGCATACATACATATATACATACATACATGCATACATATATACATACATACATACATCATCATACATACATATATACATGCATACATACATACATATATACATGCATACATACATACATATATACATGCATACATACATACATATATACATGCATACATGCATACATGCATACATGCATACATATATACATATATACATGCATACATGCATACATGCATACATATATACATGCATACATACATACATGCATACATACATACATACATACATGCATACATACATACATATATACATACATGCATACATACATACATATATACATGCATACATACATACATATATACATGCATACATACATACATATATACATGCATACATACATACATATATACATGCATACATACATACATATATACATGCATACATACATACATATATACATGCATACATACATACATACATATATACATGCATACATACATACATATATACATGCATACATACATACATATATACATGCATACATACATACATATATACATGCATACATACATACATATATACATGCATACATGCATACATATATACATGCATACATGCATACATATATACATACATACATGCATACATATATACATACATACATGCATACATATATACATACATACATACATACATATATACATATATACATACATACATGCATACATATATACATACATACATGCATACATATATACATACATACATACATGCATACATATATACATACATACATACATGCATACATACATACATACATACATGCATACATACATACATATATACATACATGCATACATACATACATATATACATGCATACATACATACATACTGTATATACATGCATACATACATACATATATACATGCATACATACATACATATATACATGCATACATACATACATATATACATACATATATACATGCATACATACATACATATATACATGCATACATACATACATATATACATGCATACATACATACATATATACATGCATACATGCATACATATATACATACATACATGCATACATATATACATACATACATGCATACATACATACATACATACATATATACATATATACATACATACATGCATACATATATACATACATACATGCATACATATATACATACATACATACATGCATACATATATACATACATATATACATGCATACATACATACATATATACATGCATACATACATACATATATACATGCATACATGCATACATATATACATGCATACATGCATACATATATACATGCATACATGCATACATATATACATGCATACATGCATACATATATACATGCATACATGCATACATATATACATACATACATGCATACATATATACATACATACATGCATACATATATACATACATACATGCATACATATATACATACATACATGCATACATATATACATACATACATACATGCATACATATATACATACATACATACATACATACATACATACATACATACATACATACATACATACATACATACATACATACATACATACATACATACATGCATACATACATACATACATGCATACATACATACATACATACATATATACATGCATACATATATACATACATACATACATACATACATACATACATACATACATACATACATACACACATACACAAGTTGTCCTCATGGTGTCTTCATGTTGTCTTCATGTTGTCTTCATGTTGCCCTCATCTTGTCCTCCTGTTGTCTTCATGTTGCCCTCATGTTGTCCTCATGTTGTCTTCATGTTGTCCTCATGGTGTCTTCATGTTGCCCTCATCTTGTCCTCCTGTTGTCTTCATGTTGCCCTCATGTTGTCTTCATGTTGTCTTCATGTTGCCCTCATCTTCCCCTCATGTTGTCTTCATGTTGTCCTCATGTTGTCCTCATGTTGTCTTCATGTTGTCTTCATGTTGCCCTCATCTTGTCCTCTGGTTGTCTTCATGTTGTCCTCATGGTGTCTTCATGTTGCCCTCATCTTGTCCTCCTGTTGTCTTCATGTTGCCCTCATGTTGTCTCAAACGTTACAGAAGTCTCTCGTTAGCATCTCGGAGGCTACTTGTCGCAAAGTGACGCATGCGCGACTCCAATCTGCCCTCTCCTCACATCGGGCAGTGACAACAACCCTGTGACCTGTTGTTTTGTATGTGTGTTTTTTTATTTCCCAGGTGGCAGTGGGGTTGCTTCACGGCCGGGCCTCCCACATCATCTGGCCCCCAAATCGCTGGCAGCGAATCAAACCGTCTCTGCCGGCCAACCGAGGGCCGCTGGACACCGAGGAAGAAGAGGGATGAAGACACACAAACACACACCTTTCATAACTAAAGTAACGAGAGCAGGGCCGGGTGTCACTGCCCGATGTGAGTCGAGTGCAGATTTGAGTCGCGCATGCGTCACTACAAGCTAGCATCAAACACAGCAGAAAGCTGTCAGTTGAATGGCGTTTTGAGCCAACGTTAGCAATCAATCAACCATAGATAGCTACAATGTTTTTGAAATGACTGCTAGCTTAGCTACAAGCTAGCATCAAACACAGCAGAAAGCTGTCAGTTGAATGGCGTTTTGAGCTAACGTTAGCAATCAATCAACCATAGATAGCTACAATGTTTTTGAAATGACTGCTAGCTTAGCTACAAGCTAGCATCAAACACAGCAGAAAGCTGTCAGTTGAATGGCGTTTTGAGCTAACGTTAGCAATCAATCAACCATAGATAGCTACAATGTTTTTGAAATGACTGCTAGCTTAGCTACAAGTTAGCATCAAACACAACAAATGCTGTCAGTTGAATGCCGTTTTGAGCTAACGTTAGCAATCGATCAACCATAGCTAGCTACAACGTTTTTAAAATGACTGCTAGCTTAGCTACAAGCTAGCATCAAACACAACAAAAGCTGTCAGTTGAATGGAGTTTAGAGCTAACGTTAGCAATCGATCAACCATAGCTAGCTACAACGTTTCTGAAATGATTTCCATCTTCTTTTACTGTTTGTAATGAGAAAACTTTATTAATTCATGGATTTCACAAATTTCAGTATGACAGTTATGTCGTAAACCGTTTAAATCTGAAAATGCTCGACTCACATCGGGCAGAGACGCTGGGTATCGCCACTGATTTCCTGAATCCATTCAAGTCCGACTGACAACATGCCAGTATGATTTCCGATTTGATTGGATTAGAGACATTTCAGTTACAATACCAACTTTGCTTGGATGTAAGAGAGTTTTTAGAGAGCTAACGCTGTGATTTGTACAAAAGAAAACCGCTAACGTGGCGCTTTATTTAAAGATCCATCTTGGGTTTGTATGAATATATTTAATATTGGATATCGGATCATTCAAAGGAAGATCTCTTTGAATCCCAGCCCTACTTTAGTGATGTCATCTAAACTGAAATGAGGTGTCTGTTACAACGTGTTTGGAAAGACAGACTTGCACACATCCATTAAAAATAAACTGTTAGACAGTGTATTGGTTTGGTGTTTTGTTGATGGTGCCACAGTCCAGTCGTCACCAGTGATAAACTTTCCCTTTATAAACTCTCGTCTCCATCTTTACAAAGCGGGACACTGGAGACCGGTTTTCGTTTTCTGCTGCTCGAGATCGCTGATGTTGACCGTCAGGAGGTCAACCAGGTCACCAGAGCTTGATTACACTCTCCACTGAAAACATTAAAAGAAAAAACTACATATTTACATATATGCTGCTCTATACACGCTAAAAGTAGTGATTATTTACATGGAGTCTGGTGGAGATATGCTGCTCTATACACGCTAAAAGTAGTGATTATTTACATGGAGTCTGGTGGAGATATGCTGCTCTATACACGCTAAAAGTAGTGATTATTTACATGGAGTCTGGTGGAGATATGCTGCTCTATACACGCTAAAAGTAGTGATTATTTACATGGAGTCTGGTGGAGATATGCTGCTCTATACACGCTAAAAGTAGTGATTATTTACATGGAGTCTGGTGGGTTTGGTGATGGTGATGTCGGGGTTGTTTCATGTTAAACTAAAAGGATCTTCCTCTTTAACTAAAAGCTCTATCTCTGTAGGGATCCTTTCATAATGTTGTCAGACACTAAGAGTAATAATCTGAGTCTGTCAGTGGCAAAAAACCCAACTTTTAGTGGATGAAATTGCCGATTAATGTTACATTGCAACTTGTTTCGCCGATGCCGACTCCAACAATCTTTCTTAATACTGGACTAATTTCAAAGATTGTTGCTTCAGTCAGTCACTTAGACATAAAAACATGGAAAAATAGAGTCCAGCTTGAAAAAAAACAGTAATTACCCTTCAAGGATGTTGCTATAGCAAAGCTTTTCTTGTGTTTTTCTCTCAGCACAACCTCCGTGTCCGTAACCTCTCAAGAGCTTGATGAATGTTCCCTCCTTTATAAAATGCTCTGAGAGCAGAAATGAGCTTTTAGCCTCTCACAACAACCATGTTATCTCAAGTCGTAATTAAGAGAAAGAAACCACACAAGACAAAACCGCCAGCTGACGTCTGCGCGGCTGAAAAGCTCCCGTCTTCCGTCTTTTAAGAGGCGTGTCGCGGATTTGCATAAATCAAATTGAGGCAGCACTTGTGGTAAATTCAATCAAATGGAGCTCTCAATTTTAGCTGTTGATTGTGCGACTCTAACAGCTGTGTCACAGCGTAATGGGACGCCGGGGGGGGGGCACAAGTAGGGCTAAATGCAAGTGTACTCACCCCCCACACCCCCCCTCACCCCCACCCTTCCACCCCACCCCCCGCTGAGGCAAATGCAAGCTCACAGCTGCGTAATTAACTCACTCGAATGTGATGTGCATTTCTGTGCCAATTGAATCTGGCAATTTAAAGGAGACTTATTCTGCTTTTCTGTAGTTCCTGTCTATAATCTACACTCAAAAAATGTAACCATTGACTTTAATAGAATTTATTATGTCAACAGGTTCCACGTACTTTTATTAGGTTAGTTAAAATCAAAAATATTAAGGTCATTTTAATTTAATTAATTTATGTTACAGTAACACAATGGTTGTTAATTCAGCCAATTATTTTTTTTAACTTTAGATTAACATGATATATTTAAGCTTAACCAAATTAAGTCAGGTATGTCACATGAACCTCAATAATATATGTACCGGCTACATATTTTACATTTGTCACTTATATCTTCTTTGTAGTCATGAAATAATACATTTAAGTAGGGTTAATGAAAATATGTTTTCATCAATATAAGTTTCACTATTTACTTTAACATATTTTTTAATATAATGTAATACACGGACACTAGAAACCTTTATACATTACATATATAATGACAAAAGTTGTATTGTTAATTGTTCGCAGCGGGGTCTGTTAGCAGTTAGCTCGCTCGTTAGCCGCTGAACCGTAGCGGCGTGCAGGCAGAGAGCAGCCGCCGGACTAACCTAGTGACCCAGACTAACCTAGTGACCCAGACTAACCTAGTGATCCAGACTAACCTAGTGACCCAGACTAACCTAGTGATCCAGACTAACCTAGTGACCCAGACTAACCTAGTGATCCAGACTAACCTAGTGATCCAGACTAACCTAGTGACCCAGACTAACCTAGTGATCCAGACTAACCTAGTGACCCAGACTAACCTAGTGATCCAGACTAACCTAGTGACCCAGACTAACCCAGTGATCCAGACTAACCTAGTGACCCAGACTAACCTAGTGATCCAGACTAACCTAGTGACCCAGACTAACCTAGTGATCCAGACTAACCTAGTGACCCAGACTAACCTAGTGATCCAGACTAACCTAGTGACCCAGACTAACCTAGTGATCCAGACTAACCTAGTGACCCAGACTAACCTAGTGATCCAGACTAACCTAGTGACCCAGACTAACCTAGTGATCCAGACTAACCTAGTGATCCAGACTAACCTAGTGACCCAGACTAACCTAGTGATCCAGACTAACCTAGTGACCCAGACTAACCTAGTGACCACTTCACTGTGACAAGTCTTGTCAGAAGCAGAGTATGAGGGCCCTGACAGTACCTAGGTAAGGACTACTAGCCAGTCAGGAGCAGAGTATGAGGGTCCTGACAGTACCTAGGTAAGGACTACTAGCCAGTCAGGAGCAGAGTATGAGGGTCCTGACAGTACCTAGGTAAGGACTACTAGCCAGTCAGAAGCAGAGTATGAGGGTCCTGACAGTACCTAGGTAAGGACTACTAGCCAGTCAGAAGCAGAGTATGAGGGTCCTGACAGTACCTAGGTAAGGACTACTAGCCAGTCAGAAGCAGAGTATGAGGGTCCTGACAGTACCTAGGTAAGGACTACTAGCCAGTCAGAAGCAGAGTATGAGGGCCCTGACAGTACCTAGGTAAGGACTACTAGCCAGTCAGAAGCAGACCATGAGGGCCCTGACAGTACCTAGGTAAGGACTACTAGCCAGTCAGGAGCAGAGTATGAGGGCCCTGACAGTACCTAGGTAAGGACTACTAGCCAGTCAGAAGCAGAGTATGAGGGCCCTGACAGTACCTAGGTAAGGACTACTAGCCAGTCAGGAGCAGAGTATGAGGGCCCTGACAGTACCTAGGTAAGGACTACTAGCCAGTCAGGAGCAGAGTATGAGGGCCCTGACAGTACCTAGGTAAGGACTACTAGCCAGTCAGAAGCAGAGTATGAGGGCCCTGACAGTACCTAGGTAAGGACTACTAGCCAGTCAGAAGCAGACCATGAGGGCCCTGACAGTACCTACCGTATCTCACTCCAAAAAAAAGCATGGATGGGAATTATTTCAAAATTTTGTCTATGTGTAAAAGCACCTGAGACACAAAATAACTCCCCAAATCCCAGAAAAAAGTGTTTTTTTCATGATACGGGCACTATAGGGGAATAAGATTGAATATCCACTCTGGGGAATGGAGCTGCTGTTTGAACATCTCTCAGTCCTTTCCATCTGAGTTTATTTTATTTACAGAGAGCTGGAAGGACTCATCCGTCCGTCTGGTTCTGTGTGTGTGTGTGTGTGTGTGTGTGTGTGTGTGTATGTATGTGTGTGTGTCTGTGTGTGTGTGTCTCTCTCTTAAGCGTCTGCTCTGTTTCCGTGCCAACAATCGCTGCCGGCTGCAGCTGCTAGGATACCGGCATTGCCGTGGTGAGATATGGCCTCGTTAGGATCGCAGGATCACAACAACAACAGGAAAGAAGGCACATGTAGAGCATGACACAGACATACAAAAACACACACACTCACACACACACACACACACACAGAGACAGACACACACACACAGACATACAAACACACGCACACACACAGAGACACACACACAAACACAGACATAGAAACAGACACACACACAGACACACACACACACACACACACACACACACAGACATACAAACACACACACACACAGACATACAAACACACACACACACAGACACACACACACACACACGGTGCTGCTGAAAACATGCATTAATGACACGTTTCATGACAGTGTCATGTCACTCTTATGTCAAAACCTTTGAGTAAAGTGTAACTGAGTATTTCTGCCTGAAACCTCGACCCAGCAGCTGAAATATGAAATAATAAAAAGATGGACCGCCGGAGGAAATACAACATTAAAGGAAATGGATTACTCATCGTCCTCATAGCTGGCACATTCCAGTTTTTAGATTAGATTTCCTCAACCAGGCGGCATCAACACTGCGTTTGGATGTTTCCATTTAATTAGGATTCAGGTTAAAAGGCAGCACTGTACATATGCACGTGTCTAATGTGTCCGGCCCGCATGAGAAAGAGACATCATGGCTTTCAAATGAGCAAAGTGGCAGTTGGTCTAGGCCACACCCCCAGCCTATAAAAGAGACTTCAGATACAGTATTAGGGACCACTAAGGTCTATATAAAGAGACTTCAGATACAGTATTAGGGACCACTAAGGTCTATATAAAAGAGACTTCAGATACAGTATTAGGGACCACTAAGGTCTATATAAAGAGACTTCAGATACAGTATTAGGGACCACTAAGGTCTATATAAAAGAGACTTCAGATACAGTATTAGGGGACCACTAAGGTCTATATAAAAGAGACTTCAGATACAGTATTAGGGACCACTAAGGTCTATATAAAGAGACTTCAGATACAGTATTAGGGACCACTAAGGTCTATATAAAAGAGACTTCAGATACAGTATTAGGGACCACTAAGGTCTATATAAAGAGACTTCAGATACAGTATTAGGGGACCACTAAGGTCTATATAAAGAGACTTCAGATACAGTATTAGGGGACCACTAAGGTCTATATAAAAGAGACTTCAGATACAGTATTAGGGGACCACTAAGGTCTATATAAAAGAGACTTCAGATACAGTATTAGGGGACCACTAAGGTCTATATAAAAGAGACTTCAGATACAGTATTAGGGGACCACTAAGGTCTATATAAAAGAGACTTCAGATACAGTATTAGGGGACCACTAAGGTCTATATAAAGAGACTTCAGATACAGTATTAGGGGACCACTAAGGTCTATATAAAGAGACTTCAGATACAGTATTAGGGACCACTAAGGTCTATATAAAAGAGACTTCAGATACAGTATTAGGGGACCACTAAGGTCTATATAAAAGAGACTTCAGATACAGTATTAGGGGACCACTAAG
The DNA here is from genome assembly GCA_029931835.1 of Etheostoma nigrum. Taxonomy (NCBI): domain Eukaryota; kingdom Metazoa; phylum Chordata; class Actinopteri; order Perciformes; family Percidae; genus Etheostoma; species Etheostoma nigrum. Next base: position 31,780,643 of record CM057244.1, on the reverse strand, counting down.
GTCTATATAAAAGAGACTTCAGATACAGTATTAGGGGACCACTAAGGTCTATATAAAAGAGACTTCAGATACAGTATTAGGGGACCACTAAGGTCTATATAAAGAGACTTCAGATAGCCTACAGTATTAGGGGACCACTAAGGTCTATATAAAAGAGACTTCAGATACAGTATTAGGGGACCACTAAGGTCTATATAAAAGAGACTTCAGATACAGTATTAGGGGACCACTAAGGTCTATATAAAAGAGACTTCAGATACAGTATTAGGGGACCACTAAGGTCTATATAAAGAGACTTCACATACAGTATTAGGGGACCACTAAGGTCTATATAAAGAGACTTCGTAATACCTTTTTCCTGACTTTTTGTCAACTAAAAACTGGGTAACACTTTACATGTGTTCATGAACAGGGGCGTTGGACTGGGGGGGAAAGTGGACTGAGTACCCAGGGCCCTCATGTGCTGAGGGCCCAAAAAGATGCTAGAATGAATAGCTGTGGATGCGGGGAGGGGCCCATAGAAAAGTGACAAAATGTGAAAAGATGTCGAAAAAAGTAACAAAAATATAAAAAAGTGACAATTGTAAAAAAAAAAAAAAGCTTAAAAAATTTGGGGAAAACAAACAAAGATTTGAAAAGGCTCAAAAACAGGCAACAAACGTTGAAAAAGTAACAAAATCATTGTGGGAAAGACACAAAAGGGTCAGAAAGAAGACCATAACCTTGATCAAAGGTTTTTAATTTTTAATTTTGACTCAGAAAAACAAAGATTTAAAATCAAAGAAAATTAAAAGATTTTGACTTTAAGGATATTTTATTCATATTGTAAATTAGATTTAGATTTTACGTCTGTCAGAGCGATAAATCCGGAAATAATGGGATGATATATTCAACCACAGGTCACCCTCAAGGACAACCCCGCTATAAAAATACAAAATGTAAGTAGTGCAGAAAAAGAATGTGGTGCACAGTCCTGAGAGCAACTATATAAATATATAAAATAGTAGAATGATAAAAAATAGTAGAAATTAATAAATAGATATTTATTGATCCCAATAAAATGGGAAATTCTAGTGTTCCAGCAGCAAAATCACTCACACAGCACAGAATATAAACATAATGAAATACTAGGATACAATATACATACATACAACATACATGAAATAATAATATGAATAAAATACAAGAAATTTTTTTGTTGGGAATACAAAAATGTGCAGCTGTTTGTGTGTCGTTGGGAGAATGAATCAAAGCAATCATCAGAAGTTGAAATGTATCAATGTCACATGCATTTTACTACAGTTTGTCCCATTCCCTGCCCTGCAGCCGGTTTTCTTCTGGATCCATAATAAATTCTTAGAGCCATCTCTAAATGCTGCATGGCTCATTTGACTGTTTGATTGCTGCTCTCGCACCGCCAACTTGACCACTTAGAAATGCAATTATGCTAATTGGAGGTACGCGCGGGGTCAGCGCTGCACTCTGGGCCTTTACCTCTCCTGTGAACAGCTGATCCACGGAGCCCTGTGGATGAAGGTGTTTCATACAGCCCTGTAATAGATATTAAACAGGAGAGAGAGCGATGGAAGCAACCAAGCGCGTGTTATATGACGCTAGAGGAGACGACCAAGCGTGTTATATGACGCTAAAGGAGATGACCAAGCGCGTTATATGACGCTAAAGGAGACAACCAAGCGCGTGTTATATGACGCTAAAGGAGACGACCAAGCACGTGTTATATGACGCTAAAGGAGACAACCAAGCGTGTTATATGACGCTAAAGGAGACGACCAAGCACGTGTTATATGACGCTAAAGGAGACGACCAAGCGTGTTATATGACGCTAAAGGAGGCGACCAAGCGCGTTATATGACGCTAAAGGAGACAACCAAGCGCGTTATATGACGCTAAAGGAGACAACCAAGCGTGTTATATGACGCTAAAGGAGGCGACCAAGCGCGTTATATGACGCTAAAGGAGACAACCAAGCGTGTTATATGACGCTAAAAGAGACGACCAATTGTGTTATATGACGCTAAAGGAGACGACCAAGCGCGTGTTATATGAAGCTAAAGGAGACAACCAAGCGTGTTAAATGACGCTAAAGGAGACGACCAAGCGTGTTATATGACGCTAAAGGAGACGACCAAGCGTGTTATATGACGCTAAAGGAGACAACCAAGCGTGTTATATGACGCTAAAGGAGACAACCAAGCGTGTTATATGACGCTAAAGGAGACGACCAAGCGTGTTATATGATGCTAAAGGAGACAACCAAGCGCGTTATACGACGCTAAAGGAGACGACCAAGCGCGTGTTATATGATGTTAAAGGAGACAACCAAGCGTGTTATATGACGCTAAAGGAGACGACCAAGCGTGTTATATGACGCTAAAGGAGACGACCAAGCGTGTTATATGACGCTAAAGGAGACGACCAAGCGTGTTATATGACGCTAAAGGAGACGACCAAGCGTGTTATATGATGCTAAAGGAGACAACCAAGCGCGTTATACGACGCTAAAGGAGACGACCAAGCGCGTGTTATATGATGTTAAAGGAGACAACCAAGCGTGTTATATGACGCTAAAGGAGACGACCAAGCGTGTTATATGACGCTAAAGGAGACGACCAAGCGTGTTATATGACGCTAAAGGAGACGACCAAGCGTGTTATATGATGCTAAAGGAGACAACCAAGCGTGTTATATGACGCTAAAGGAGACAACCAAGCGTGTTATATGACGCTAAAGGAGACAACCAAGCACGTTATATGACGCTAAAGGAGACAACCAAGAGCGTGTTATATGACGCTAAAGGAGACAACCAAGCGTGTTATATGACGCTAAAGGAGACGACCAAGCGTGTTGTATGATGCTAAAGGAGACGACCAAGCGTTTTATAGGACGCTAAAGGAGACGACCAAGCGCGTGTTATATGAAGCTAAAGGAGACGACCAAGCGTGTTATATGACGCTAAAGGAGACGACCAAGCGTGTTATATGACGCTAAAGGAGACGACCAAGCGTGTTATATGACGCTAAAGGAGACAACCAAGCGTGTTATATGACGCTAAAGGAGACAACCAAGCGTGTTATATGACGCTAAAGGAGACGACCAAGCGTGTTATATGACGCTAAAGGAGACGACCAAGCGCGTGTTATATGATGCTAAAGGAGACAACCAAGCGTGTTATATGACGCTAAAGGAGACGACCAAGCGTGTTATATGACGCTAAAGGAGACGACCAAGCGTGTTATATGACGCTAAAGGAGACGACCAAGCGTGTTATATGATGCTAAAGGAGACAACCAAGCGTGTTATATGACGCTAAAGGAGACAACCAAGCGTGTTATATGATGCTAAAGGAGACAACCAAGCGCGTTATATGACGCTAAAGGAGATGACCAAGCGCATGTTATATGACGCTAAAGGAGACAACCAAGTGTGTTATATGACGCTAAAGGAGACGACCAAGCGTGTTATATGACGCTAAAGGAGACGACCAAGCGCGTGTTATATGATGCTAAAGGAGACAACCAAGCGTGTTATATGACGCTAAAGGAGACGACCAAGCGTGTTATATGACGCTAAAGGAGACGACCAAGCGTGTTATATGACGCTAAAGGAGACGACCAAGCGTGTTATATGATGCTAAAGGAGACAACCAAGCGTGTTATATGATGCTAAAGGAGACAACCAAGCGCGTTATATGACGCTAAAGGAGATGACCAAGCGCGTGTTATATGATGCTAAAGGAGACAACCAAGCGTGTTATATGACGCTAAAGGAGACGACCAAGCGTGTTATATGACGCTAAAGGAGACAACCAAGCGTGTTATATGACGCTAAAGGAGACGACCAAGCGTGTTATATGATGCTAAAGGAGACAACCAAGCGTGTTATATGACGCTAAAGGAGACAACCAAGCGTGTTATATGACGCTAAAGGAGACAACCAAGCGCGTTATATGACGCTAAAGGAGACAACCAAGAGCGTGTTATATGACGCTAAAGGAGACGACCAAGCGTGTTGTATGATGCTAAAGGAGACGACCAAGCGTTTTATATGACGCTAAAGGAGACGACCAAGCGTGTTATATGACGCTAAAGGAGACGACCAAGCGCGTGTTATATGACGCTAAAGGAGACGACCAAGCGCGTGTTATATGATGCTAAAGGAGACGACCAAGCATGTTATATGACGCTAAAGGAGACGACCAAGCGTGTTATATGACGCTAAAAGAGACGACCAAGCGTGTTATATGGCGCTAAAGGAGACAAATAAATGTGTTATATGACGCTAAAGGAGACCAATAAGTGCGTTATAGGACGCTAAAGGAGACAACCAAGCGTGTTATATGACGCTAAAGGAGACAACCAAGCGCGTTAAATGACGCTAAAGGAGACGATCAAGCGTGTTATATGACACTAAAGGAGACAACCAAGCGTGTTAATCAATAACAACGACAAAACGTCCGTATTTTACGAGATGGGAGTGTGAATGTGTTCTAATTCTTCAGGCTTTAAGGTATCTGTCTTTGACATTTCAGCCAATGGAAAAGCATTGGATTTTGTTTGTGTTGTTCACAGAACTAAAGCATTTTTGCCATCTTTCCAAAAAGAGTCCATCCATCCATCTTCATCTGCTTATCCGGTATCGGGTCGGGGCGACCGGGGCAGCAGCTCCAGTAGGGGACCCCAAACTTCCCTTTCCCGAGCCACATCAACCAGCTCCGACTGGGGGATCCCGAGGCATTCCCAGGCCAGGTTGGAGATATAATCTCTCCACCTAGTCCTGGGTCTTCCCCGAGGCCTCCTCCCAGCTGGACGTCCCTCCACCTAGTCCTGGGTCTTCCCCGAGGCCTCCTCCCAGCTGGACGTCCCTCCACCTAGTCCTGGGTCTTCCCCGAAGCCTCCTCCCAGCTGGACGTGCCTGGACCACCTCCCTAGGGACCAGGAGGCATCCTTACCAGATGCCCGAACCACCTCAACTGGCTCCTTTCGAGGCGAAGGAGCAGCGGCTCTACTCCGAGCTCATCTCGGATGACTGAGCTTCTCACCCTATCTCTAAGGGAGACGCCAGCCACCCTGCTGAGGAAACCCATTTCAGCCGCTTGTACCCTGGATCTCGTTCTTTCGGTCATGACCCAGCCTTCATGACACTTCAATTTTTTAAATTGAAGTGTCATTACCTTCTTAATGATAACACAAATCGCTTAGCAATTAAGAAATGCTCTTAACAAAAAGCAACTTAACAAACCATCAGCTAAAATAACGAGAAGATTTCCACTAATTAAAAAATTATTCAGGCTGATGCAGCAGATCTCTCTTAAAGACTCTTCAATTACCAAAACCTCCTCAGCGAGATTAGAACCATAAGTTATCACGAAGTTGCGTGCCTCGCAAAGTTTTGTTAGTTCGAAACGATTCAACTTTTATAATTGTGTTTCCGCTAGAAGATTTTAGAAGACCCGGACTTGAAATGATTTAAAAGGTTTAATTAACTTTTCCTCTTCATCGTGCCTTGAAGAGGAAACAGTGGATTCAACTGTGAGTTTTTGAACTATTAACCCTCATGTTGTCCTCGGGTCAAATTTGACCCGTTTTCAGTTTTTTTTTTTATCACAAAATTGGGCCTTCAAAATAAGCTCTGAAAATGTCAACATTAAAAATGACAAATAACTTTGAGCCGCGGGCGGAGCACCCGGGGTGGGCGGAGCACCTCAAGGTGACGAACAGTTAAGTTTAGACACCAAAACAGCTAGATTGGTGTTTTTTAACCATTTAATTTCATTACTGTGCAATATTTAATACTCAGGACTTTTGATACACCAATAACTACATTATTTGCATAATGTGTATATAATGTGTATAATAATGTGTATCTTTGATATATACAGTATATATATATATATATATATATATACAATATGTATATATGTATATAGTACAGTAACTGTGCATCACGTTCCCCAGTTTCTCTTTTTTTCTTCTTCTTCTGCAGTACTTAAATTTTATACAGTTTAGATTTTAATTTTTATATTTTATATTTTTATATTTGTATATTTTTATATTTTTATATTTTATATTTTTATGTTTATATTTTTATATTTTATACATTTTATATTTTTATATTTTTATATTTTATATTTTATATTTTATATTTTATATTTTTATATTTTATACATTTTATATTTTAATATTTTATATTTTATATTTTTATATTTTATACATTTTATATTTTATATTTTATATTTTTATATTTTATATTTTTATATTCCGTGTTGACACTGTGAAGGTTTTGCTCCAGTCTCGTTGCACAGGTACTGCACTTGTGCATAATGACAATGAAGGCTTTCTTCTTCTTTTCTTTTCTATTCTTGTCTCAGTAGGAGACCAGTGGACCACACTGGTCCTGAGGCTGGGGTCAGAGGTCATGGTCGAGTTAAAGAGGAGTCTGAAAGGTTTCCACACGCAGCGGAGCGGCACATTGTGCGCCGACAATGAAAGAAACATTGGTCTGCAGAGATAACAACTGATGAGCTTTTCTTGAATCAGAAATTAAAGTTCATTATCTCCAGATGTCACCGTCTGGTTAGATAAAGTGAATGAAAGAGAACACAAACGGCCCCTTATTGGCCTTTAAAGCCTCTAGTAATAACATTAAAGCGCCAGTATTACCATCCATGTTGAATTAGGGTTCACAGATCCGTATCTGCACAACGCTCGCCTTGAATAAATCCCCTCTAATTACATCAAGTCTTCTTACACATCCTTCACAAGCTGAAAACCATATTATAATATCGCAGGGAGATAATAAAATACATATTTTAGCTTCATAATTAAATGCTATAACTTGCTCATAAATGTGTGCTTGTCTGATATTTGTTTCCTGAATGGGACAGCTGACCTTTAAGGATTAGAAGTGATAATATTGTATAATGACTGCATGGTTTCTTGGCATCTATATACTAATATATCTATGTACTAATATGTCTATATGTTAATATATCTATATGTATCCGGACTAGACTTTGACATCTACCCATCTGGGATCCACTCAACATCCTTTGATCTTAACTATTAGCTAAAATAATTCATAATTTCTGCCTTTTTAACTAAAAACGTATGTATAATTTGATATAAATGAGGTTTGTTGACCATGAATTCCAAGAATAAATGTAAAAGCTGTTATTAAACCAGCTCAGTGTTGTGGTTTGGGGTTTGTTTTGGATTCCTTTTCTCTTTTGGTCCTGTCTTGTGTTTGTGTCCTTTCTCCCCGGTCTTGTGTTGTCTCGTGTCCCCCTGAGTGTCTGTTTGTTCTGTTTCCTGTTTTATTTTGAAGTCTGGTTTTTGTCTCGACCTGCCTCTAGTTCTACTTCCTGTGTCTTCCCGCTCTTGTGATTACCTGATGTTTTCCACCTGCTTCCCTGCCCTCTTGTCACCTGCCTCTCGTCACCTCGTTACCTCTTTACCTCGTTACCTTGTGTATATAATGTCTGTGCTTCCCTTGTCTCTTGTCAGATCCTTCTGTCTTATGAAGGTGTTCGTGTCTGCGTACTGGTCCTGGTCCTGGTCCTGGTCCGGTCCCGTTCCAGATATTCCCAGTGAGTTGTCCCCTGAGCTGTTACTCTGTTTTTTTGTGTTGCCTTCCCCTGGACCTGTTTTGGACTGCTTGCTTTTGGACCTTTTGGATTTTGTTGTCCCTGGTCTTTGTTTAATAACTTCTTGTTTGCCCTCGCCTGTCTGCCTGCTGTCCTCGTCTTTGCATTTTGGGTCCTATCCTCGTATAACCATCATACTCAGCTTTTTTTTTAAAAAAAGCACGGAAAAAGTGACAAACATTGCAAAAGCACAAGAAACATTAAATTTTTGACCTGCAAGGCCAATTTTAAGGTTAACGGGAAGACAACACAAGGGATAAAGACAATATTTGTTCATAGATTATGAAGTAAAATTGTATTTCAAAATTGTTTTTAAAACCCCAAATAAGTCCCGGGTCAGTTTGACCCGAAGGATACAAGAAGGTCCCGAAGGAGAAGACAACACGAGGGTTAAAGTTTGGTTCTAAGTGTTTGCAGCAACAGGGAAAAGCACATCATGAAATAGACATTTTAAGTAGATATTGTCTAAGTTCAGCCCAATTGGAAACATGGAACTCAAGTCATTATTTTCTCCTCTCCCGAGTACGACTGTAACAAAAAATGGAAACCTGATGACTCCGCCGCTGGTCCTCACCCGGGGAAGTCTTTAGGGTCCAGATTTTGGGGCAACTTCAGTACAAGTAGCAGTTGATGACGTAAAGGCATTTCTGTAATACACTGATCATTCCTTTTGTATGTTAACGGGGTTTGTGGGGATGTACAATACTTGAAACACAGCACATAGATAATTAAATCCAGTACAATATTTGAAGTAATTTGAGATTTTACTATACGTCAATATTTCTGGGGTTAGTCGGCTTGGTTTGGGACTCTTTTAATAAACGTCTGACTGCTGTCTTTCTGCACGTCGTTCTTCATCTTCCTCTGGATGTCCTGCAGACATGGATTCATTTATGGTTAATTTTGAGGATAGAAAATAAATGCATACTCAAAAAGGTGATTCATTTGCAGAAAAAAAGACTTCCCTTAGTTTCAAAAGGGCCTTCAGCCCTAATTGCAGGGCTAAGCAGTTTTTCAAGCAGTTATCAGGACAACAAGCAAGATCAGTTAAATAATTTAGTAAAATCCCTCAGTGATGGGATGTTCATTAGAGCTGCATTGGTTGTATCTATCGAATTAATCTCCAACTATTTATTTTTTTAAGATAGAAAAGTAAACCTTGTGTGATGTCAGCGTGTTAAATGTAAATATGTTCTAGTGTCTTCTCTCTATCTGGGACAGTAAGCTGAATATCTTTGAGTGTTGGACAAAACGAGACATTAAAGGACGTCATTTTGACATTTTAGAGACCAGGCAACTCATGCATTCATCCAGGAAATAATCCACAGATTAATCCACAAAGCAGACAATCGTTAGATCAATTAAATTTTATTTATGTAGCGCTAAATCACAACAACAGTTACTCACTGCGCTTTCCATAAAGAGCAGGTCTAGACCGGACTCTGGGATGTTATTTATCTCCCAGGTCTTTCCATAAAGACCAGGTCTAGACCGGACTCTGGGATGTTATTTATCTCCCAGGTCTTTAATAAAGAGCAGGTCTAGACCGGACTCTGGGATGTTATTTATCTCCCAGGTCTTTCCATAAAGAGCAGGTCTAGACCGGACTCTGGGATGTTATTTATCTCCCAGGTCTTTCCATAAAGAGCAGGTCTAGACCGGACTCTGGGATGTTATTTATCTCCCAGGTCTTTCCATAAAGAGCAGGTCTAGACCGGACTCTGGGATGTTATTTATCTCCCAGGTCTTTCCATAAAGAGCAGGTCTAGACCAGACTCTGGGATGTTATTTATCTCCCAGGTCTTTCCATAAAGAGCAGGTCTAGACCGGACTCTGGGATATTATTTATCTCCCAGGTCTTTCATAAAGAGCAGGTCTAGACCGGACTCTGGGATGTTATTTATCTCCCAGGTCTTTCCATAAAGAGCAGGTCTAGACCGGACTCTGGGATGTTGTTTATCTCCCAGGTCTTTCCATAAAGAGCAGGTCTAGACCAGACTCTGGGATGTTATTTATCTCCCAGGTCTTTCCATAAAGAGCAGGTCTAGACCGGACTCTGGGATGTTATTTATCTCCCAGGTCTTTCCATAAAGAGCAGGTCTAGACCGGACTCTGGGATGTTATTTATCTCCCAGGTCTTTCCATAAAGAGCAGGTCTAGACCGGACTCTGGGATGTTATTTATCTCCCAGGTCTTTCCATAAAGAGCAGGTCTAGACCGGACTCTGGGATGTTATTTATCTCCCAGGTCTTTCCATAAAGAGCAGGTCTAGACCGGACTCTGGGATATTATTTATCTCCCAGGTCTTTCCATAAAGAGCAGGTCTAGACCGGACTCTGGGATGTTATTTATCTCCCAGGTCTTTAATAAAGAGCAGGTCTAGACCGGACTCTGGGATGTTATTTATCTCCCAGGTCTTTCCATAAAGAGCAGGTCTAGACCGGACTCTGGGATGTTATTTATCTCCCAGGTCTTTCCATAAAGAGCAGGTCTAGACCGGACTCTGGGATGTTATTTATCTCCCAGGTCTTTCCATAAAGAGCAGGTCTAGACCGGACTCTGGGATGTTATTTATCTCCCAGGTCTTTCCATAAAGAGCAGGTCTAGACCGGACTCTGGGATGTTATTTATCTCCCAGGTCTTTAATAAAGAGCAGGTCTAGACCGGACTCTGGGATGTTATTTATCTCCCAGGTCTTTCCATAAAGAGCAGGTCTAGACCGGACTCTGGGATGTTATTTATCTCCCAGGTCTTTCCATAAAGAGCAGGTCTAGACCGGACTCTGGGATGTTATTTATCTCCCAGGTCTTTCCATAAAGAGCAGGTCTAGACCGGACTCTGGGATGTTATTTATCTCCCAGGTCTTTCCCTAAAGAGCAGGTCTAGACCGGACTCTGGGATGTTATTTATCTCCCAGGTCTTTCCCTAAAGAGCAGGTCTAGACCGGACTCTGGGATGTTATTTATCTCCCAGGTCTTTCCATAAAGAGCAGGTCTAGACCGGACTCTGGGATGTTATTTATCTCCCAGGTCTTTCATAAAGAGCAGGTCTAGACCGGACTCTGGGATGTTATTTATCTCCCAGGTCTTTCCATAAAGAGCAGGTCTAGACCGGACTCTGGGATGTTATTTATCTCCCAGGTCTTTCCATAAAGAGCAGGTCTAGACCGGACTCTGGGATGTTATTTATCTCCCAGGTCTTTAATAAAGACCAGGTCTAGACCGGACTCTGGGATGTTATTTATCTCCCAGGTCTTTCCATAAAGAGCAGGTCTAGACCGGACTCTGGGATGTTATTTATCTCCCAGGTCTTTCCATAAAGAGCAGGTCTAGACCGGACTCTGGGATGTTATTTATCTCCCAGGTCTTTAATAAAGAGCAGGTCTAGACCGGACTCTGGGATGTTATTTATCTCCCAGGTCTTTCCATAAAGAGCAGGTCTAGACCGGACTCTGGAATGTTATTTATCTCCCAGGTCTTTCCATAAAGAGCAGGTCTAGACCGGACTCTGGGATGTTATTTATCTCCCAGGTCTTTCTATAAAGAGCAGGTCTAGACCGGACTCTGGGATGTTATTTATCTCCCAGGTCTTTCATAAAGAGCAGGTCTAGACCGGACTCTGGGATGTTATTTATCTCCCAGGTCTTTTATGTAGTTTACAGAAACCCAACAGTTCCCAATAGTTGCAGCCCTAGTGTTCTTAGTTTTCTTCTTTTTATGAACCGGTGTACACCTTCAAACTTCCGACAAGGAACCAGATGTTTTCAACACAATTACTTATCTTTTGTACCGATGATTCAACCCCGAGAGTGCCGATCCGATCCGAGCCGTAGGAGGGCTTTGCAGCCGTGAGTCACTGCAGTGACTTTGTCTCTGGGGGAAAAGAAGTGGGACTTCCGGAAACTGGAAGCGCCCAAAATAGCTCCTGCTACTTGAAATGCATTGTATCTTACGGATGTGAAAATTACAGTTGTGTGACGAAATGATGATTAATCAAATCTCAATATAGTGAATTATTGAATGGCTTTTCCAGATCTGAGCCTGGAAGGACAGAGCTTTGAGAGTCTGTACAGTAAGAGAGGAATTGTTTGGAAGTGAGACTTTGTTGAAACAAAAGAAGGACAATTTTACAACTGAGCCAAGGTTTTCGGTGAATTTGAATTATTCCCTGCAGAGAATAATGGAAAGGGCTAGACTATCAAAATAAAAAGTACAAACCAGGACCTTTAAGGAACAAGAGCTTGTCCCTGGGGTGGTACCCTCAAAGGGACATTGTTGTACCTTGAATAAGAGGATCACATTTGGACCTTAGCTGTTTGCAGGGCTGCAGTACTCAAGTCCGGTCTTGAACTCGAGTCCGGACTCAAGACCGTTTTTCTGTGGTCTCGGACTTGTCTCGGACTCGCTAGTATTTGGACTCGGACTTGTCTCGGTCTCGGCCACTGGTCTTGCCCAATATGGCTTTTGGTCTGGACCGAGTCCAGGTGTCTTTATTATGTTGATAATAATATTGGAGGGAAAGTGAAACCCAAAATGATTGTCTTGATACTGTCATGCATAAGACCTTTATTCTGTCTTGGACTCGGTCTTGACTCGGACTCAAACCCTTTTTGGACTCGGTCTTGACTTGAACTCGACTACTCCTGGTCTTGGACTTGTCTTGGACTCGACTAAGGTGGTCCTGACTACAGCCCTGCCTGTTTGTACCTTCTAAGGGACGATATTAAACCTTTGAGGATCAATAATGTACCTTAAAGGTACAAATATGTACCTTACACCTCAGAAAGTACACACTGTACAATGGAAGGTGCAGAAATGTACCTTCAAGAGACATTTTTGTACTTTTAAGGGAACATTTGCTAAATTTGTACCTTAGGGAACAAAAATGGACCTGTATGGTACCTCTTTTTTTTGACAGTGTAGAACAATTTCACAGAGTCAACAGCAGCAACGATGTCAAAATCTGAGCGAAGTTATACAGAAAACATCACAGTCTTGTATGGTTTCCCCAAGCAAGAGGAGACCTTGTCTCTAATCTCAGCAAAAACAATTAACCTTAACACTCTTTTCTGCATCTGTCCCCCGTCCTCAGAGTCTCTAGTGCTCATTTATCTTACCTGCGACAGAGGTGTGGTGTCTTTTGGTCACGTCCAGGTCCAAGATGTCCCTGACTCAGTAACTGTGTTGATAAACTAGCTGCCGGCTGTGTTTTTCAGACTTCAGGGCACCAACTTTAGACTGGTAATTATAGAAGGATGTGTGAAATCGTGCTTAAAAGTCATTTTTCCATCACAATGCCACCGATGCTCCTGTACTGCACCGACTGGGTTTTCCTCTGTCTCCAGTCTCGCTGCATGATGAAATGAGTTCCCAAAGTCCGACTTTTAGCCAATAAATCAACAGAGACAAAGAGGTTAGTCCATTATCTGAAAACTTGGATTGGCATCACGTGCACGGGCCTGTAGTCAGCCTAGTGGAAGGGGGAGGGGGGGCTTAGTTTGTCTGCTGAGATGTTACCGAGCACGCTTTTTGATGCACCGAAGATATTTACTACAATGTTGTGAAATGGTTTACCAAAGATGACTTTTTCAGTGCGCACACACACACACACAAACGCACGCATGCACACACGCAGGCATAACACTATTTAATATTGTAACATTTTTAATCCTTTGCATATTTGTGTACTGCTGAGCGTCCCTGTGTGTGTAACAAGCATAGTGTGTGTCCCTGTGTGTGTGTGTGTGTGTGTAACAAGCATAGTGTGTGTGTGTGTGTAACAAGCATAGTGTGTGTGTGTCCCTGTGCACGAGCCTAGACACATTTTACTAATTCTCTGTTAAAATAACAATGAAATGCTGCGTTAGTGACTTTAGAGGTTTTTGTTGGTCAATGGAGCGATCACTTCATAGCAATACTCCCAGAATGCACCTGAACACACCTCCCTGTAAGACCAGCACGCCCAGAATGCACCTGAACACACCTCCCTGTAAGACCAGCACGCCCAGAATGCACCTGAACACACCTCCCTGTAAGACCAGCACGCCCAGAATGCACTTGGGCACACCTCCCTGTAAGACCAGCACGCCCAGAATGCACCTCTGACGTTTTCCCCTCTCATTCCCCCTGCTCTGATGTTTCCCCCTCTCATTCCCCCTGCTCTGATGTTTCCCCTCTCATTCCCCCTGCTCTGATGTTTCCCCTCTCATTCCCCCTGCTCTGATGTTTCCCCCTCTCATTCCCCCTGCTCTGGTGTTTCCCCCTCTCATTCCCCCTGCTTTGATGTTTCCCCCTCTCATTCCCCCTGCTCTGATGTTTCCCCCTCTCATTCCCCCTGCTTTTATGTTTCCCCTCTCATTCCCCCTGCTTTGATGTTTCCCCCTCTCATTCCCCCTGCTCTGATGTTTCCCCCTCTCATTCCCCCTGCTCTGGTGTTTCCCCCTCTCATTCCCCCTGCTCTGATGTTTCCCCCTCTCATTCCCCCTGCTTTGATGTTTCCCCCTCTCATTCCCCCTGCTTTGATGTTTCCCACTCTCATTCCCCCTGCTCTGGCGTTTCCCCCTCTCATTCCCCCTGCTCTGGTGTTTCCCCCTCTCATTCCCCCTGCTTTGATGTTTCCCCCTCTCATTCCCCCTGCTCTGGCGGTGTCCCCAATGTTTCTCCTCCTGATTGGGTCTCATCGGTCACGACGTCTCGTTCTCTGAGACTTAAAGCTACTAACGTTACCATGACAACTACCAGCAACGGGCAGAGTATTTATGCCCAGCATACGAGAATGTTAATGAGATTTGGGCGTGCTCGTTTAAATGGAGATAAGTTCTTCAACAGGAGCTCGTGTGCACAAAAATGTAGAAGCTGACTACGTGCTGTCTGTTCTTCCCCCCCTACCCCCCCCCCACCACCCCCCCAGAGATTACGATTCATGAAGCGTGGTGAATCCGAGGCCGTGACAGCGGTTGAGCTGCTGCTTAGAGATGCAGGTCAGCGGCCCCCGAACCAGCCCGTCCTCTGGGAGCCATCCTCCGTCTTCATTATAGATTCTGATATCTGCAATCATCTGACAGGTGAGAAACACACACACACACACTCACTCAGTGTTAAGTCCCCGGGTCCCTCAAGAGGATGAAGAGGGTTGAGAAAGAGGCGCCAAGCTGGAGGTCTTGCAGATGAAAAAGGAATAGGCAGCACTTTGTAATTCAATTCACTTTATTTATAAAATCAATTCATAACAAGTTATCTTGAGACACTTTACAGATAGAGCAGGTCTAGACCGCTCTATAATTTACAGATAGAGCAGGTCTAGACCGCTCTATAATTTACAGATAGAGCAGGTCTAGACCACTCTATAATTTACAGGTAGAGCAGGTCTAGACCGCTCTATAATTTACAGGTAGAGCAGGTCTAGACCGCTCTATAATTTACAGATAGAGCAGGTCTAGACCGCTCTATAATTTACAGGTAGAGCAGGTCTAGACCGCTCTATAATTTACAGATAGAGCAGGTCTAGACCACTCTATAATTTACAGATAGAGCAGGTCTAGACCGCTCTATAATTTACATGTAGAGCAGGTCTAGACCGCTCTATAATTTACAGGTAGAGCAGGTCTAGACCGCTCTATAATTTACAGATAGAGCAGGTCTAGACCGCTCTATAATTTACAGGTAGAGCAGGTCTAGACCGCTCTATAATTTACATGTAGAGCAGGTCTAGACCGCTCTATAATTTACAGGTAGAGCAGGTCTAGACCGCTCTATAATTTACAGATAGAGCAGGTCTACCGCTCTATAATTTACAGGTAGAGCAGGTCTAGACCGCTCTATAATTTACAGGTAGAGCAGGTCTAGACCGCTCTATAATTTACAGATAGAGCAGGTCTAGACCGCTCTATAATTTACATGTAGAGCAGGTCTAGACCGCTCTATAATTTACATGTAGAGCAGGTCTAGACCGCTCTATAATTTACATGTAGAGCAGGTCTAGACCGTTCTATAATTTACAGATAGAGCAGGTCTACACCACTCTATAATTTACAGATAGAGCAGGTCTACACCACTCTATAATTTACAGATAGAGCAGGTCTAGACCGCTCTATAATTTACAGGTAGAGTCCAGACTGATCTCATGAAACAGCGTATGTACGACACGCCAACTCGTATGCCTTTATTGGCGTGTTTATCAACGGCGTTTCCATTGACTTACATTACCTTGCGATTGCGTGTGAATTCACGCCATAGCGACCATTGGTTGGGGGGGGGGGGGATCAAACGCAGGACTTTCACCCAGGAGATTGTGGATCGTGTCCTTTTTCCTGAACTCAACCGGCGCTTTCTTCTTCTACTAAAGCCAACCACGTTCGCCTATCCATGGGCAGCCCCCCTACTCTGACATCTCTCCATTAGTGCATGTGTGTGTAGTTCAGGGCTGTGTGTAATGACAACAGAGCGTAAATTGTAATTTCCCCTTTGTGGGATTAATAAAGTATCCATTATTATTCAACATTTCTGTACACTGTCAAATAAAAAGTAAAAACCAGGACCTTTAAGGAACAAGAGCTTGTCCCTGGGGTGGTACCCTCAAAGGGACATTGTTGTACCTTGAATAAGAGGATCACATTTGGACCTTAGCTGTTTGCAGGGCTGTAGTACTCGAGTCCGGTCTTGGATTCGAGTCCGGACTCAAGACCATTTTTCTATGTTCTCGGACTTGTCTCGGACTCGCTAGTAATTGGACTCTGACTTGTCTTGGACTGGCTGGTATTTGGACTCGGACTTGTCTCGGTCTCGGCCGCTGGTCTTGCCCAATATGGCTTCTGGTCTGGACCAAGTCCAGGTGTCTTTATTATGTTGATAATAATATTGGAGGGAAAGTGAAACCCAAAATGATTGTCTTGATACTGTCATGCATAAGACCTTTATTCTGTCCTGGACTCGGTCTTGACTCGGACTCAAACCTCTTTGGACTCGGTCTTGTCTTGGACTCGACTAGTCCTGGTCTTGGACTTGTCTTGGACTCGACTAAGGTGGTCTTGACTACAGTCCTGCCTGTTTGTACCTTCTAAGGCACAATATTATACCTTTGAGAATCAATAATGTACCTTAAAGGTACAAATATGTACCTTACACCTCAGAAAGTACACGCTGTACAATGGATACATTTTTGTACTTTTAAGGGAACATTTGCTAAGTTTGTACCTTAAGGAACCAAAATGGACCTGTTTTGTACCTCTTTTTCTGACAGTGTAGTTCTAGTTACCTAGCATGCGAGTCATTGTGGTTAGAAGCAACCAGAGTAGATCCCAATGGAAACTCCCCACAGAAAGGCCCAGAACACCCTGGATTTGAACTAAGTTTGGAGAAGTTAAGGTCAGGCCACCATGCGGCCTGACCTTTGCATCTCTTTATCTCAGCACATATTAGTCTTGTGTTAGTCTTGTGTTTTCTCCTTAACTTCTCCAGGACATGAACACCTGTTTCCTGGTGAAAGTCTTGTGTTTTCTCCTTAACTTCTCCAGGACATGAACACCTGTTTCCTGGTGAAAGTCTTGTGTTTTCTCCTTAACTTCTCCAGGACATGAACACCTGTTTCCTGGTGAAAGTCTTGTGTTTTCTCCTTAACTTCTCCAGGACATGAACACCTGTGTCCTGGTGAAAGTCTTGTGTTTTCTCCTTAACTTCTCCAGGACATGAACACCTGTTTCCTGGTGAAAGTCTTGTGTTTTCTCCTTAACTTCTCCAGGACATGAACACCTGTTTCCTGGTGAAAGTCTTGTGTTTTCTCCTTAACTTCTCCAGGACATGAACACCTGTTTCCTGGTGAAAGTCTTGTGTTTTCTCCTTAACTTCTCCAGGACATGAACACCTGTTTCCTGGTGAAAGTCTTGTGTTTTCTCCTTAACTTCTCCAGGACATGAACACCTGTTTCCTGGTGAAAGTCTTGTGTTTTCTCCTTAACTTCTCCAGGACATGAACACCTGTTTCCTGGTGAAAGTCTTGTGTTTTCTCCTTAACTTCTCCAGGACATGAACACCTGTTTCCTGGTGAAAGTCTTGTGTTTTCTCCTTAACTTCTCCAGGACATGAACACCTGTTTCCTGGTGAAAGTCTTGTGTTTTCTCCTTAACTTCTCCAGGACATGAACACCTGTTTCCTGGTGAAAGTCTTGTGTTTTCTCCTTAACTTCTCCAGGACATGAACACCTGTTTCCTGGTGAAAGTCTTGTGTTTTCTCCTTAACTTCTCCAGGACATTAACACCTGTTTCCTGGTGAAAGTCTTGTGTTTTCTCCTTAACTTCTCCAGGACATGAACACCTGTTTCCTGGTGAAAGTCTTGTGTTTTCTCCTTAACTTCTCCAGGACATGAACACCTTTTTATTTAGTTTTTGCTTGTATAAAGCAAATTTAATTGCCATTGTGCCTATATAAATACATTGACTCTCAAATATATTCTTAGTACAAGCACCGGTGGTACAGCCTTCCTCCACTTATATTAAATTAAATCTTTCTGTACTCTCCCTCTTTGTTGTTTTATCTTGTCTTCTTCTCCAAAATGTTATAGATCTCAGTGTTTACATCCGAATATCTTCAGCTTATTTTATTCACCCCAAGGCTTTTACTTTGAAGGCCTTAAAGTCTTCAGACTGAATCCTGAATAAGCCTCTGCATAAGTCAAGAAGCCCAGACTGAGTTTCATCACACAGCAGAGCAAAAACAACACGACTGAGCTCCGTGGCTCGCTCTAATCTCCCCGAGTCGCAGGGATCCAGGAGTCCAGGGCTCGGCTCTCTGACCGGGCCTTTACTCCTATTTGTGGTGGGCGGCTGTTGCCCTCCAATTGGGAGGTTGGAGGAGGTTCAATCCCTGACCCTGCAGTCCCATGTTGAAGTGTCCTTGGGCTGAAGTTGTGTGAGTGGTTCCTGTACTATCGAGGAGTGGTTAAGACTAGAAAAGCACTTTCAACCCTTCTCAGGTAAATGAAGGTAGCTCTTTGGTTTGTTTAGCTAACTGTGGTATATCTTTAAGTGCCTATATTAATAAATCTCCTCATGAGCAGTTAAACTAATACGAAATGTTGTTTTCTATTTTTGTACAAGGTAGTAACACATGAAATGGTTTCTTTTAAATGTCCAAAGGACTTCCTAAATAAATACAGCCCATAAACCTGCAGAGATCATGCACCTGCAGCATCAAACGCAGGTGTGCATGGGAAAGATCAGCCTGAAGTAAAAGGGAGGAAGATTAGTTCATTCACAAAGATTCTTATGGTTCACATTGTCTGTCGGTCTGTGACTTTTTGTACTTTTTAGACATACCATACTATGACATTTTATAAAGACATTAAAACTAAAAAAGTCATAAAGTCTTAGTATATGTCATATTACTTTTCAACATACTATTCTATGACTTTTTATACTTTTTTTAACTTTTTCGACATACTATACTATGACTTTTTTAACTTTTTCGACATACTATACTATGACTTTTTTAACTTTTTCGACATGCTATGACTTTTTTTAATTTTTTCGACATACTATACTATGACTTTTTGTACTTTTTAGACATACTATGAATTTTTATAAAGACATTAAAAAAGTCATAAAAAGTCTTAGTATATGTCATGAGTCATAGTACTTTTCAACATACTATACTATGAATTTTAGTACTTTTTAGACATACTATACTATGACTTTTTGTACTTTTTCAACATACTATACTATGACTTTTGTCTTTTTTTAATTTTTTCGACATACTATACTATGACTTTTTTAGGACATTTTAATTTATGTAGATTTAATTTTTTGGAATTTTTTTCGACATATTATACTATGACTTTTTAACATTTTTAGACATACTATACTATGAATTTTTATAAAGACATTAAAACTAAAAAAGTCATAAAATGTCTTAGTATATGTCATGAGTCATTACTTTTTCGACATACTATACTATGACTTTTTTTTTCGACATACTATACTATGACTTTTTGTACTTTTTAGACATACCATGCTATGACTTTTTATAAAGACATTAAAACTAAAAAAGTCATAAAGTCTTAGTATATGTCATATTACTTTTCAACATACTATACTATGACTTTTTATACTTTTTTCGACATACTATACTATGACTTTTGTACTTTTTTGACATACTATACTATGACTTTTTGTACTTTTTCAACATACTATACTATGACTTTTGTCTTTTTTTAATTTTTTCGACATACTATACTATGACTTTTTTAGGACATTTTAATTTATGTAGATTTAATTTTTTGGGATTTTTTTTGACATATTATACTATGACTTTTTAACATTTTTAGACATACTATACTATGAATTTTTATAAAGACATTAAAACTAAAAAAGTCATAAAATGTCTTAGTATATGTCATGAGTTATCACTTTTTTGACATACTATACTATGACTTTTATTAATTTTTCGACATACTATACTATGACTTTTTTTACTTTTTCGACATACTATACTATGACTTTTTTTTACTTTTTCGACATACTATAGTATAACTGTTATATTTATTATTTTTATCGCCCATAGCGAGTGTAATGTGAAAGGCCTCCCTGTGACAGACACTGAAATCTTTGCATGCAGACACATAAATTAAAAGTAATAATTCTGCTGATGATATGAAAGATATGAGTGAAGTGGGACTGCCCCCTGCTGGCTGGAAGACATGTTTTCATCTTCCTGATGACGGGGAAGGAAAGAGAAGCTTTAGTTGACTTTATGAAAGAACATTAAATCATGCACGACTAATAAATGTCACATAAAGTGTTTTTTATATTTCATGTCACCAAAGCTGAACATTAAAGATATGACTCATGACATACTATACTATGACTTTTTATAAAGACATTAAAACAAAAAAGTCATAAAAAGTCTTAGTATATGTCATGAGTCATATTACTTTTCAACATACTATTCTATGACTTTTTACACTTTTTTTTTACTTTTTAGACATACTATACTATGACTTTTACTTTTTAGACATACTATACTATGACTTTTACTTTTTAGACATACTATACTATGACTTTTACTTTTTAGACATACTATACTATGACTTTTTATAAAAACATTAAAACTAAAAAAGTCTTAGTATATGTCATGAGTCATATTACTTTTCAACATACTATTCTATGACTTTTTTCGAAGTACTATACTATGACATTTTTTACTTTTTCGACATACTATAACTTTTTTTAATTTTTTGACATACTATACTATGACTTTTTTATACATTTTTTGACATACTATACTATGACTTTTTTTACTTTTTGACATATTATACTATGACTTTTATTAATTTTTAGACATACTATACTATGACTTTTTTTTACTTTTTAGACATACTATACTATGAATTTTTATAAAGACATTAAAACTAAAAAAGTCATAAAATGTCTTAGTATATGTCATGAGTCATTACTTTTTCGACATTCTATACTATGACTTTTATTAATTTTTGACATACTATACTATGACTTTTATTACTTTTTCGACATACTATACTATGACTTTTATTAATTTTTGACATACTATACTATGACTTTTATTAATTTTTCGACATACTATACTATGACTTTTTTTACTTTTTGACATACTATACTATGACTTTTATTAATTTTTCGACATACTATACTATGACTTTTTAACTTTTTTGACATACTATACTATAACTCTTATATTTATTATTTTTATCGCCCATAGCGAGTGTAATGTGAAAGGCCTCCCTGTGACAGACACTGAAATCTTTGCATGCAGACACATAAATTAAAAGTAATAATTCTGCTGATGATATGAAAGATATGAGTGAAGTGGGACTGCCCCCTGCTGGCTGGAAGACATGTTTTCATCTTCCTGATGACGGGGAAGGAAAGAGAAGCTTTAGTTGACTTTATGAAAGAACATTAAATCATGCACGACTAATAAATGTCACATAAAATGTTTTTTATATTTCATGTCACCAAAGCTGAACATTAAAGATATTACTCATGACATACTATACTATGACTTTTTATAAAAACATTAAAACTAAAAATGTCTTAGTATATGTCATGAGTCATATTACTTTTCAACATTCTATTCTATGACTTTTTTCGAAGTACTATACTATGACATTTTTTACTTTTTCAACATACTATACTATGACTTATTTTTTTTTTGACATACTATACTATGACTTTTTATGACTTTTTTCGACATACTATACTATGACTTTTTGTACTTTTTCGACATACTATACTATGACTTCTTGTACTTTTTCGACATACTATACTATGACTTCTTGTACTTTTTCGACATACTATACTATGACTTTTTATACTTTTTCGACATACTATACTATGACTTCTTGTACTTTTTCGACATACTATACTATGACTTTTTTATACTTTTTCGACATACTATACTATGACCTTTTTTTATTTTTTCGACATACTATACCACACAAGACTACAAAATGACCCTTTTTATGGATTTTTTTCGATGTACTATATTTTGACTTATTACTTTTTTCAAAATACTATTTACCTTTTTAAAATTTTTCATGACTTTTTTGACATACTATGACCTTTTTATGTTTTTTTTCAACATACTATATTATGACTTTTTATTTATCTTGACATACTATACCATTACTTTTTCATGACTTTTTATTTTTTTACTTTTTCCACATACTATACTATGATTTTTTGACTTTTTGACATACTATATTATGACTTTTTATGACATTTTATTACTTTTTTTGACATAAGTTAATGCCATACTCTGGGGTGGGGGGGGCAAATATGATTGAAGACCACACGTGTTTCAAGTTATTTACAGTCACATGATCAACAATTACAGAAAAGCAGTTGTTTGTAATGAAAACCATCCATAATGCTTATTAACACGTCACAAAAGTTCCCAAAAGGAATCTCAGAAAGAAAATAGTGCAAGTTAAAATACATGAAGAAAATTTAACATACAATAAATGTGTAGGTGTAGATTACAGATGAATTTATGTGTTAAATGTATAATGACAAGTCATACAAGAGTTTTAAAGAGTTTGTAAAACAGTAAAAGGATAAAATGGTTAAGCCACAATATAATGGTCAAGTGACGAGCTCAAGAGTTCCACGCTGTTTTGGGATGTGGGATGAAGCGGACCCTGGGGGTGCGAGCCCGGACCCTGGTGGTGCGAGCGAGCCCGGACCCTGGTGGTGCGAGACCGGACCCAGGGGGTGCGAGCCCGGACCCTGGGGGTGCGAGCGAGCTCGGACCCTGGTGGTGCGAGCCCGGACCCAGGGGGTGCGAGCCCGGACCCTGGTGGTGCGAGCCCGGACCCTGGGGGTGCGAGCGAGCTCGGACCCTGGTGGTGCGAGCCCGGACCCAGGGGGTGCGAGCGAGCTCGGACCCTGGTGGTGCAAGCCCGGACCCAGGGGGTGGGAGCCCGGACCCTGGTGGTGGGAGCTCGGACCCTGGTGGTGGGAGCTCGGACCCTGGGGGTGGGAGCTCGGACCCTGGGGGTGCGAGCCCGGACCCTGGGGGTGCGAGCGAGCTCGGACCCTGGTGGTGCGAGCCCGGACCCAGGGGGTGCGAGCGAGCTCGGACCCTGGTGGTGCGAGCCCGGACCCTGGGGGTGCGAGCCCGGACCCAGGGGGTGCGAGCGAGCTCGGACCCTGGTGGTGCGAGCCCGGACCCTGGGGGTGCGAGCCCGGACCCTGGGGGTGCGAGCCCGGACCCAGGGGGTGCGAGCGAGCTCGGACCCTGGTGGTGCGAGCCCGGACCCAGGGGGTGCGAGCCCGGACCCTGGTGGTGCGAGCCCGGACCCAGGGGGTGCGAGCGAGCTCGGACCCTGGTGGTGCGAGCCCGGACCCAGGGGGTGCGAGCGAGCTCGGACCCTGGTGGTGCGAGCCCGGACCCAGGGGGTGCGAGCGAGCTCGGACCCTGGTGGTGCGAGCCCGGACCCTGGTGGTGGGAGCCCGGACCCTGGGGGTGCGAGCCCGGACCCTGGGGGTGGGAGCCCGGACCCTGGTGGTACGAGCTCGGACCCTGGTGGTGCGAGCCCGGACCCAGGGGGTGCGAGCGAGCTCGGACCCTGGTGGTGCGAGCCCGGACCCTGGTGGTGGGAGCCCGGACCCTGGGGGTGGGAGCCCGGACCCTGGGGGTACGAGCCCGGACCCTGGTGGTGCGAGCCCGGACCCTGGTGGTACGAGCCCGGACCCAGGGGGTGCGAGCGAGCTCGGACCCTGGTGGTGGGAGCTCGGACCCTGGTGGTGGGAGCCCGGACCCTGGGGGTGCGAGCCCGGACCCTGGTGGTGCGAGCCCGGACCCAGGGGGTGGGAGCCCGGACCCTGGGGGTGGGAGCCCGGACCCTGGGGGTGCGAGCCCGGACCCAGGGGGTGGGAGCCCGGACCCTGTGGCCCTGCAGGACGGCAGCAGGCAGGACAGTTTGCAGCTGTGGTGGCCGGGATCTCTGATAATAAGATT
The DNA here is from genome assembly GCA_029931835.1 of Etheostoma nigrum. NCBI lineage: Eukaryota > Metazoa > Chordata > Actinopteri > Perciformes > Percidae > Etheostoma > Etheostoma nigrum. The sequence continues at coordinate 31,756,494 of CM057244.1, read as the reverse complement.
ATAAGATAATACTTTATTCATCCCACAGTGGGGGGGATTCCCTTGTTACAGCAGTAGTTTTCTACAGTAAAACAACAACAAACAAGCAAACAAAAGTACTGAATGAATGTAAAGTGGCATTATATAAAGTAAAGTTAGTCGGCCATAGCACAAAAATATTGCAGTGTAAGTGAATAAGTGACGTGAAATTAAATAGAGTAATATGTAATTAAATAACATAGAAAAAGTAAGTAAGTCCCCATAGTAGAGATGATATTGAGTTTAATCATAGTATATATATATATATAAGTACTCGGAATGGAAAAATATAAATACAGATAATCAAAATATACATGGTGAGGGGTGAGTAGTTGAACAGGGGTGTGGAGGTCCTCAGTGGAAGCTCCATCTCTATGGGAACTTCTCACGGGGCCGGGCCCCCAATTTAATACTTTTTAACACTACTTTGACCCATAGACTGTATATATATTGATATATTAATATTAATTGTCTATGATTTGACCCGAGGACAACATGAGGGTTAACAGGGTCAATACAGCAGGTGGCGCATACACCTAACAGTTGGTTTGTAGCCCGCCAATAAATAAATAAATTAATAATAATAATAATAATAATAATAATAATACCGCCTCTCTGGGTCATAGACATAATAAAGATTAGACGCTTTATCTTTATATATACATTTTGTTTTTACTTTTTTTAATATTTATCTTATGTTTATTTTATATTATTCATCTTTATGTCATAATAAAGAGTAAAGGCTTTATCTTTATACATTTTACTATATTTTTTTTATATTTATCTTTATATATTTTTTATATTATTCATCTTTATTATGTCTATGGACTGGGCGACAGATGCTAGATCGGATCCGCTAGACGTGTCGACGTCAAAAGACGTGCCTCGTGGCCCGCCTTACTCTGCCTCTGATTGGCTTACCCTGGCATTCTTTCCCTAACCCTAACCAATCCCCACGCTTACACCGAACCACGTGGCCTATTATAGCGGATCCGGATCTACGGCGACGCACAGCTCACTTCCAACATGTGAGAACGCAGACTGTATATGTATTAATATTAATATTAACGCTCGAGAGATGGCTCACGAGCCAACTCTTCTCGGTCTGTGTGACGGAGAGCTCGACTCGAGACGACACCGGACCTCGTTTCTGACCAACAAAGTCGGGGGTCACCCGGACTGGCTGCCGGGCATCTCCCTGCAGGCCCCCCGCTGTGGTCGCTGCAGAGCCGCGTTGGCCCACGTGGTGCAGGTGTACTGCCCCCTGGAGAACTCCCCCTACCACAGAAACCTGCACCTGTTCGCGTGCCCGGGTGCGGCGTGCAGCGGCCGGTCAGACTGCTGGACGGTGCTCCGCTCGCAGGGTCCGGAGGAGCGGACACGCAGCCGGCCCAGCCCGGCTCAGGAGGCTCCTCCGGCGGCCACTGAGTGGTGGGACACCGCTGATGACTGGGGGGTGGAGGAGGAGGATGGAGGGGTGAAGGAGGAGGACAACCAGGGTCAAGAGGAGACAGCAGCCCCTGAAGAAAAGGGTAAGGCATTGCTATATATGTTGATATGTTCGGTAGTATATTACCACAATGTATTTAACATATATGTGTTTTATTTGGGTACTTTCCTGTTATCCGGACTCCACCAAATAACATTTCAAATACGCTCCAAAATCACTGTTTTCAACTCCTATCCGTTATACGCTAAGGGGACCAGATTTCTCAGACAAAATCCGGGGACATTTTCAGCTCAGAAGCGTAAATACCTCCAAAACACGTCATGTTTTTATCTGTAAAACTTAAAACGGGGACACTAGACCTAGAGCTGTTCTCATTAGGGGCTGACCACCCCCCCCCAAAGGTCTGATCCTAGACTCACCCCTGCTGCTACTTCATACTCCACTCCACTCCACCTCAGAGGGGATATTTCAAGATAGAAAGTCTTAATATTTCAAGATGGAAATTCCTAATATTTCAAGATAAAAAGTCCTAATATTTCAAGATAAAAAGTCCTAATATTTCAAGATAAAAAGTCCTAATATTTCAAGATAGAAAGTCCTAATATTTCAAGATAGAAAGTCTTAATGTTTCAAGATAAAATGTCTTTATATTTCAAGATAAAAAGTCCTAATATTTCAAGATAGAAAGTCCTAATATTTCAAGATAGAAAGTCCTAATATTTCAAGATAGAAAGTCCCAATATTTCAATATTTCAAGATAAAAAGTCTTAATATTTCAAGATAAAAAGTCCTAATATTTCAAGATAAAAAAGTCTTAATATTTCAATATTTCAAGATAAAAAGTCTTAATATTTCAAGATAGAAAGTCCCAATATTTCAATATTTCAAGATAGAAAGTCCTAATATTTCAAGATAGAAAGTCCTAATATTTCAAGATAGAAAGTCCCAATATTTCAAGATAGAAAGTCCCAATATTTCAAGATAGAAAGTCTTAATATTTCAAGATAGAAAGTCTTAATATTTCAAGATAGAAAGTCTTAATATTTCAAGATAGAAAGTCTTAATATTTCAAGATAGAAAGTCTTAATATTTCAATATTTCAAGATAGAAAGTCTTAATATTTCAAGATAGAAAGTCTTAATATTTCAAGATAGAAAGTCTTAATATTTCAAGATAGAAAGTCTTAATATTTCAATATTTCAAGATAGAAAGTCCTAATATTTCAAGATAGAAAGTCTTAATATTTCAAGATAGAAAGTCTTAATATTTCAATATTTCAAGATAGAAAGTCCTAATATTTCAAGATAGAAAGTCTTAATATTTCAAGATAGAAAGTCTTAATATTTCAATATTTCAAGATAGAAAGTCCTAATATTTCAAGATAGAAAGTCCTAATATTTCAAGATAGAAAGTCTTAATATTTCAATATTTCAAGATAGAAAGTCTTAATATTTCAAGATAGAAAGTCTTAATATTTCAATATTTCAAGATAGAAAGTCCTAATATTTCAAGATAGAAAGTCTTAATATTTCAAGATAGAAAGTCTTAATATTTCAAAATAGAAAGTCCTAATATTTCAAGATTTCAAGATAAAAAGTCCTATTTCAAGATAGAAAGTCCTAATATGTCAAGATAGAAAGTCTTAATGTTTCAAAAAAAGCCCAAGATGACGTCCTCAGATGTCTCGTTTTGTCCACAACTCAAAGAGACTCAGTTTTATTGTCACAGAGGAGAGAAGATATTCACATTTAACACACTGACATCAGGAGTTTGACTCTATTTTCATAAACAATGACTCAAAGTGATTATCAAAATAGTTAGCAATTAATTAACTAATCGGTTCCTCTTAGCAGCTCCAGGGTTAGGATCTAGTATCTAGAGGCTCTACACGTGGACTCAGCATTGAGAACGTGTTCAGAGTTTTTAAAAAAAGGTTGTGTGTTGTATATGCGTATATAGTATGTATGTACTGTGTGTGTGTGTGTGTATGTGCATGTGCACGCCTGCTCTACCAACTGATCCTCTTGATCCAAATGTTTCTCTCTTGTTGCCTAGCAGCCGGCGAGGTTGACGTCAGCAACCGGCTCCAGGATCTAAACCTGGGCGTCTCCGGGGAGGACGTCCCGGCGCTCCGTCCCTTCTTCATCAGCGTGGCGGACGAGTCGGATCTGTGCGGCGAGCGAGACGACCTGCGGCACGCCCAGCAGCTGCTCCGGGACTATGAGAGCCGAGAGGGGGTGGCGGTCGGGGAGCTGGACGGCGGCGGCGGCGGCGCGGGGGTGGAGGAGAAGTACGAGAAGACGGGAGCCAGACACGGAGACGCCGTCTTCTCCAGGTTCATGAAGAAGATCTCGCTCTGTCCGCAGCAGATCCTACGCTACTGCCGCGGCGGGAGGCCGCTCTTCGTCTCGGAGCCGCCGGCCGACGCGGCTCGGCTGGCGGCAGCGGCGTGCGGCCGCTGCGGAGGCGCCAGGACGTTTGAGCTGCAGCTGATGCCGGCTCTGGTCAGTCTGCTGCGGAGGGAGGACGGCGGCGGCGAGGCCGAGCTGGAGTTTGGGACCGTGCTGGTCTACACGTGCACGGACAGCTGCTGGACGGACGGGTCGGGGTCCGCCGTGGAGGAGGTCTGCTTCGTTCAGACCGACCCAGACCAGCAGCTCTTCAAATGACCCAACAAGTTACAGCAGGGGGCCAAACATACGGCCCGGGGGCCAGAACCTGCCCCGCCACAGGTGGGGGTGGGAATCAGCAGACGCCCCCCGATACTCCCTGCATGAGTTTAGTGTGGATTTACCCTTTAATACCAACAGCCTGTTTTATATCACCTGCTCTAACCTCACCTTCAATGAAGTCTTTCTGAACTGAGAGTCACACAAGTGCCTTAAAGGGTAATTCCTGTGTTTCTTTTCCAACCTGGACCATATTTCCCCATGCATTGGTGTCTAAGAGAATGTGGAAAATCTTTGAAACTGGTCTGGTATTGAGTGCGAACGCTGAAACCAAAAGTTGTGTTGTTGTCTCTGAAAGACTCAGATTATTATTCTTAGTGTCTGACAACATTATGAAAGGATCCCTACAGAGATAGACCAAAGTAGTGATTATTTACATGGAGTCTGGTGGGTTTGGTGATGGTGAAGTCGGGGCTGTTTCATGTTAAACTAAAAGGTCCATCTCTGTAGGGATGCTTTCATAATGTTGTCAGACACTAAGAATAATAATCTGAGTCTTTCAGAGACAACAACAACTTTTAGTGGACGCTGACTGACGGTGCACAATTGCCCGTCAACGTTACATCGGTCATCTTAACCCCAAAACATGGGGAAATAAGGTTAGAATAAAGAAGTTTCCCTTTTAAATGTGTTGCTGCTGAACTAAAGAAGACTGTTAGAAATAACTCCAGTTATGATGGTTAATCTAAAACAAAGAATAAAGTATTTTACAACTCATTTGTCATCATTATTTATCAAAAACACAGAACAGCCAATATTCTCCTTTTTTTACTTCAACCTTTTGATACATTTCTATAATTCAGTGTCTTAAGCATCACACCAGAAACAGTGGCAATGTAAACGGTACAGGGTAAAACCAGCCTTTTAAAAACGGTAAATAATCAGCTGATTGGCTTAAGTTTTTTTTTAACCAGATCAGATCCAGAGTATCAAAAATAGATTTCTTAATAATTAACTGGCCAATAAATAATATCAGGATTTCCTCCTAAGCCTCTGTAACAACGTCACTGATTGTTCTGATTACATTAAAGGGCCCATGGCATCAAATGTTCACTCTTTTTAACGTTAATGCATCCTCCCTCCCCCCCCCCCCAACCTGCCTGTGGCCCCCCAGTGGCTAGAAATGGTGAAAGGTGTAAACCGAGCCCTGGCTATCCTTCTCTGCCTTTGAGAAAATGAAAGTTCAGATGGGCCGAGCTGGAAAGGGGAGGTAACCTTGCCCCTTATGACCTCATAAGGGGCAAGGTTAGGGGAGGTAACCTTGCCCCTTATGACCTCATAAGGGGCAAGGTTAACTCCGGTTTCTCTACTTTGCCCGCCCAGAGAAGAGACTTCAGATACAGTATTAGGGGACCACTAAGGTCTATATAAAAGAGACTTCAGATACAGTATTAGGGGACCACTAAGGTCTATATAAAAGATACTTCAGATACAGTATTAGGGACCACTAAGGTCTATATAAAAGATACTTCAGATACAGTATTAGGGGACCACTAAGGTCTATGTAAAAGACTTCAGATACAGTATTAGGGACCACTAGGGCATCCAAAGAGCACCATGTCATGGGACCTTTAAAAGTTAAAATCAGCCCTTTTGGTTGTATTCTACGGTTCATGAAAAGCTAAAATCATCTTTGGTTTCCCACTAAAATTCCTGAGACAGACGAGGAATACAGTAAATCGTACGTGGTACCCCGAAGAGACGAGCGCCCCGGCTCTCCGCAGGCGGCTGATTGGTTTTCAGGCACTTGAAGCTCAGTTTTGGTGCACTTTGTGCAAAGGTGATCGTTGGGTTTGTGAAGCTCGGCAGCGGTTTCCTGAGGAGGTGGAGCGTCGGCTACTGAGGGCCTCCGCAGAACGGCAAGGCGGCGTCGCTGGACTCGATCTGGTGGTACTGGTCAAACTGGCCGGGCTGGGGGCCGCTGCTCAGGCTGCCGATGTCTCGGTCGATGATCTCGTTCACTGCAACAGCAAAAAAACAGAAGTGGCCGGGTTAGCTCAGTTGGCAGAGCGTGCTCCCATATTTAGAGGGTTACTCCTCAATGCAGCGGGCCGAGGTTCAACTCCAACCTGCAGCCCCTTTGCTGCATGTCATCTCCCTGCCCCCCCCCTTTTATGTCTTCATCTGTCCTGTGGAAATAAAGGCCTAAAATGCCCCCCAACAAAAAAACAATTTTCTTTGTGAATGAATAATGTATCATAAATAAATGTTCTTCCTTAAAATACAGGGGGCATAAGTATACACCCCCCTATGTTAAACTACAGGGGACATAAGTATACACCCCCCTATGTTAAAATACAGGGGGTATAAGTATACACCCCCCTATGTTAAAATACAGGGGGCATAAGTATACACCCCCCTATGTTAAAATACAGGGGGCATAAGTATACACCCCCCTATGTTAAAATACAAGGGCATAAGTATACACCCCCCTATGTTAAAATACAAGGGCATAAGTATACACCCCCTATGTTAAAATACAGGGGGCATAAGTATACACCCCCCTATGTTAAAATACAAGGGCATAAGTATACACCCCCTATGTTAAAATACAGGGGGCATAAGTATACACCCCCCTATGTTAAAATACAAGGGCATAAGTATACACCCCCTATGTTAAAATACAGGGGCATAAGTATACACCCCCCTATGTTAAAATACAGGGGCATAAGTATACACCCCCCTATGTTAAAATACAGGGGACATAAGTATACACCCCCCTATGTTAAAATACAAGGACATAAGTATACACCCCCCTATGTTAAAATACAAGGACATAAGTATACACCCCCCTATGTTAAAATACAAGGGCATAAGTATACACCCCCTATGTTAAAATACAGGGGCATAAGTATACACCCCCCTATGTTAAAATACAGGGGGCATAAGTATACACCCCGCTATGTTAAAATACAGGGGCATAAGTATACACCCCCCTATGTTAAAATACAGGGGGCATAAGTATACACCCCCCTATGTTAAAATACAGGGGGCATAAGTATACACCCCCTATGTTAAAATACAGGGGACATAAGTATACACCCCCTATGTTAAAATACAGGGGCATAAGTATACACCCCCCTATGTTAAAATACAGGGGGCATAAGTATACACCCCGCTATGTTAAAATACAGGGGCATAAGTATACACCCCCCTATGTTAAAATACAGGGGGCATAAGTATACACCCCCCTATGTTAAAATACAGGGGGCATAAGTATACACCCCCTATGTTAAAATACAGGGGACATAAGTATACACCCCCTATGTTAAAATACAGGGGCATAAGTATACACCCCCCTATGTTAAAATACAGGGGGCATAAGTATACACCCCCCTATGTTAAAATACAGGGGCATAAGTATACACCCCCCTATGTTAAAATACAGGGGGCATAAGTATACACCCCCCTATGTTAAAATACAGGGGGCATAAGTATACACCCCCTATGTTAAAATACAGGGGGCATAAGTATACACCCCCCTATGTTAAAATACAGGGGCATAAGTATCTGCCTCTATGTTAAAATACAGGGGGCATAAGTATACACCCCCCTATGTTAAAATACAGGGGCATAAGTATACACTCCCCTATGTTAAAATACAGGGGGCATAAGTATACACCCCCCTATGTTAAAATACAGGGGCATAAGTATACACCCCCCTATGTTAAAATACAGGGGCATAAGTATCTGCCTCTATGTTAAAATCCCATAGAGGCAGACTTTTATTATTAAAGGTCAGTCATTACATTGATACTATGCATCCTGATAAAGTTCCTTTGGCCTTTGGAATTAAAATAGCCCCCCCCCCCATGCCAATCTCTGGGTATGGTGTAGGGTATGTGATGATGGGGGGGGTTATTAAAATAACCCCACATCATCACATACCCTACAATACATTATTCATTCACAAAGAAAATTGGTGTCCTTAAAGGTTGGATTTTCCAATATTTTTTTCCCATTAAGATCAATTTCCAAAAGATGTTTTTTTTAATTCCTCTTTTTAATCAACTTTAGCATGGGGGGGGGGGGGGGGGTAAACTTTCTCAAGCCCCTGTAAATGTAAAAGTATATACAGTAATATATCAAGTTTCAAATATTGCACCTGTCTTACATAGAACACAATATTCTGTAACCTGCCTTGCTTTAATCAAATCAGTAGCCGATGTGTTTATGTTTAACAACTCTCTCCCCATATGTCAAACAAGGGTGATCCAAATCTGTCGTCCCTGTGTCCCGAGATAGCCCTCCCTGTACGTCACCTAGCAACAGCAGCGTCACGTCTATGAGGGTAACTATGGTGCAAATGTGAGAGCGCGTAGATGCGATGTGAGCACTTGTAGAATATGATTTGAGAGCTTGTAAAAAAAAAAAAATCTGTACTCGTATTTTATTTTAATTTTTTTCACTTCAGTCACTTTTCCAGAACAACCACAACTCGGTGATTACAACCTCTGGAATCTGTCGCTGTAGCTTCACATATTATATTATATTATATTATATTATATCATATTCTATTATATTATATATTATTACCTCTGGAATCTGTCGCTGCAGCTTCACATATTATATTATATTATATCATATTCTATTATATTATATATTATTACCTCTGGAATCTGTCACTGCAGCTTCACATATTATATTATATTATATTCTATTATATTATATATTATTACCTCTGGAATCTGTCACTGCAGCTTCACATATTATATTATATTATATTATATTATATTATATATTATTACCTCTGGAATCTGTCACTGCAGCTTCACATATATTATATTATATTATATTCTATTATATTATATATTATTACCTCTGGAATCTGTCACTGCAGCTTCACATATTATATTATATTATATTATATTATATTATATATTATTACCTCTGGAATCTGTCGCTGCAGCTTCACATATTATATTATATTATATATTCTGCACCCTCAACTTTTGCACTTCTTGCGATACATTTGGTGCAAAACTAATATGTACCTGTGGACTGTTGGAATTTAAAATGTTATGCGTGTTTAAACATTGTGTGTGATTTGCACTATACATTATACATTTAAGCTAAAAGGCAAGAGCATTATTTCAACATAAATGAAGACATGTTCATGCATTAAGTTTGTTGTTCATGCATTAAGTTTGTTGTTCATGCATTAAGTTTGTTGTTCATGCATTAAGTTGATTTCAGCTCCAACAGGACTTAGTCTGTGGTGTCTGAAGTGAAAAAAATAAAATAAAATATGAGTACAGATCTACGCGCTCTCACATTTGCTCCATATTTACCTTCATATGCGTCTGAAAATATTGATAAAAATAGCCATTGTCTTTCAGCAATGGCTTAGAGAGTTAGGGAACACATGGAAAGACTCCGATATAAGATGTCCAACAAAGGATTTTCCACAAAATATGGCGTCCTCAGTTGGTTGAGTACTAAACTGTTGGAAAAGTCGGAGACTTTAGACGGACTAATATACTGTTGGAACTGAGTTGACGCTTTTCACATGTGTTTCCACAACTTTTTACTATGCTTTTGACCTTTAAAAAAAATTCTTTTACGCTTTTTTTGTGTAAAAAAAAAAAAAGGAGAAATGATTGCATGTTTTGTTTTGTTTTACTTTTTTCTAGCGCCGAATGAACAGCGATCAATTTTAGCAACGTGTTCTGCACGCCGTCTTCTGATTATTACGGACCGATTCACAAATCAAGCTGCACTTTAGCAGTGCAGGCGCGGCTCAGTGGCGGTGAGAAATGATTGAGTTTATTAATATTAGTAGCTGTAATAAAGCTGCTCCATACAGTCTATAAATAGCTCTGCTGTGAAACCTGAAGCTCATGCAGCCGAACCAACACCAACATGCTGCCTGTTACACACAACTTCATGTCCTAATGTTGATTTCCTGGATGGAGGGAGGGACGGATGGATGGATGGATGGATGGATGGATGGATTGTGGTGGCACCTGGATCATGGATAGGTTCAAATGTTAGGTGTAACTTATAGAGCGGGGTCTAGACGTTCTTTCTGTAAAGTTTCCTGAGATCTTCCTGTTCCGCTATGATTTGACGCTATAAATTAAATTGAATTGAACATTATACCTGTCTGTGTCTGTATGTGTGTCTGGCTGTGTGTCTGTGGGTGGGTGGAGGAGGGGTTGGGGGGGTGGGTGGAGGGGGGGTTGGGGGGGTGGGTGGAGGGGGGGTTGGGTGGAGGGGGGGGTTGGAAGGGTGGGTGGAGGGGGGGTTGGGGGGGTGCTGGTGACAGCTGCTGCCTGCCAACTGAGGCGCAGCAACAGATTTAACCCCCATCTACATCATTCAGAGTAGTAACAAGCAGGAGCTGCTATTATTAACCCAGAACAGAGAAAAACACCGTATTCACACACACACACACACACACACACACACACACACACACACACACACACACACAGAAAATGAGTAAGTAACATGTGTTCCCCAATATTGTAACCGCTGGGAATGCACAACAGCCGCTGCCCTCCACGAGAAGCAAGCAACAAACTTATTCTACTTCTAAATGCGTCACCCAAAAGCATTAATAAGGAAAACACACACACACACACTGTATATACATACATATACAGTATATACATACATATACAGTATATACATACATATACACATACATATACAGTATACACATACATATACAGTATACACATACATATACAGTATACACATACAGTACATACTGTATATACATATTTATACACACACACACACACACACACACACACAACAAACCATCAAAAGCGGAAAAAAACATCTGAAACAAAACGCATCAGAAGCGTCGAGCAGCCACTCAGCTCCTGATTGGCTGAGCGGTACATTCAGATGCACATGCAGGGGGGCGCCTGGGTAGCTCAGCCGGTAGAGCGTGCGCCCCATGTACAGCGGCACCCTGCTGCATGTCACCCCCCCACCCCCTCCCCTTTTCTCCTTTCATGTCTTCAGCTATCCTTCAAAATAAAATACATGGTATAAAAATGAATGAACAGTCCCGGCGTCCTACCATCATCCAGCGTGATCTCCCTGAGGCCCACGGACCCCAGGTTTGGCTGCTCCTCCGGCTCCCGCTTGATGCTCGGCGCCTCTACCGCGCCGGGGGCCGGCGAGTCCTTCTGGGGGCCGGCTGCGGGGGTCGCAAAGCCTCTTCTGGGGCTCCGAGACGGAGACCGCTTCCTCTGAGGTCCGCCGTAGGAGAGTGGAGGAGGAGGAGGAGGGACGGCGAAAGACTGATGGGGCAACGACGCGGCGTGGGTGGAGATCTGAGGGGGGAGGGGGGAGGTCTGAAGGGGGATCAAGGTTTGGGGGGGAAGGAGGGGGCGAGGAGAGGGATGGAGGAGGCGTGAGGGAACATCAAGGCGGTCTGGGGGGGAGCAGAGGAAGGAGGAGGGTGGTGAAGACGAGGCACGCTCTGGGAAGGAGGCCCACAATGCACCGGGATGCGGCAGGGGTCGTAGTACACCACGTCGGGGCCGAACGCGGGGTCACAGGAGGGCAGCTGGTGGAAGCCAGGTGGATTGTGGGAGATGCGGTCCGTCTCCCAGTGCTCCTGTTTGACCCCGGCGGCGGCCGCGAGGTGGTGCCGGGCTGCAGGCAGGTAGGTGAAGGTCTGGGTCAGGCTTCGCTTTCTCTTCCCGTTACAGACGTAGAACTGGACTTGGACCGGGTCGGAGGTCTTCTTGGTGTATGGAGGGACTTCAACCACGATGCTGGACTGAAACGCAGAGACAGAGACACAGAGACACAGAAACACAGAGACACAGAGACACAGAAACGCAGAGACACAGAGACGCAGAGACGCAGAGACGCAGAGACGCAGAGACGCAGAAACACAGAGACACGAGGACGATGAATACAAATACCACAGACAAAAACCTTTGGGTTAGATAGCTAGATAGATAGATTCAAGATTTCTTTATTGTCATACTGCAGTACACTGTAGTACACTGCAGTACACTGTAATACACTGTAGTACACTGCAGTACACTGCAATACACTGCAGTACACTGCAGTACACTGCAGTACACTGCAGTACAAAATTACAAGCAAAGTTCACAGCTTTAAGATACAGCACAGAAACAATTAAAAACACTGTGGAAAAGTCGAGTTATTAGTTATATTAATTAAAATAAATTAATGCTTAAATGCTTATGTGGGTGTGCAGAGCATGTAGAGTGATAAATATAAATATATAACGTCTAAAAAAAATAAAAATATATAAATATCTAGATACCAGATACATACAGTTGGGAAAAAGTATAAATATCCGTATTTAAAGTAAAATAGTGCGGTAGAGAATAAGATGCATTTCAACAGATTATTTATTTTATTAGATGTATAGATAGATAGATAGAGATAGATAGATGTATAGATAGATAGATAGATAGATAGATAGATGTATAGATAGATAGATGTATAGATAGATAGATAGAGATAGATAGATGTATAGATAGATAGATAGATAGATAGATAGATGTATAGATGTATAGATAGATAGATAGATAGATGTATAGATGTATAGATAGATAGATAGATGTATAGATGTATAGATAGATAGATAGATGTATAGATGTATAGATAGATAGATGTATAGATGTATAGATAGATGTATAGATAGATAGATGTATAGATGTATAGATAGATAGATGTATAGATGTATAGATAGATAGATAGATAGATGTATAGATAGTATAGATAGATAGATGTATAGATAGTATAGATGTATAGATGTATAGATAGATAGATGTATAGATGTATAGATAGATAGTATAGATAGATAGATGTATAGATGTATAGATAGATAGATGTATAGATGTATAGATAGATAGATAGATAGTATAGATGTATAGATAGTATAGATAGATAGATGTATAGATGTATAGATAGATAGATAGATGTATAGATGTATAGATAGTATAGATAGATAGATAGTATAGATGTATAGATGTATAGATAGATAGATGTATAGATGTATAGATAGATAGATAGATAGATAGTATAGATGTATAGATAGATAGATAGTATAGATGTATAGATGTATAGATAGATAGATAGATAGATGTATAGATGTATAGATAGATAGATAGTATAGATGTATAGATAGATAGATAGATGTATAGATAGTATAGATAGATAGATAGTATAGATAGATAGATGTATAGATAGATAGATAGATAGATGTATAGATGTATAGATAGATAGATGTATAGATGTATAGATAGATATAGATAGTATAGATGTATAGATAGATAGATGTATAGATAGATAGATAGATAGATGTATAGATGTATAGATAGATAGATAGATGTATAGATAGATAGATGTATAGATGTATAGATAGTATAGATAGATAGTATAGATAGTATAGATGTATAGATGTATAGATAGATAGATAGTATAGATGTATAGATAGATAGATAGATAGATGTATAGATAGTATAGATAGATAGATGTATAGATGTATAGATAGATAGATAGATAGATGTATAGATAGATAGATAGATAGATGTATAGATAGATAGATAGATAGATGTATAGATGTATAGATAGATAGATGTATAGATGTATAGATAGATAGATAGATAGATAGATAGATGTATAGATGTATAGATAGATAGATAGATAGATAGATAGATAGATAGATGTATAGATGTATAGATAGATAGATAGATAGATAGATGTATAGATAGATAGATATTAATTGATCCCAATAAAATGGGAAATTATAGTGTTACAGCAGCAAAATCTAGAATATAAATATAAATGAAATACTAGGATACAATATACATATTTTTACATTTAACATTACATAATTTTTAGCAAACTTCAAAGAGAATATTGAGGGAAAAACGGCATCCCCACTGAGTTTAACCAAATATTCTCTGTTCTAGCGCAGTGGGGAAGATGAATCCAACAGGGCCGTCCTGGTCTTGCTTGGACTACCTAGCACGCATGTCTTCATGGTGAGAAGAGGAAACCCACGCAGACACGGGAGAACTTTTTCTTTTTTCATATTGCAGGCGGTCCAGTAATTAAAGTATAGATGGTGGACCAGGGGAATCCGACTATGAAGTCTGGCGTTCTGAATTGACTTATTAGTCAGTGGTGAACGGCTCGGGCATAGTCGCCACTGATGAAGGATCTCGACACATTAGCCAAGCAGGGTTCTCCCTATCACGCACGGCCCAGTCAGGTCCGCCCAGGTGAGCCTGTGAAAGTCCTGTTCCTGAGACGTTGATGATTTGGCTAGCTTACGTCTTAGGGTTGCAATAATATTATTATATAATTGTACATTATTAATGGATTGACACATTAATAATGTACAGACCTTAAAGACCCTCGGCAGAGTTCCAGAGACAGAAGCCAACACACCGTCTGTGGTTCCCAAACCAGAGTGGGATTAGGGGTACTCGAGAAGGCCAGCCCTTAAGTGCAGATCCCTCAACCTACACATGCCGTCCCCCTTGCTGACATGACAGAGACAAGTGGGTGGACAAAAGGTACAACAGAGAGGTCGATACTTGTTCACCTTCTCGGTTCGCGCCATCTCTAGAGATTCCTCTCCGAGCTCGTATCGAACAGTTACATCCACAAGCGCAGTGGGGAAGATGAATCCAACAGGGCCGTCCTGGTCTTGCTTGGACTACCTAGCACGCATGTCTTTATGGTGAGAAGAGGAAACCCACGCAGGCACGGGAGAACTTTTTTCATATTGCAATATATATCGCAGGGGGGAAAAAATATCCTTATATGTAAGATTTTACCAATATCGTGCAGGCCTAATACGGGCCCTGAATTGAACCAAAATTGCATTGTGTCAGACTTTGAGATATCAGTTAATATCGTATTGTTGTCCAAAGAACCAATATGATATTGCAGCGTGATAAAACTAGTTATATATTGCATATCTGGCACATTTTCTATATTTTTATCCCCATATTTCTTGTTCTGTATCTCCCACTAACCCACGATTTGATCTCATGAATCTTTACATATTTATTTTATTATGTATTTAATGATTCATATTTGTATCTGCTCTGTGAAATGTCCTTTTCATGCTACTGTCCGTGCCTTTAATTTGAATTGAACGAGTCACTTATGTTAATTTGATTTGTGAACACTGGTTATTAGTTTTTTTTTTTTTTTTAAATGTAAAACATATTTTCATGTGGTTGTTTTTAAATGAATGTTTATACTTAACACTTACTCCGCTGCTTTTTTCTGGAACAACTCTGGCGTCCATTTCCCACAGCGATCTTCCATCTGAGGGGACAAAACAGGGTGATAGTTCACATCTGTCATCTGATAGGACAGGGAATCTGATGCAAAGTGTGTGTGTGTGTGTGTGTGTGTGCAGGGGGGTGGGGGGGTTGTTTGGGTGTGTGTTAGTGTGTATGTACAATATATGAGTGTGTGTGTGTGTGTGTGTGTTAGAGGATGGATACCCGACCCGAGCCCAACGGGACCCAACGGGACCCGACGGTACCCGACGGGTCGGGCCGGGTTCGGACAGATTTTTAGAAAGGATGCTCGGGTTCGGGTCGGGCTCGGTCACATCAGCGCGATAAGGCATTGAACATTTTGAATTTAAAACAGCTTAAAATAAATGTCCAATATTACCCTAACATCCGTCTTCCTGTTGCTGTGACAACCAAAGACGTGCGTATTAAGCTCCATGTGGCAGCGCAACGATGGAAGATGTTAAAAAGAAGTTGGCCGCAGGAGATTTTAAAACTATTGAAAACGAAGGAAAGTCAGCTGTGCATTGATGCTCATCTGTTGACATTTCCCAATGCCTTCCTACCATTGCTTAATAAAAGCAGCTTTCCACACAAACAAACGTACATGTGTCATTAGTATGAGAAACAAATGAGATTTTAATTGTCGGGCTCGGGTCGGGCTCGGACAGAAATATCCGGCCCGATCCGCACTCTAGTGTGTGTGAGTGTGTGTGTGTATGTGTTTGGGGTGTGTGGTGTGTGTGTGTGTGTGTGTGCAGGGGGGTGTGGGTGAGTGCCTATGTGTGTGTGTTTAGCGGGGTGAGGGGGGGGGGGTGTTTGGGTGTATGTGTTAGTGTTAGTGTGTATGTACAGTATGTGAGTGTGTGTGTGCGCCTGTGTTTAGTGGGGGGGGGGGTTTGGGTGTATGTGTGTGTTTGTGTGGAGGGGGGTGTGGGTGAGTGCCTGTGTGTGTGTGTGTGTGTGTGTGTGTATGTGTTTGGGGGTGTGTGGTGTGTGTGTGTGTGTGTGTGTGTGTGTGTGGGTATGTGTGTATGTGTTTGGGGGTGTGTGGTGTGTGTGTGTGTGTGTGTGTGTATGTGTTTGGGGGTGTGTGGTGTGTGTGTGTGTGTGTGTGTGTGTGTATGTGTTTGGGGGTGTGTGGTGTGTGTGTGTGTGTGTGTGTGCAGGGGGGTGAGGGGGGGTGTTTGGGTGTATGTACAGTATGTGAGTGCGTGTGAGTGTGTATGTGTGCGCCTGTGTTTAGTGGGGGGGGGGGTTTGGGTGTATGTGTGTGTGTGTTTGTGTGTGTGTGTGTGTCTGTGTGTGTGTGTTTGCGTGTGTGTGTCTTATGTTGGTGTCATTAGTATAATCAACTTTTATTGTTTAGGGTGTCTGTGTGTGTGTGTGTGTGTGTGTGTGTGTGTGTGTGTGTGTGTGTGTGTCCATTATATCCATCCATCCATCCACATTTTTCATCATTTTCTGGCATTTTAGCGACCAGACAGCTCATCCATTCATCCAGACAGCTCATCCATTCATCCAGACAGCTCATCCATTCATCCAGGAAATAATCCACACATTAACCAACAATAACAAATACTCTTAAGTTGCAGTCCTCAACATCTTTGCACTAAACCACCCAGCCTAAAGTCATATTCCACATAATGCTTATAGGTACTGTATATGTTATTGTGTATGTTATGTCTCTTTTACATGTATTGTGTATTTCATAGTAATATGTGTGCACCACAATAAATGCAAATTTAAATTTAAATTAAGGCCAATGAATCTTTTTTTCTGGGTCTGACTGTCATTTAATGTGCAGTAAATTTAGTTAATTACACATACACAACTACTACAGATTAATATACCTTACATAATCCATAAAAGATGTGATAGAGAGATGCAAAGAAAAGCTCAGAGGGGCTTAATCTGGGCACTCTCCGCTGCATAATCCAATTAAAAGTAGAAATAAACTCAAATCCAGAAAAGAAAAACTAAAATTACACACAACATGGAATCAGCAGAATCAACAGGACAGGTGTTGGCGGATCTCACCGGGCGCTTTCTCCATGAAGACCACGCGGGACTGGGTGGAGACGTTGGACCCGGTGATGAGCAGCTCCGTTCCTCCGCCCACGGAGCCGCTGGCGGGGCTGACGCTCTCCACCTTAGGAAGCTCCTGGCCGCAGCGCTGGGCTGAGAACGCAGTTTAAATCTCTTTAGTGGAGAAACTAGAAAATATTCAACATTTAAACAAGCTGGAATCAGAAGATTGTTCAAACAGTTAGTTGGACGTGCGATTGACATTGCGGGTTCTGGGATTTGGGCCTCGGGCCGCTCCGTAGTCTGGGGTGCAGCAGGATTAGTGCGTTACGTCAGGCTCGTTGGAGATGAGCCCGGTCGGCGCAGGATGGATCACCGGCGATCGGCACCCGTTGCATGCTGGGTAGATTTGCGTCCGACTTGATCCCGACTTGCTCTGACGTCATGCACACGTGGGCAACGGAAATCTCACGAGAGCAAGGCGGCCGCAGGTCTGAGACCAGGGGGCGCAGGTCTGAGACCAGGGGGCGCAGGTCTGAGACCAGGGGGCGCAGGTCTGAGACCAGGGGGCGCAGGTTTGAGACCAGGCGGCGCAGGTCTGAGACCAGGCGGCGCAGGTCTGAGACCAGGGGCGCAGGTCTGAGACCAGGCGGCGCAGGTCTGAGACCAGGGGGCGCAGGTCTGAGACCAGGGGGCGCAGGTCTGAGACCAGGGGGCGCAGGTCTGAGACCAGGGGGCGCAGGTCTGAGACCAGGGGGCGCAGGTCTGAGACCAGGGGGCGCAGGTCTGAGACCAGGCGGCGCAGGTCTGAGACCAGGGGGCGCAGGTCTGAGACCAGGGGGCGCAGGTCTGAGACCAGGGGGCGCAGGTCTGAGACCAGGCGGCGCAGGTGCTTTTCACCGACTGCAAGACCCAGGCGGACCCAGCAGAGCATGCTGGGAAACGCCGGCCTCTCAGCTGATCTAACGGCTGATTGGTTCATGATCGACTCAACATGATGACGTTTTATATAAACTTATTATTTTTGAATCGGAGGGATTTTAACTGCTATTTGTCTGATTTAAAGGGTTATTCTGTACAGAACACATGTTGTGAGGTGATAGTGATGTTTAGAAGTCAGAGAGACTAAATCTGTTCAGATCACTGATCATCTCCAGTCTGTTGTTAATTAAAATCAGCAACAGATTACATATAGAGCACTCTGTGAGCTACTCTGTCATAATTAAAACAAATGGAGACTGTATACCAGCTGATATGTGGGTCTGATTAGATTTTATTAAATCGGAATCGCGCCACAGTG
The DNA here is from genome assembly GCA_029931835.1 of Etheostoma nigrum. Classification (NCBI taxonomy): domain Eukaryota; kingdom Metazoa; phylum Chordata; class Actinopteri; order Perciformes; family Percidae; genus Etheostoma; species Etheostoma nigrum. Next base: position 31,737,702 of record CM057244.1, on the reverse strand, counting down.
TTTTTGTCACTTCCTGTCACTTCCTTCCAATGCGTGGATGGCGAGTTGAGTTTTTAAAGCCCTTCCAGATGGTTCTCTCCACAACACTAAAGTTATCCTCATGTACTCTCGATGTGAAGAGTCACCTTCGGAGAACGTAGAGTCTCAAAACACAACTAGAGCATTCAAAAAAACTTGAAAAATATGCCTTCAAAAGTACATTTAGAGCAGATAAAAAAACGAGTGATCACGCATTTTTTTCCTTTACTACTTTCTTCATTACTACACTACAGCAGAATACAGAGGAAGCCTTGGGTCCGCTGTAAGAGAGGAAAAAACCTCCCTGATTATGATCTGTGTTTGTCAGTTTGCACACGCATGAAGCAATATCTCACAGTCACATCCCCTGATTGTCCTCTGCTTGTGAAAATAAACTGGTGTCAAATTGACCCGTCGTCCTATATCAATGTTGTTTATAATTCCCCAAAATAACGTGATTGATTCCACCCAACGCTCTTTGCCAAGTACAAATCTCTACTTTCATTAATTTTGGGGCGTCTTATTCAATTTTATAGCATTGTAAAACAAATGGAAGTGTTTTTGAAATAGTATTGAGTAAAAGTTGACATATTCCAGTCTGTGATTATCATCAACATCCATTCCTTTAATTTTAGTCTCAATAATTCCTAATTTCTGCTTTTCTAACGCAAACATTAGGTATAATTTCCTATAAATGAGGTTTATTGACCATAAATTCCAAAAATAACTGTACACTAAAGTTAATAAGTTAGTGTTACGTAGTGTTGAAATCAGGGCTGTAGTCAAGACCACCTTAGTCGAGTCCAAGACAAGTCAAAGACCAGGACTAGTTGAGTCCAAGTCAAGACAGAGTCCAAAGAGGTTCAAGTCTGAGTCAAGACCGAGTCCAGGACAGAATAAAGGTCTTATGCATGACAGTATCAAGACAATCATTTTGGGTTTCACTTTCCCTCCAATATTATTATCACCATAATAAAGACACCTGGACTCGGTCCAGACCAGAAGCCATATTGGGCAAGACCAGTGGCCGAGACCAAGACAAGTCTGAGTCCAAATACTAGCGAGTCCAAGACAAGTCCGAGACCATAGATAAATGGTCTCGAGTCCGGACTCAAGTCCAAGACCGAACTTGAGTCCTACAGCCCTGGATGAAAGCTTCAAAAAAAGTGTCAAAAGTGTTGAAAAAATGAACCAAAATGTAAGAAAAACTTAAAAACGTTGATTAAAATGCCTTAAAAAAAGGGTTGATTTTCGATTTTGACGGGAAGACAACATAAGGGTTAATTTGCGTGTGTTTTGTCTGTTTGCGTGTGTTTTGCAGGGCGTCTGTAGTTAATGTTAAAAGTGACTCACAGCACTCCACAGGGTTGGACGTCGTCTGCAGCCACAGCATCCGGCCGTCCGGCTGAGGGACGGCGACCCTGAACACAACTCGCACCCTCGTGTTCTTCCTCCCGATATCCACCTCTCCCTTCTTCAGCTCGATGTCGGCGTTACGCAGCTTCAAGATGCCGGCGCAGTCGATGCTGGGGAAGAGGAAAAAAAACCCCAAAAGACAAACTCTTTTCAAAGATACACAGAGGAAGAACTGGAGGAAGTCAGCAGTCTCAGGAGTAATAAAACAAAAAAATTCACTGGCATTTTAAAGCAGGGCTCGACATCGGATGGTGGATTTTATGTATGTCAAGTGGAAGAGACATTTACTCGCCCCACTGGACAAGTTAAAACTCAAACCAAATAAAATGCCACATTACTTCACGTTGTGTGCCATTCATTACTGTATTAATAAGGTAACCACTTCAGTGCAGTATTTAATTAGTTCTCCCTTTGTTTGTTTTTATATTATGAGTCCTTTAATGTGGCGCCTCCTAGCGGAACTGTAATTTGTGTATATAAAGCGGGGGGACTAGTTTGTAAGATGCACATACAGAAGTAAGGAGGGAAAAACATGCCGCTCGGTAACTATGTACGGCTCTAAAGGAAAATAATGAAGCACCTAGCTGGAACGGGAACAAGGTGGTTTGTTTTTTGATTGTTCAATGTGATTTTTTTGCTAACATTTGTCTGTAAGAGCTAATTTAATGTTATTTATCTGTCCTGTAGCTCTTACGGTGTTTTACGGATGAAGGTGTACGGAAGGATGAACTAGACTTGTGTTCAAACTAAGGCTGACGGCTGAACATAAATAAAGGCTTCTGGAAACATCAGTACGCTTTACCATTATCTGGCTGGGGGTTTGCTACAATTACGTCTATTAAAACTTTCTATTAACCCATCTGTGCCGGATGCTTCGCGCCGACACATTACATCTACCGCCGGTTAATTTCAATTTTCAATTTTATTTATAGTATCAATTCATAACAAGAGTTCTCTGGAGACCCTTTACAGATAGAGCAGGTCTAGACCACATTCCAGAATCTACAAGGACCCAACAGGTCTAGTAGTTTCCTCCAGAGTAAGTAACAGGGCAGAAACCTGGGACAGACCCAGACCCAGACCCAGACCCAGACCCAGGCCCAGGCCCAGACCCAGGCCCAGGCCCAGGCCCAGGCCCAGGCCCAGGCCCAGACCCAGACCCAGGCCCAGGCCCAGACCCAGACCCAGGCTCTTGGTAGGCGGTGTCTGACGACCGGTTGGGGTTAGAATGAAGAGTGGCAATAACAGTCACAAAAAATAGTAGTTTGTAGAAGTTCTTTGTAGTAGTTCTTTGTAGTTTGTGGCATAGCACATAATGCGTTGCGCAACTCTGAACCTCCTGCCGGCTGCTGCGTGGCGCCAAGGATCATCCAGCACTTCTTCATCATCATCATCATCCACATCCTCCCTCCCAAACTCCTCACTATCTTCCACCTCAATGTCCCTGCCCTCGCTGTCCACATCCTCCTCTGTCGGAGACATTTTCTCGCTCGTCTCTCAGAAATTCATAAACAAACGCACATGTATGTCTGGTTGATTGACATGATTTTCAGCAAACTACAGTACATTTTGGGTGGTCACATGGCTTTAAATGGCCAACAAGACCCGCCCTCATGTGTATTTGAACCAATGACAGTGCGTTCTCTGCTGCACGCGTCATGAAAAGACCGACGAATACAAAATGCTGCGCCACGCAGCGGCCGGCAAGAGGTTCAGAGTTGCGCAACGCAGTAACAGCATCCGGCCCAAATGGGTTAAAATAGGGTGACCAGACGTCCCCGGTTTTGGTGACCTGTCCCCGGCTGGATCTGTCCCCGGAAATGTCCCCGGTTTTCACTGTGACTGACAGACCCGATACTGGAATGAAAGAAAGAAAACTCTGACCAAACGGAGCCGATCGAGCAGCGCTGCTCAGAGCTCAGAGATGTTTTAGAAAGCCGTATTTTTACAAAAATTAAAAACATGACGTGTTTTGGAGGTATTTACGCTTCTGAGCTGAAAATGTCCCCGGATTTAGTCTGAGAAATCTGGTCACCTTAATTTAAAACGTCTATAAAAAGCTTTCTAAAAGTCAACGAGTAATCTCGTTAAATAAATCGGGATTTCAAAATGTACCAAAATAATCGCGATTATGATTTTTTCTGACATCATCGAGCAGCCCGATGTCAGCATAACCCTGATTTGAATGCCCTACAAAGAGCAGCTGATCCTGACCCCCAGATGAGACGTTACCTGGCCGACATGTTGTTGCTGGGAAGCAGAGGGATCTCCAGGATCTTGGCGCCCCCCGTCATCTTCTCCTGGCAGCTGGTGGTGACCGTCTTCCCCGTCACCCGGTGGACCTGGTAGAAGGCGTGCGGCCGGAGGTAGCGGTCGTCTGCGGTGCCGATGAACAGCAGCAGGCTGAGCGGCTGCTCGCTGTATCCCAGCAACTGAAGACACAAAATGCAGTCATGTGATGAACAGCTGCTCTTCCTGCCTCTTCCTCCTGAATGCTAATTTTACACAAGCTTAAAACCCTGGTCTTTGGGTTTGGTTGTTGTTTTAGTTCTGGGTTGTCTGTCTGTCTCTCTGTGTGTCTGGTACGCTTTTCAATTAAACTCTGGAGCGGTTTGTTTGTGCTGAGAAAGTGATCCGACTCTGCAAGTCCGAGCTAATGTCTCCTGTAGTCAGGTAGCTTAGCGGTCTGAGCTAATGTCTCCTGTAGTCAGGTAGCTTAGCGGTCCGAGCTAATGTCTCCTGTAGTCAGGTAGCTTAGCAGTCTGAGCTAATGTCTCCTGTAGTCAGGTAGCTTAGCAGTCTGAGCTAATGTCTTCTGTAGTCAGGTAGCTTAGCAGTCCGAGCTAATGTCTCCTGTAGTCAGGTAGCTTAGCAGTCCGAGCTAATGTCTCCTGTAGTCAGGTAGCTTAGCAGTCTGAGCTAATGTCTCCTGTAGTCAGGTAGCTTAGCAGTCTGAGCTAATGTCTCCTGTAGTCAGATAGCTTAGCAGTCTGAGCTAATGTCTCCTGTAGTCAGGTAGCTTAGCAGTCTGAGATAATGTCTCCTGTAGTCAGGTAGCTTAGCAGTCCGAGCTAATGTCTCCTGTAGTCAGGTAGCTTAGCAGTCCGAGCTAATGTCTCCTGTAGTCAGGTAGCTTAGCAGTCCGAGCTAATGTCTCCTGTAGTCAGGTAGCTTAGCAGTCCGAGCGAATGTCTCCTGTAGTCAGGTAGCTTAGCAGTCCGAGCGAATGTCTCCTGTAGTCAGGTAGCTTAGCAGTCCGAGCTAATGTCTCCTGTAGTCAGGTAGCTTAGCAGTCCGAGCTAATGTCTCCTGTAGTCAGGTAGCTTAGCAGTCCGAGCGAATGTCTCCTGTAGTCAGGTAGCTTAGCAGTCTGAGCTAATGTCTCCTGTAGTCAGGTAGCTTAGCAGTCCGAGCTAATGTCTCCTGTAGTCAGGTAGCTTAGCGGTCCGAGCTAATGTCTCCTGTAGTCAGGTAGCTTAGCGGTCCGAGCTAATGTCTCCTGTAGTCAGGTAGCTTAGCAGTCTGAGCTAATGTCTCCTGTAGTCAGGTAGCTTAGCAGTCTGAGCTAATGTCTTCTGTAGTCAGGTAGCTTAGCAGTCCGAGCTAATGTCTCCTGTAGTCAGGTAGCTTAGCAGTCCGAGCTAATGTCTCCTGTAGTCAGGTAGCTTAGCAGTCCGAGCTAATGTCTCCTGTAGTCAGGTAGCTTAGCAGTCTGAGCTAATGTCTCCTGTAGTCAGGTAGCTTAGCAGTCTGAGCTAATGTCTCCTGTAGTCAGATAGCTTAGCAGTCTGAGCTAATGTCTCTTGTAGTCAGGTAGCTTAGCAGTCCGAGCTAATGTCTCCTGTAGTCAGGTAGCTTAGCAGTCCGAGCTAATGTCTCCTGTAGTCAGGTAGCTTAGCAGTCCGAGCTAATGTCTCCTGTAGTCAGGTAGCTTAGCAGTCCGAGCTAATGTCTCCTGTAGTCAGGTAGCTTAGCAGTCCGAGCTAATGTCTCCTGTAGTCAGGTAGCTTAGCAGTCCGAGCGAATGTCTCCTGTAGTCAGGTAGCTTAGCAGTCCGAGCGAATGTCTCCTGTAGTCAGGTAGCTTAGCAGTCTGAGCTAATGTCTCCTGTAGTCAGGTAGCTTAGCAGTCCGAGCTAATGTCTCCTGTAGTCAGGTAGCTTAGCAGTCCGAGCGAATGTCTCCTGTAGTCAGGTAGCTTAGCAGTCTGAGCTAATGTCTCCTGTAGTCAGGTAGCTTAGCAGTCCGAGCTAATGTCTCCTGTAGTCAGGTAGCTTAGCAGTCCGAGCTAATGTCTCCTGTAGTCAGGTAGCTTAGCAGTCTGAGATAATGTCTCCTGTAGTCAGGTAGCTTAGCAGTCCGAGCTAATGTCTCCTGTAGTCAGGTAGCTTAGCGGTCCGAGCTAATGTCTCCTGTAGTCAGGTAGCTTAGCGGTCCGAGCTAATGTCTCCTGTAGTCAGGTAGCTTAGCAGTCCGAGCTAATGTCTCCTGTAGTCAGGTAGCTTAGCAATCCGAGCTAATGTCTCCTGTAGTCAGGTAGCTTAGCAGTCTGAGCTACGGAGGATCTATTTAATGGTTTCTGTATGGATTCAACAAATTATATCTTTATACTCTGCAGGGAGCTAGGCTAGCTGTTTCCCCTTATTTTCAGTCTTTTTTATAATAAATCTAATTATTTCTCCCGTGCAATGACAGAAAAGTGAAGCTATTTGAGTCAACAAGATGAGTGGTTTTCAAAGTAAAGTTGTACAATTTTGTTTTCATAACTGTGTGTAGAATAAAAGTCCTGCTCTGATGTCAGGTCTGCTCTTTCAGAGAGAGATCTACTTGATATTCTGTTTCCTGTGCAAGCCTGTGAGCTGTTTTTTTTTTTTACACATGTTGCAGCAAAGAAACTCATTTGGCTGCAGCATCGGCTGGAGAATGCGACACCCAGAATAGCTGCTGGTGTCCATTACATGACAACGAGGAAACGCTTGTTCCTTCCTCAGGAGGATTTTAGTCCAAACCACCATCTTTATCCTAAACTCAGCCACCACGGCCCCTGAAAGGAGCGTCATCTGGCAGTGCCTGCAGTCGGCTCACAGTCCCCCAGCCCCTGCAGACCTACAACTGAGCCCTTGTAGCTCAGTTGGAAGAGAAACTGCTCCACAGTGTGAAGGTGGGGAGTTCAAATCCCATCTATATTTAGGGGTGGCAGTAGCTCAGTCCATAGGGAGTTGGGTTGGGAACCGGAGGGTCGCAGGTGCGAGTCCCCATACGGACCAAAGCATGGTGGTGGACTGGTAATTGGAGCAGTTTTTCTGACATCTCTCCATTAGTGCATGTATAGCTACTGAGTGTGTGTGTGTAGTTCAGGCCTGTGTGTAATGTGTGTAATAACAACAGAGTGTTAAATTGTAATTTCCGCTTGTTGGATTAATACATTTATTATTATGATTATTATTATTATTATCATTATTATTATCAACTGCTGCTCAGATTTGATCGTTCTATGGCACTACAGACTGTTGACGTTGCAGCTCTTTACTTAGTTTAAATACTTCTATTTTAGGTATATAATGATCTATTGGTGAAGTATGTATAGGAATATGTATGATGAATATGTAGAGGAAGGGATATGTAGAGGCAGGAATATGTAGAGGCAGGAATATGTAGAGGCAGGGATATGTAGAGGCAGGAATATGTAGAGGAAGGGATATGTAGAGGAAGGGATATGTAGAGGAAGGGATATGTAGAGGAAGGGATATGTAGAGGAAGGGATATGTAGAGGAAGGGATTTGTAGAGGCAGGAATATGTAGAGGAAGGGATATGTAGAGGCAGGAATATGTAGAGGAAGGGATATGTAGAGGAAGGGATATGTAGAGGAAGGGATATGTAGAGGAAGGAATATGTAGAGGAAGGGATATGTAGAGGAAGGGATATGTAGTGGCAAGAAGGGATATGTAGAGGAAGGGATATGTAGAGGAAGGGATATGTAGTGGCAAGAAGGGATATGTAGAGGAAGGGATATGTAGAGGAAGGGATATGTAGAGGAAGGGATATGTAGAGGAAGGGATATGTAGAGGAAGGGATATGTAGAGGCAGGAAGGGATATGTAGAGGAAGGGATATGTAGAGGAAGGGATATGTAGTGGCAAGAAGGGATATGTAGAGGAAGGGATATGTAGAGGAAGGGATATGTAGAGGAAGGGATATGTAGAGGAAGGGATATGTAGAGGAAGGGATATGTAGAGGAAGGGATATGTAGAGGAAGGGATATGTAGAGGAAGGGATATGTAGAGGAAGGGATATGTAGAGGAAGGGATATGTAGAGGAAGGGATATGTAGAGGCAGGAAGGGATATGTAGAGGAAGGGATATGTAGAGGAAGGGATATGTAGAGGAAGGGATATGTTAAATATGTAGAGGCAGGGATATGTAGAGGCAGGAAGGGATATGTAGAGGAAGGGATATGTAGAGGCAGGAAGGGATATGTAGAGGAAGGGATATGTAGAGGAAGGGATATGTAGAGGAAGGAATATGTAGAGGAAGGGATATGTAGAGGAAGGGATATGTAGAGGAAGGGATATGTAGAGGAAGGGATATGTAGAGGAAGGGATATGTAGAGGAAGGGATATGTAGAGGAAGGGATATGTAGAGGAAGGGATATGTAGAGGCAGGAAGGGATATGTAGAGGCAGGAAGGGATATGTAGAGGAAGGAATATGTAGAGGAAGGAATATGTAGAGGAAGGGATATGTAGAGGAAGGGATATGTAGAGGAAGGGATATGTAGAGGAAGGGATATGTAGAGGAAGGGATATGTAGAGGAAGGGATATGTTAAATATGTAGAGGAAGGGATATGTAGACCAGAAAGGGGGAGATCCCACGCAACCCCCCGGACCAATGGCATTCTGCTTACCTTGATGACAGGATGTCCTCCGGTTGGTGCCTTAATGGACCCGCGGCTGCCCTCCGTCTCATAGTGCGCCCTGTGGTAGGATCGGGGCTGGACCTCCACCTTTAACTCAAACTGGTCAAACTGGTTGGGCAGCGGCCAGTCTAGAGGGGGGGAAACGAGCTCCTACAGGGCAGAGACAAAGATCGCAATAATCAGAATCAGCACAAAGATCAGATAATACACCACAATACTGCACTAAGTGCAACCCGCACCATTGGTTTGTTTACATTTTAGAATACTATTTAAGCAGTTGCACATTTTGTTTTCCAATCCTGTGTATATTCATATATTTGTTCTTATATTTTATTCCTATTATTATTTCATGTATAGTGTATGTACTGTATGCATATTGTATCCTAGTATTTCATTTATATTTGTATTCTGTGCTGTGTGACTGATTTTGCTGCTGTAACACTATAATAATAATAATAATAATAATAATAATATTTTATTGGGATTAATAAGGAGTTGTAATGGTGAATAGTAATAATGAATAAATTGTAGCAGCTGAGTATTCCACAAATTTTAAGCCGGTGTTATTGTACAAAACAGGTAATATTGTCCAGTTTTAAACTCTCTAAGTACAGCAAATATGAAGCTATTGTAAATTAGCTTAGCTTAGCATAAAGACTGGAAACGGGGGGACGGCTAGCTGTATTATCATCGTGCCAACCTGAACAGAGGAGGGTTCCCAGGTTTGGGTTCGCTCCAGCTGAAGTGGGACGGCACCTGGAAGAAGAGATCCGCCAGGCCGTCCTGATCCCGCCCCTCCTCCCCAGGCGAATCCAGGAAGGGCTCCAGCCCCGGGTCTCCCTGCCCGGCGGAGAGGCCCAGCAGGGCCCCCGACGTCCTCCTGGTCTTGGAGGGGACGTCCAGATCCTGGTAGCCGCACATTAGTAGGGAACCCAGGGCGCCGCCGGGGCTTCCCGCCCAGGTGTCATCCGTCACGCTGCCCCGTGGGGAGGCGCCCGGCGTGGGGCCGGGGGAGTGGTGAGGGGACGGCGAGCGGGCGTTGGGCTCGGCACCGGCGTGGCGTCTCTTCCCGCAGGGCGACGTCGGTCTGGATGACGGCCTGGGAAAGTGCGGTGGGGATTAGTGGACATTCACACCAAGAAAAGCGTTCCGGTGATTTGGCACAGAGTGTGACGGCACAGGTGTGACGTCCTGTTGTGTCCTCAACCCCCCCCCCAAGGGTGGGAGTCACCAGACGCCTCCCGATACTATGTGATATTATTGCGATTTTAAACATATTGCAATATTTTGCGATATATTAAAAATGTATAACCTTTCTTCCAACTTCTAATTTTTCCCAATTTCTAGAGACGTCCCTAAAAGGAAACTTATCAACATTTGATTCATCTAAAAAAGAAACTTGTAAGAAAATTGTAATTTCCCCACTGGGGATTAATAAACAAATAAAAAAATAAATAAAGAAACCTTTCTCTGTTTGTTCATCTCACTTCAATGTTATTGCTGCAAAATGGGACAAACTGACAAACACATACAGTATATAATGTATAATATATGATAACAGATCCATACTTGGCGCCTGTGTATTGATACAGTATTCCCCCCCCCCAACAACGCACATCTAAACTTAATATTTCACAATTACTGTTATCCGTCAGATCGTTTATAGAGTTCAACGTTTCACATTTCACAGGAGAGAGAGAGAGAGAGACGAGCGAGACATAGCGAGTGCTTCGTTGTTGCAGGAAACATTCGGCTGTTTCACAAACTCCCGCAGTCCAGTGCTTGTGTTTTTTACCCTCCATTGTGTTTTAAAACGTTCTTGTGGCAGCGATAGAGGCTTTACCTATTGTTATTCTTATGCACACTGACCCTTTGCACTGTACATAGCTTCTTAGCTACTGGAGTTGGTTAACTGGTATTTACTGTATATGTGTATAGGTTGTTCTATTTGTTATTTGTATTTATATTTATAGATAGCTTCCTTTTTTATCATTATTATTGTTGCACTGTTGGGGAGGGCGGGATACAAGCATTTCATTGCATAACTTGTTATTGTGTATGTATGTTCTTTTTCTCCCAGCATGTTCCCTCGGATCAGGGAGGCTCCAAAATCATGGTTGCAGATGTCGCCATGGTCCCGCTACACGTTCTCCTGTGCCCTGCTACGTCCTGCTGTGCCCTGTAATGCCCCACAGTGCCCTGCTATGCCATGAACTACTACAAAGAACTACTACAAACTACTATTTTTTGGGACTGTTATTGCCATTCTTCATTCTAACCCCAACCGGTCGTCAGACACCGCCTACCAAGAGCCTGGGTCTGGGTCTGGGTCTGGGTCTGGGTCTGTCCCAGGTTTCTGCCTAAAAGGAAGTTTTTCCTCGCCACTGTTGCCCTGTTGCTTGCTCTGGAGGAAACTACTAGACCTGTTGGGTCCTTGTAAATTCTGGAATGTGGTCTAGACCTGCTCTATCTGTAAAGGGTCTCCAGATAACTCTTGTTATGAATTGATACTATAAATAAAATTGAATTGAAAATTGAATTATTGTAATGACAAATAAACACCTTGAATCCTTGAATTGAATCTTGATGTTTGTTCCTGGTTCCTGTACTGGACTCTCAAACCGCACCAACAAGTCTGATCTCCGGTGACATGATCGGCCAACACATCGTGACACAAGGTTGCGTTTCTCTAGTCCGTCTCAACTTTTTGCCGCAGGCCCGCTGCGGTTTTTTAAGCGTCACCCCTGCGGCGACCCCCGGCGCAGCCTAAACGCCCTGCCCCAACGTCAAAACGAACGGAAAGACCTGCGTTTTTGCCGGCCAACGCAGGCAATCTGAACACAGCCTTAGCAGGATTTCACCACATCTCGAATCAAGACTCACATTCAACCCCCAAAAATATGAACCTCAAACGAGCTTTCAAGCAGGATCTTTACTGACAGGAGGGAACAACCGTTTCATGATGTTAATCTATGAAGCTCAACTGTTACAGTGTCCTCACATCTGATAACAATTCAACTTAATGTACGCATTCATTATGGCAGAACTGGTTCCAGGCTGCAGTAGCCTCAAGCTACATTTGTTCATTTCTGGCTTTGTATGTTTTGTTTTTGTGTGATGGTTGTAAGGGTAAAACAAAATGATGCCTGTTTGTAGCCTGAGGAGAAAAAACCCAGAGAAACAAAGGTCAGAATGATCTTTAATATCAGATCTTGATCTCAGACTGCCTATTTAAATAAATAAAGTTACTAACTAGTAGGGGTGTCACGATTCAATTTGACTTCTGATTTTAAGGTCATGATTCGATTCGATTGTGACAACAATGCCACAATAAGAGCCAATAAATGGCGGATGGGTACTTCACGACAACAGTTTGAGAGTCTCAATTTACGAGGTGCAATCAAATGTTTAACGAGGTGCACGTGAACGTACAATGGAGTCCCGTCTGAGCCCATATGCTTTACCTTTGTAGTTTCCATTACACTCACACAGTGACTTCAGGGAAGGATGGATCTTTGACTTCTGTTGTTTCTCCGTCATCTCCGACTCCGGCAGTGGCCATGGCGTCCGTAAAAGAGCAGCTGCAGCTACCGGTAAGTTAGCCTAGGTGTTGCATGCTACCAGCCAGTAAGGTAACGTTACCCTGGATCTGTATCTGCAGGCTACCAGCCGCTAAGGTACGCTGTGTGTTTTGTTTTGTTTTTTTCTTTGGACATGCACAAGTAGGCGGGGTGAAGAGAGAAAAATACAGAGGGGAATCGCATATCCTGCTCTTAAATTCAATTAAGCCAAAATCGTGACACCCCTAATAATGAGACATCTGTAAACCATGAAGACGAAGATGTACCTTGAGGTGGGTCGTCGGCTCAGCCAGCTCTCCTCAGTGACGCTGGTGCGAGGGGAGTGGCAGGGCGACTGGCGGGGCGACTGATGGGGCGACAGCACCGGACTGAAGGCTAAAGGATGTTGGTATTTTTGTTGCCATAGCTCCACCCCGAACGCCCCGCCTCCACAGCCCGGGGACCCCAGAGGCGACCCGACGGGGGATCCCAGAGCAAGGGGGGACCCCAGGGTGAGGCGGGCCGCATCGCCCAGCTCCCCCTCCACATCGTCGTAAGTGTTGGAGAAGGACTCGCAGGAGGAGAGGTCGGATATCCAGCTCCTGGAGGACAGGCTGCTGCAGGGGCTTGGGCAGAGCGCTGGGTCCCGGTAGCAGGGGTCCAGGGGCAGGTAGAGCTGGCTTCTGGACCAGGACGCCTCGGGGTAACCCCCTTCTGCCCCGCCTACCACCAAAGCTTCCTGGCTGCTGCCCGGCTCCACATTATTGTTAGGAGCGATGGAGGTGATCTGGATACTGGGACAGTCAAAAGCTCTGGGGTTCCCCTGGGCTCCGTACTGGGGCCCCTGAGGCTGGTAGCCGCCATGCAGGTAGGGGAAACATGGAGGGTGACCTTGCAACTCCTGGCTTATGAGCTGCTCCGCCAGAGCCTGAGTGGCAGAGGGAGGCGTCCTCACATTGAGCTCTGGACCTGTGAGGTGTAAGGGAATCAACAACAGGTAAATCACATTATAATTCGCATTGCAAACCAAATAATGTTTTTTTTTTTATTGCCTCAGGACAGCTGCACCTGACAGTTAAGCCTGCACACAGAGTCATAAAACAAAAACAGCATGACAGGTTCCCCACAGTGGTTCATAGCAGACGTGCTTGAAACACCTAAAACTTTTAGGAATTACATTAACGTTGCTGCAACATGAGGACAACATGAGGATAACATGAGGACAACATGAAGACAACATGAGGACAACATGAGGACAACATGAGGGCAACATGAAGACAACATGAGGGCAACATGAGGGCAACATGAGGGCAACATGAGGACAACATGAGGACAACATGAGGACAACATGACGGCAACATGAAGACAACATGAGGACAACATGAAGACAACATGAGGACAACATGAAGACAACATGAAGACAACATGAGGGCAACATGAAGACAACATGAGGGCAACATGAGGGCAACATGAGGGCAACATGAGGGCAACATGAAGACAACATGAGGACAACATGAGGGCAACATGAGGGCAACATGAGGGCAACATGAGGGCAACATGAAGACAACATGAGGACAACATGAAGACAACATGAGGGCAACATGAGGGCAACATGAGGGCAACATGAGGGCAACATGAGGGCAACATGAGGGCAACATGAGGGCAACATGAGGGTTAAATCCCATTCTATAGAGTGTATGGTTAAAACTCACAGAAGAAAGTCGTAGCGTTTAAAATTAAGTCATTAAAAATATATACAATACATTTTTAGTTTAGTTATTTTTTAGTACTTTTAAAGTTATTTAAAAATTAAATCGTGGACAGGGTGAGTCGAAATTAACTGTGCAGGCCTAGTCCCATTTATGCCATATTACACAACTTTATCACTCTGTAGTCTGCTTTGATGTTAATCTGTCAGCAGTTACTACTTCATGCACTGCAGTAATTATCTACAGCAGATCAGTGTATTCATTCACAGCTGCACACACACACACACACACACACACTATTTATAGCCCTGGTTCTCACTCGGACACACGCATCGCGGGCTGCATGCAAAAAAATAAGGCTCCAAAGCGGCAACTGTGGTCTGACTGCTTCAACAGCTCCACCCGATGCTTCTCTGGAAATAACCCTCAGTGTGATCGGCGGAGATAAACGAGACAGTTGCCCTCCCTTTCTCCCCTCCGGGGGCAGAAAGAGGGGAGGGAGGAGGAAGAGGCGATGCCCGCCCGCCCGCAGAGCCGTTAGAAAACCAGGAAGTAAAACCTGCCAGCTGACAGGCGGGGCGACACGCTGTCTGTCTGTCTGTCTGACTATCTATATAAAAGAGACTTCAGATACAGTATTAGGGACCACTAAGGTCTATATAAAGAGACTTCAGATACAGTATTAGGGACCACTAAGGTCTATATAAAGAGACTTCAGATACAGTATTAGGGACCACTAAGGTCTATATAAAAGAGACTTCAGATACAGTATTAGGGACCACTAAGGTCTATATAAAAGAGACTTCAGATACAGTATTAGGGACCACTAAGGTCTATATAAAAGAGACTTCAGATACAGTATTAGGGGACCACTAAGGTCTATATAAAAGAGACTTCAGATACAGTATTAGGGACCACTAAGGTCTATATAAAAGAGACTTCAGATACAGTATTAGGGACCACTAAGGTCTATATAAAAGAGACTTCAGATACAGTATTAGGGGACCACTAAGGTCTATATAAAAGAGACTTCAGATACAGTATTAGGGACCACTAAGGTCTATATAAAAGAGACTTCAGATACAGTATTAGGGACCACTAAGGTCTATATAAAAGAGACTTCAGATACAGTATTAGGGACCACTAAGGTCTATATAAAGAGACTTCAGATACAGTATTAGGGACCACTAAGGTCTATATAAAAGAGACTTCAGATACAGTATTAGGGACCACTAAGGTCTATATAAAGAGACTTCAGATACAGTATTAGGGGACCACTAAGGTCTATATAAAAGAGACTTCAGATACAGTATTAGGGACCACTAAGGTCTATATAAAAGAGACTTCAGATACAGTATTAGGGACCACTAAGGTCTATATAAAAGAGACTTCAGATACAGTATTAGGGACCACTAAGGTCTATATAAAAGAGACTTCAGATACAGTATTAGGGACCACTAAGGTCTATATAAAAGAGACTTCAGATACAGTATTAGGGACCACTAAGGTCTATATAAAAGCATCCAAAGAGCACCATGTCAAGTTTTCTGAGTCTTTAGTGTGTAAGTGACTAATGGGAATACAAATCTTT
This sequence comes from Etheostoma nigrum, assembly GCA_029931835.1. NCBI lineage: Eukaryota > Metazoa > Chordata > Actinopteri > Perciformes > Percidae > Etheostoma > Etheostoma nigrum. The sequence goes on along the minus strand of CM057244.1, from coordinate 31,722,495 downwards.
GACATGGGTCCAGTATTAAGCGTGAACGCTGTAACCGGCAGCTCCAAACCGGGCTGTAATGTAACCTTACGGGACAGATGTCCAGCATCAGTCAGAGTCCACCAAAAGTTCTGTCTCTGCCGCTGACAGACTTCAGATTATTATTCTAAAGGCCCGTACACACCAGGACGAATATCAGCGGGCGTTACTTCAGTACAGCGTTTTTTGTGTTCACACCCAAGCGATTTTCGCTGACGATGAGCCGAATGAACATGCAAATTCATTATCTGTCACTAGATGGCGCTTAATGTAAAACAGAAATACCCCCGTACATAGGGTGGCGCTGCGCAACTTCGCGCTTCTGATACTCGCTTGCAGAGAAGAAGAGAGCAAGTATTTAGAACATTTTTTCTAAATCAGACAAAGAAAACTATGGATATCGTAAGCACCAGTAGCTCCAGCTCCAGCTCCATTTAGCTCTTTATGTTCCGAAACCAACGAGACCAGCAGCTCAACATTTATTTTGGACATCGTGCTTTGCCTCTTCCTCGTCTTGTGGCAGTGATGACGGTGGCATATGTCTTCTTCGTTGGTATGCTCGGTAAGACCGTTTCGTGCTTGAGCGCCCCCAAGTTGTGTTTTACTGTAACTTCAGAAGCACAAGACACGTGAGCAAAAGGGCCGATTTCATTGGTGGGATAGTTTTTGACGCGGCGCGTCAAACCAAAAAAACAAACCCGAGGCGTTTTTTTAAAAAAATGACGCTTTTACGCGTGGCGTTTTTCGCGTCGGTGTGCACACTCTCATTGACGCCCTTTGTTTAGTCACGACGCGTTAAACGTCGGCGAATATCGCGCGCGAAATTCGTCCCGGTGTGAACAGGCCTTGAGTGTCTGACAACATTATGGGATGGATCCCTACAGAGATAGATGCTGCGCTGCGACCGTTGCCTTCAAGGCACCTATCCCTAACCATTGCCTAATCCTAGTGCCTGCTTGGCAGCGCTGCCTGGAAGTCGACGTTGGGGGGCTTAAAACCTCTTTGAGACCTTTGTGTTCAACCAGAACCAGCTCTGAAGTCGCTGGCGCTAAACCCACCAGACTCCATTTAAAAAAGTAATACTTTTAGCGTGTATAGAGCCGACATATTCTCACATGTAAAACAGGTAAACTATGTGTTTATTTCAACAAAAACTAGAGACGTGATGGTTGGAAAAGTGTAAAGACGACACAAAAAAAAAATGGCTTTTGAAAGGTTTAATTAGTTTGTGTCGACTTTGAATGAAGTCGTATTTTACGATGCTAAAATCACTGATTATTTACATGGAGTCTGGTGGGTTTAGCAAACGCATTTTGGCAGATGTTTTTATGGTTAATAAAAGGATTTTACTCTTTAACAGGAAGGTCGACCTCTTTAGAAATCCTTTCCATAATGTTATCAGACACTTATTATATATTAATCTGAGTCTGTCAGCAGCAAAACGAGCACTTTATGAACGTAAATACAAGCTGGACAATTCACTCATTAACTTCCATTGCAGCTTGTTTCTCTGCTGCAGACTGCAGAGATCTCTCTTAAAACTGGACCAAAGGAGGAAGGATAACATGACGAAGAAGAGGAAAAGATATGAAATGTTAAAGATTGTTGATCCCATCAGTCACTCAGACACAGACACAGGAAAACAGGTTGAAAGGGTTTTAAAGGGCCGTTACACTTTAAAAATGATGCCCAAACCCCAAGTCTTCCACAAAGCTAGGGGAAACCTGTAGGGGGAGCTCTATAGAGAAACCTGTAGGGGGGCTCTATAGAGAAACCTGTAGGGGGAGCTCTATAGAGAAACCTGTAGGGGGGCTCTATAGAGAAACCTGTAGGGGGGCTCTATAGAGAAACCTGTAGGGGGGAGCTCTATAGAGAAACCTGTAGGGGGGCTCTATAGAGAAACCTGTAGGGGGGGCTCTATAGAGAAACCTGTAGGGGGGGAGCTCTATAGAGAAACCTGTAGGGGGAGCTCTATAGAGAAACCTGTAGGGGGGCTCTATAGAGAAACCTGTAGGGGGGGCTCTATAGAGAAACCTGTACGGGGGGGCAAAAAAGCAAAGAAATAGCCAAAACTGCATAGCGCCCCTTTAAATGTCTTGTTTTTTTTTTTAAACTCCCCAAATAATTACAGCAACTCCAACAGCTTGCGATCAAAACTTAAAAACTACATCAGACCAATCAATAAAAACTACAAAACTACATCAGACCAATCAATAAAAACTACAAAACTACATCAGACCAATCAATAAAAACTACAAAACTACATCAGACCAATCAATAAAAACTACAAAATGACATCAGACCAATCAATAAAGATTGGAATCAATAGTCTCTGTCGGCTGATTTAGTCGCTTCTTCGCCTCCTCGTCCACATTCAACCACTCACCTAAATTTAACAACAGACAGCTGGATGTGTCACATCCACTGACAGTAAAAACAACACAACTTCCGGTTACACTTTTCAAAATAAAACACCCTACGCCCAACTAGGGCAGGGCAATATGGAGAAAATCAATATATGTTCAAAGGACTTTAAGTTTCATATGTTAAGTTTATATTTTTCTACATTTTATTTATCAGAACTTTAATATATTTTGATGTTCTGTTGAGACAAAAAAAAGTTAAATAAAAAAAAATTATTATTATATTATTTTAGTGAAAACTCATAAATAACTAATGTTAGGGAATCTGGTTATGCTTTGTAACGCGTTTATAAATATTCGTATCGATATTCTCTCCGACCAATCAGCAGTCTGCAGCAATTAGAGGCAATTATCTCCGACCAATCAGCAGTCTGCAGCAATTAGAGGCAATTCTCTCCGACCAATCAGCAGTCGGCAGCAATTAGTGACGATTCTCTCCGACCAATCAGCAGCCTGCAGCAATTAGAAGCAATTCTCTCCGACCAATCAGCAGTCTGCAGCAATTAGAGACGATTCTCTCCGACCAATCAGCAGTCTGCAGCAATTAGAGACGATTCTCTCCGACCAATCAGCAGTCTGCAGCAATTAGAGACGATTCTCTCCCCAATCAGCAGTCTGCAGCAATTAGAGACGATTCTCTCCGACCAATCAGCAGTCTGCAGGGTTTCTCCTCAGCAGCTTGGAACCTCGACTGAGGTAGTACTACATAAAGTACCCGTTAGCAGGTACTAGGGACTTTATAGCATCGTAAATCGCGATATTTTCAGCGGCAATACTGTATCAATACACAGGCGCCAAGTATGGATCTGTTATTATATATTATATATTATATATTATAAATATTATATGTTATTTATGTGGTGGTCAGTTTGTCCCGTTCTGCAGCGATAACATTGAAGATGAACAAACAGAAATGTTTCTTTTTAGATGAAACAGATGCTGAGAAGTTTCCTTTTGGGGACGTCATTAGAAATTGGGGAAAAATTAAGAAGTTGGAAAAAAGGTTATAAATTGCAATATATCGGAGAATATTGCAATATGTTATATCGATCCCACGGCACTTCTAGGCAAGTCCCACCCTACGAAGGAGCCTGATTGGTTGGGTTAAAGATTAGGACAGCCGATTGGTCGGGGGACAGCACCTGAACGCATCGTGTCACGTTACCTTGCGTAAGCACGGACGTCTGGCCGATAGCAGTGTGCGTAACGCTGCAGAACGGTGTGTCTAGAAGACGCGTGGCTTCCGTAGGCGACGGTCGTGCAAGTGTTCATGGGAAACGTAGGATTAGAACTACAAGCAGCCTTGCCAGATGTGTGTAGGTTTCCAAGCCAAAAGCACACAAAACCGCCCAAATTTCTTGGCGGGAAACTTTTATAATAAGGAAATAAACCTGAAATGAATTGTTTGGCGCTCAAAGGTTCCCAGACCGCCCGGTTACAATGTGTCCCCCCCCCCCAATGTTGAAACAAAAACCTACAATCCAACCTATTTTAGCTCATCTCATCTAAATATCTGTATATGTATTTGTTTAGCTGTCTGTGTGTTTATAAGGGTGTTTACAGTGTACATATTACTATTCCTAGTATTACTCTTATTCTATTTTTGTCTATTTCTTATTATACTACTAAGTGTGTATTTGTCTTATTCTGTGTGTGTGATTTTGTTTTTGAGCTTCTGTAACGAGGGAACTTCCCTAGTGTGGGATTAATAAAGCCGAATGGCTTGTTGATGAATCACAGGAGCACTTTCAGTGATAGACTCATTCTCCCAAAATGCACCACAGAGCGCCACAGGAAGTCATTCCTGCCTGTGGCCATCAGACTTGAACTTTTACTCCCTCTAAGTGTCTGACACACACACACACACACACACACACACACGCGCTTAGAGAGGTTGATACTGGACAATATTATCTGTATATTAATATCCGTTTTGTGCAACAACACTGGCCTCAAATGTCTGCAATTCTCAAGTTTACCATTGCAATTCCTTAATTATGTAAATTATATAAATAATGTATAATAATGTATAACTAGAAAATTCCCCAGAAATTTTATCAGTGTGCCTCCTACTTGGTGCACATGTGAGTAGCAATAAAACGTAATAAGTGTCTTAACCCTTCAGAGATATAACTTTTTAAAACCTATTTAAGACGTTAGGACGTGTGTGTGTGTCTGAGAGAGAGGGAGACAGATAGATGTTGACAGACAGACATACAGAGTATGGTTGCCTGGTTACTAAGGACCAATAGGAAGCCTTTCATCTCTGTGATGTCATCTCTTTGATCTGTAATCACTTAACGATGCACCTGGCACCTGCTTTCACCAGCTATTCAGACACTGAACAAGCTCTCAAACAAATGATCATATCATCAAAGGGATACTAGCGATCAATAAAACAGTTCTCGTGGGCATCAGAAGGCCTTTGTGAACGTATTGATATAAAATTTATGTGGATAAACGTAGAAATGTGGGCGTATCAGCGATGTAAAAAAGTGCTTCGCTCTGCGTTCTGCTCAGAAATGTGGACGATGTTTAACATGGCAGTGAATGGAGGAAGATTGGGAACTCTTGTCATTTGAAAGGTCGCTGAGCAAAAAATATAATTCATATCGCATAAATGAGCACATCGGCTGAAACTAGACAAGAATACCTACATTTTGATGTATAAATTGGCCATGACAAGTTAGAATTGTTGGCGTGGGAGCAAGTTATAGAGAGAGAACCAAGATGATTTTTTTAATCTCCCCACTCTGTCCTCCACTCTGGCTCTCAACATTCACCACATACACACACATTGGAAAATCTGAGACGTCTGAAAACGGGACAATACGTAAACTGGAATTTGGGAGAAACCGTGCTTGATATCTGACCGCCCATTCAGCGCAATAAACGCCAAAGTCTTGTCTTCGGTTTAAACTTTTAATCATGTTTCTATGTTAAAGTATGGCGACACAGCACGGTCCCAAAGACGGGGCGTTTTGAGCGATGTTGAGTAGATTTCCCGAACATTTCCCATTCAAGTCAATGAGAAGTTTTTCGCCGTTTTTTGCCGAATTCGTGAAAACCGCGTGGCAAATCTCTTAGAAAAGTCATAGCCCGCCATTCCCGATCATTACACACGTTTTGATGTATTTTGTGTGCGTGTGTTGGCAACGCTCCGGGACTAGTAGCGGGTCAAAAATCTGGCGGAAGAATGATAAGTATGGGCAATAATACACTACCGGTCAAAAGTTTGGGGTCACATAGAAATTCCCATTGCACTCCATTGTAGACAGAATGCCAGCTGAGATCAGTTGCATTGTTTTTTTAACCAGGGCAGTAATCAGATTACATTATGTGCTTACATAATAGTAAAATGGTTCTCCAATGTTTTTCTAGTGTTTTATTTTTAAATGATAGATTAGTACACAGAATGTGCCTTTAGAACATTGGATGAATGGTTGCTGGTAATGGGCAATGTAGATATTACATTAAAGATCAGCCCCCCCACCCAAATTAGCAGGTATTCTGTCTATAATGGAGTGGTATGGAAATGTAGAAGTGACCCCAAACTTTTGACCGGTAGTGTACGTACATATCCACACTCCTTATATTTCTTATTTTTTATTTCTACTCTGATATTTATACTATTTGTACAACTGCAACACAGAGTTTCCCTTCGGGGATCAATAAAGTATTTCTGATTCTGATTAATTTCTTTTTTTAATCTTGAGTGATTTTATTTTGAAGACCGCAGCGCTTCACTTCCTGTGTGACCGATGCTAGTTCTCGTTAGCTTGACGGAGTTGACACATTTCTAACTACCGTCGCTAAAAAGCGACTGTAACGTACCTGCCGTCGGTCCGCCGTCCTCCTCGAACACCAGTCGGAAGTCCAGCTCCTCCGCGTAGT
>CM057244.1:31518660-31711160 GCA_029931835.1 Etheostoma nigrum | reverse complement strand
AAACGTCTCGACTCGTTTTTCACACAAACGTCCCTCGGTCCGGAAGCTCTTTCCGTCCTTTTCAAACTAAAAACTCAAACTTAAAGAAGTTTCTGACGCGTCATCAACTCTACGGCTGTCCTGGAGGCGCGTCCCCGCTAGCTGCGTCCCCGCTAGCCGCGTCCCCGCTAGCCGCGTCTCCGCTAGCCGCCGCGGCGGCCTTCGTGTTGTCCGTTTCCTGTTGGAGATCGAGCGCGTGGCGCTTCTTGCTCGCCTCCTCCTCCGCGGCGCCGCTCGTCTTCCCCTCCCGCTTCCTCTTGCAGACCAGGCCGCCGTCGTCCTCGCCGATGCGTCCCTCCGGGACCCCCAGGACCCGGAGACAGACCACGGCCGCCGCTTGCTCGGCAAATTTCTTCGACTTCTCCCTGAAAAGGAAAAAAGAAAAACAGTAACACCCCCACATGTACAAATACACACACACACACACATACACACATGTACAAATACACACATGTACACACATACACCAATACACACATGTACAAATACACACATACACATACACACATGTACAAATACACACACACACACATACACACATGTACAAATACACACACACACATACACACATGTACAAATACACACATGTACACACATACACCAATACACACATGTACAAATACACACATACACATACACACATGTACAAATACACACACACACACATACACACATGTACAAATACACACACACACATACACACATGTACAAATACACACATGTACACACATACACCAATACACACATGTACAAATACACACACACACATACACACATGTACAAATACACACATGTACACACATACACCAATACACACATGTACAAATACACACATACACCAATACACACATACACCAATACACACATGTACAAATACACACATACACCAATACACACATGTACACACATATACACACACACACATATATACACATACATATACACACACACACACACACACACACATATATACACACACATATATACACACACATACATACTAGAGGATGGATACCCGACCCGAGCCCGACGGGACCCGACAGTACCCGACGGGTCGGGCCGGGTTGGGACAGATTTTTAGAAAGGATGCTCGGGTTCGGGTCGGGCTCGGTCACATCAGCGCGATAAGGCATTGAACATTTAGAATTTAAAACAGCTTAAAATAAATGTCAAATATTACCCTAACATCCGTCTTCCTGTGTGCTGTGACAACCAAAGACGTGCGTATTAAGCTCCATGTGGCAGCGCAACGATGGAAGATGTTAAAAAGAAGTTGGCCGCAGGAGATTTTAAAACTATTGAAAACGAAGGAAAGTCAGCTGTGCATTGATGCTCATCTGTTGACATTTCCCAATGCCTTCCTACAACTGCTTAATAAAAGCAGCTTTCCACACAAACAAACGTACATGTGTCATTAGTATGAGAAACAAATGCGATTTTAACTGTCGGGCTCGGGTCGGGCTCGGACAGAAAAATCCGGCCCGATCCGCACTCTAATACACACACACACACACACACACACACACACATTGTGCTCGTGCTTGTGCATGCTTGTCAGCATGCATGCATGTGTGTGTGTGTGTGTGCTTGTGTGCATGCTTGTGCGTTTATGTATGTGTTTGTGCTTGTGTATGCATGTCGTGTGTGTGTGTGTGTGTGCGTGTGTGTGCGTGTGTGTGCGTGTGCGTGTGCGTGTGTGTGTGTGCATGTGTGTGTGTGTGCGTGTGTGTGTGTGTGTGTGTGTACTGACCACAGCGTAGATCTGTATCTCTTCTCTGCTAGAGTCACGGTCGATTGAAAGGCTCGATCCTGAGAGCGCTGCACCTGGAACAACAACACAAACTGTCACAGCTACACAACAAAGACACAACAAAGACAACTTCAGATGTCACACATTCACCGGCCACACCCGCACTACTGTGTCTTCACTGTTAAAGCTGCTTTAAGACATGTCCCGCGTGTTTTAGGCTACATTTGTTGTCACATACAGCAAAAACACTTCCATTTGTTTTACAATGCTATAAAATTGAATAAGACGCCCCAAAATTAATGAAAGTAGAGATTTGTACTTGGCAAAGAGCGTTGGGTGGAATCAATCATGTTATTTTGGGGAATTAAAAAGAACATTGATATAGGACAACATGGGGACAACATGAGGACAACATGAGGACAACATGGAGACAACATGAGGACAACATGAGGACAACATGAGGGCAACATGAGGGCAACATGGGGACAACATGAGGACAACATGAGGACAACATGAGAACAACATGAGGGCAACATGGGGACAACATGGACAACATGAAGACAACATGAGGACAACATGAGGACAACATGCGGGCAACCTGAAGACAACATGCGGGCAACATGAAGACAACATGAAGACAACATGAGGACAACATGAGGACAACATGGGGACAACATGAGGACAACATGAAGACAACATGGGGAAACATGCAACATGAGGACAACATGAGGGCAACATGGGGACAACATGAAGACAACATGAGGACGACATGAGGACGACATGAGGACAACATGAGGACGACATGCGGGCAACATGAAGACAACATGCGGGCAACATGAAGACAACATGAAGACAACATGAGGACAACATGAGGACAACATGAGGACGACATGAGGGCAACATGAGGACGACATGAGGGCAACATGAGGACGACATGAGGACGACATGAGGGCAACATGAGGACAACATGAGGACAACATGAGGACAACATGAGGACAACATGAGGACAACATGAGGGCAACATGAGGGCAACATGAGGGCAACATGAGGGCAACATGAGGACGACATGAGGACGACATGAGGATAGCATGAAGACAACATGAGGAAAACATGAGGACAACATGAGGGCAACATGAGGGCAACATGAGGACAACATGAAGACAACATGAGGACAACATGAGGACAACATGAGGACAACATGAGGACAACATGAGGGCAACATGCGGGCAACATGCGGGCAACATGAAGGCAACATGAGGGCAACATGAGGGCAACATGAAGACAACATGAGGACAACATGAGGACAACATGAGGACAACATGAGGACAACATGAAGACAACATGAGGGCAACATGAGGACAACATGAGGACAACATGAGGGCAACATGAGGGCAACATGAGGGCAACATGAGGACGACATGAGGATAGCATGAAGACAACATGAGGAAAACATGAGGACAACATGAGGGCAACATGAGGGCAACATGAGGGCAACATGAGGGCAACATGAGGACAACATGAGGGCAACATGAGGGCAACATGAGGGCAACATGAGGGCAACATGAGGGCAACATGAGGACGACATGAGGGCAACATGAGGGCAACATGAGGGCAACATGAGGGCAACATGAGGGCAACATGAGGACAACATGAGGGCAACATGAGGGCAACATGAGGGCAACATGAAGGCAACATGAGGACAACATGAGGACAACATGAGGGCAACATGAGGGCAACATGAGGGCAACATGAGGGCAACATGAGGGCAACATGAGGACAACATGAGGACAACATGAGGACAACATGAGGGTTGAAGGTGTTCCTCACCATCTCGTACTGCGGCTGCTGCAGCTTCTCCTTGCGACTCCACTCCAGCAGGAACATCTTGGGGGTGATGTGGGGCGGGTACTCCCTCCTGGAACCACCAGCACAAATCACACCGTCACTGGGCTCAAACTAAAAAATAATAACCCGTTTAGTAAAAGACAAAAGAAGCTGACCGCTCGAACTTGACCGCCATGGTGGCGACGTCTCCGTCCATCACCAGCGGGTCCGGCGTGGCGCCGCTCTGTAGGTAGTCCCGCCGGGCCTGCAGCCGCTCCTGGGTCCGCCGGTAAAACTCCTGCAGGCCGTACGCCTCGCTGCAACACAACCCGGCGCCATTACAACCGCACATCGGCAGCCGATCACATCAGACCCCAGGCCCCCCAGACCCCCCAGACCCCAGACCCCCGGCCGGCCCCGACCGGCCCCCGACCGGCCCCTACCTGAGCTCGCCGTTGGTCTGGGCCGCCTGCACCTGCTTCCCCAGGGGAGACTCCACCTTGTCTCGGAGCATCTGACACAGGCAGTACTTGGTGTTGAAGGCGTGGTTGGTGTACCGGATCGCCTGGAACACAAGACCACCTCAGAGCCGGCCTGGAGCGGTTACCCAAAACACTCCTGAAGTCCTAACCCTCGTGGTGTCTTCCCGTCAAAAGTGAAAATTATGTTTAAACCTTTTTTTCCATGTATGTCAGTTTTTTTGACGTTTAACACTACGTAACACTAACTTATTAACTCTAGTTTTACAGTTATTTTTGGAATTTATGGTCAATAAACCTCATTTATAGGAAATTATACCTAATGTTTGAGTTAGAAAAGCAGAAATTAGGAATTATTGAGACTAAAATTAAAGGAATGGATGTTGATGATAATCACAGACTGGAATATGTCAACTTTTACTCAATACTATTTCAAAAACACTTCCATTTGTTTTACAATGCTATAAAATTGAATAAGACGCCCCAAAATTAATGAAAGTAGAGATTTGTACTTGGCAAAGAGCGTTGGGTGGAATCAATCATGTTATTTTGGGGAAGTATAAAGAACATTGATATAGGACAACATGAGGACAACATGAGGACAACATGGGGACAACATGAGGACAACATGAGGACAACATGAGGACAACATGGGGACAACATGAGGGCAACGTGAGGGCAACACGAGGACAACACGGGGACAACACGGGGACAACATGAGGACAACATGAGGGCAACATGAGGGCAACATGAGGACAACATGAGGACAACATGGGGACAACATGAGGGCAACATGGGGACAACATGGGGACAACATGAGGGCAACATGGGGACAACATGGGGACAACATGAGGGCGACCGTATTGGTCAACAAAGTGTGTGTGTGTGTGTGTGTGGGGAGCTTATACACTGTCCCATACTCGCAGCCTAAAATCTGTTTTAACTGTTCATAATGTGTAAATGTCTTATACTGCACTGTAACTTTTATTATTTTAATATTTTTATGTTAAGCACTTTGAATTGCCCTGTTGCTGAAATACATATAAATACTATAAATACTATGGTGGTAGCTGGAGAGATGCGTGTGCTTTTGAGCAAGGCACCGCACCCCCCAACTGCTCGGGGCTCCTTTCCATGGGCAGCTAATATATAGTACACATTATCATTATTACATTATAATAAAGTAGTAAAAGTACCAGAGTGGCCACTGGCGGACCACTTCTACTGCGTTTGAACTCACATATTTGAGGTAGTCCTCCATGACCCTGTCCAGAGGGAACGGGCCCCGGTCGCTGAACACCGAGGCGTTCCACATGGCGGCGCGGGCCAACATGACCGACGAGGCGCCCGTCGCCCGCCTGAACTCCTCGATGTCGGCGTTGGTCTTCACCAGATCCAGAGACCCCCCGCTGAGGAGAGACGGCCCGGGTTAGCCCTCCTGTCGTCTCAAGTCAAAATCACAAGTCAACTAAAGCTTTTTAGTCGATGTTTTTAACTTTTCTTACGTTTTTGTCCCTTTTTCCAACACTTAAAAATTAGGAAATTAGGAATTATTTAGACTAAAACTAGTACTCTCACACACTCTCTCTCTCACAGTCACACTCTCTCACACACACTCACACACTCTCACTTCACACACTCTCTCACACACTCTCTCTCTCTCACAGTCACACACTCTCTCTCTCACACACACACACACTCTCACACACTCTCTCTCTCTCACAGTCACACACTCTCTCTCACACTCACACACACTCTCTCACACACTCTCACAGTCACACACTCTCTCTCACACTCTCACAGTCACACACTCTCTCTCACACTCTCTCTCACACACTCTCACAGTCACACACTCTCACAGTCACACTCTCACACTCTCTCTCTCTCAGTCACACACTCACAGTCACACTCTCTCACACACTCACACACTCTCACTTCACACACTCACACACTCTCACTTCACACACTCTCTCTCACACTCACACACACTCTCTCACACACTCTCACACACTCTCACAGTCACACTCTCACACTCTCTCTCTCACAGTCACACACTCTCTCTCACACTCACACACACTCTCTCACACACTCTCACAGTCACACACTCTCTCTCACACACTCACACACTCTCACAGTCACACACTCACACACTCTCACAGTCACACTCTCACACTCTCTCTCTCTCAGTCACACACTCACAGTCACACTCTCTCACACACTCACACACTCTCACTTCATACACTCACACACTCTCACTTCACACACTCACACACTCTCACTTCACACACTCTCTCTCACACTCACTCTCTCACACACTCTCACACACTCTCTCTCACACTCTCTCTCACACACTCACACACTCTCACAGTCACACACTCACACACTCTCACAGTCACACTCTCACACTCTCTCTCTCTCAGTCACACACTCACAGTCACACTCTCTCACACACTCACACACTCACTTCATACACTCACACACTCTCACTTCACACACTCACACACTCTCACTTCACACACTCTCTCTCACACTCACACACACTCTCTCACACACTCTCACACACTCTCTCCCTCACAGTCACACACTCTCTCTCACACTCTCTCTCACACACTCACACACTCTCACAGTCACACACTCACACACTCTCACAGTCACACTCTCACACTCTCTCTCTCTCAGTCACACACTCACAGTCACACTCTCTCACACACTCACACACTCTCACTTCATACACTCACACACTCTCACTTCACACACTCACACACTCTCACTTCACACACTCACACACTCTCACTTCACACACTCTCTCTCACACTCACACACACTCTCTCACACACTCTCACACACTCTCTCCCTCACAGTCACACACTCTCTCTGAAGGTTCCCCACTCTAAGCCATCAGTGTTAAAGGACATTATTAGGACGTCGGTGGTCAAGCAACAAGTCTCCCATCGTTGTAAGTTACACAACAAGTATACAGTAAGTTTTTAATAGAAAACAAATAATGTGGTCGTCTATTAGAAAGTTTTGCAAAAGGCAGATTGACGTATTTAAAGCCTAAGCCATCCAGCCAGCCCCGTATCCGTGTCTGTCAGCGGTTGGGTGGTCTTCAGTTGAGATTTGAAGCTCCTAATGTAACTGCAGCTCTTCCTCTGTCTAGCTGCTTTTTAAAGGAAGCCGTTAGAGCAACGAGGGCGTGGAGGCGTTACTCACTTGGCGATGACGGGGATGGAGACGGCCCGAGCGACGGCCTGGATGTAATCGCAGTGGAGCGGGTGGCGGGGACGCTCCTCCTTCAACCTGAAACACATCCATCAGAGGAGAAACAGAAGGTCTACGTGACTGGAGCAGGCAGCGCTCCGACCAATCAGGAACCAGCTGCAAATATAAGTATTGCACAGTAGTCTTCCCAACTACTGTGCAATACTCTATATATTTATGTATATGTATTATTAACTATTAACCCTCTGAGACCAAGACACTCGCCCACAAGTAAAAGCAGCACCTCTGATTCATAGTCTAATCATTTAACAACCATACAAGCTAGCGACTTACCGATGGTTGCAGCTAAAAGCTAACGAGTTAGCGGTTACGGAGGTCTCTTCTGGGTCCTTCTAGCCTCTACAGGTGGTTTTCTATCCAGCCTGGAACTTCCAGCCTCTTTCGGGGTAATTGAGCATTAAATCTAAACTGTTACATCCAAGATTGATCCACTTTATGTCCATAATTCATCGCGTTGTTGCTCATTTCTGCCGCTAGCGCCGTCTCCCCTTTGTGTACGGAAGTCAAGAATCCCATATATGGGCTGCATGCCCATATATGGGCTGCATGCCCATATATGGGCTGCATGCCCATATATGGGCTGCATGCCCATATATGGGCTGCATGCCCATATATGGGCTGCATGCCCATATATGGAAGGCCCAGAGACAAACTTTTTTAGACCCACAAAAGCTTGTGTAGCATTGCTGTGGGTGTAATATCAATAAATATGACATTATTATGTTATTATTGGCATGAGTAAACGTCATGAGGGCAAAAGCGTCTGGACTTTCTTTGAAAAAATGTCTGTATTCTGTCAACTGTATAAGTTATAATGATTATTTCTTCACAGTGTGACTCCCAAGACATATGAGAAGTGTTTTAGAGGTTTTACTGCTCTGTCTGTGATATCAATACACATATCTGGAAGATTCATGTTCCGTTTTATTTATTTATTTGTCTTTAAGATGCAACATGATGAGCAAAAACAAGTTAATAAAGACAGCACATACAACACAGAAAAAAAATGTACACTAGATACATGTACTTCAAAAGACAAAGACATGAAACTAATATTAAAATGTAAAATACCAAATATTGACAGTTTGATATATTAAAATAATATGTTTCAAATTGTCTTTAAGCAGTTTACAAAAAAAACTTTTAAAGATCTATTGAGACCTTTAGAAAAGGACTAAAAACATTTATTTTTAGCAGAACTTATGAGTTTTAACCTTGCATAATAATGTTGTTTCACTATATATATATATATATATATATATATATATATATATATATATATATATATATATATATATATATATTTTAAAAATACAGATGTTTTTACCTTGCTTTTATGATCTTATCTGTAGAACTTTGAGGTTTGTCTTAAAAGTGCATTACAAATAAAATATATTATTGGTATTATTATTATTATTATTAAAAAGAAGATCTGGCTCTTAATTTGGACTATATTTATTTATTATTTATAACCTTAGTGTTAATAAGTCAATAATCACATTATTTTTCATCCTGGGTGTATATTTTTTAATTCAGAGTGTACTGACTTTTTAATTTATTGATTTTTAACATTTCATTGTTTCATTACTGTCATTTTTAATCTTGCAAAATGTAATTTCTTGTGGTTCCTCTTTATGTTTTGGGTCTTTGTGCTGCAGGTGTGTGTGATCAGTGCTTCGTGAATAGAGTGGCGTTTACCTGCCGTGAACCGCGAGCGCAGCGACGCCCGTCCTCTCAATCCTCCGCACCAGACTGAGCGTCTCCTCCAACTGGAACCAGTGAAGAACACCAAATCAGTTAAAGGACATCGATGGAGACGAAGATGAAGATTTTGAATTTTATTGTAGTTGACTCCACCAGCAGAGTCTCTATTGGCTGAAACAGGAGACGTCTCTAGACACTATGCAACGCCATCACTAACAGGGACATTGTAGAGCGTCCTCTGGTGGACAGACTATGCAACGCCATCACTAACGGGAACATTGTAGAGCGTACTCTGGTGGACAGACTATGCAACGCCATCACTAACAGAGACGTTGTAGAGCGTCCTCTGGTGGACAGACTATGCAACGCCATCACTAACAGGGACGTTGTAGAGCGTCCTCTGGTGGACAGACTATGCAACGCCATCACTAACAGGGACGTTGTAGAGCGTCCTCTGGTGGACAGACTATGCAACGCCATCACTAACAGGGACGTCGTAGAGCGTCCTCTGGTGGACAGACTATGCAACGCCATCACTAACAGGGACGTTGTAGAGCGTCCTCTGGTGGACAGACTATGCAACGCCATCACTAACGGGGACGTTGTAGAGCGTCCTCTGGTGGACAGACTATGCAACGCCATCGCTAACGGGGACGTTGTAGAGCGTCCTCTGGTGGACAGACTATGCAACGCCATCACTACCAGGGACGTCGTAGAGCGTCCTCTGGTGGACAGACTATGCAACGCCATCACTAACAGGGACGTTGTAGAGCGTCCTCTGGTGGACAGACTATGCAACGCCATCGCTAACGGGGACGTTGTAGAGCGTCCTCTGGTGGACAGACTAACAGGGACGTTGTAGAGCGTCCTCTGGTGGACAGACTAACAGGGACGTTGTAGAGCGTCCTCTGGTGGACAGACTATGCAACGCCATCACTAACAGGGACGTTGTAGAGCGTCCTCTGGTGGACAGACTATGCAACGCCATCACTAACAGGAACGTTGTAGAGCGTCCTCTGGTGGACAGACTAACAGGGACGTTGTAGAGCGTCCTCTGGTGGACAGGCTATGCAACGCCATCGCTAACAGGGACGTTGTAGAGCGTCCTCTGGTGGACAGACTATGCAACGCCATCACTAACAGGGACGTTGTAGAGCGTCCTCTGGTGGACAGACTATGCAACGCCATCACTAACAGGGATGTTGTAGAGCGTCCTCTGGTGGACAGACTAACAGGGACGTTGTAGAGCGTCCTCTGGTGGACAGACTATGCAACGCCATCACTAACAGGGACGTTGTAGAGCGTCCTCTGGTGGACAGACTATGCAACGCCATCACTAACAGGAACGTTGTAGAGCGTCCTCTGGTGGACAGACTAACAGGGACGTTGTAGAGCGTCCTCTGGTGGACAGGCTATGCAACGCCATCGCTAACAGGGACGTTGTAGAGCGTCCTCTGGTGGACAGACTATGCAACGCCATCACTAACAGGGACGTTGTAGAGCGCCCTCTGGTGGACAGACTATGCAACGCCAACGCTCATAACATGGTTGACCTTCCGTTTTTATTTTTTAAATTTCCATTTATCAGAATCCAAAAAAAAAAAATTATAAATGCCAATACCGATAGATGGGGAAATGCCTAATATCGGCCGATAATATCAACCGATATATCGCTCAGGCTCTACTTCTGAGATATTCTGCCCCAGCTGTCGCCGGCGGGGAGGCATAAAAAATGGAAACAGAAAACAATCACTAACGTATATTATTAAGTAATTAGTATAATTACTTAATTATAAGTTCTTCACATCTTACCGAAGGCAGGATTCTTATTTTACACGTGACCGGTATGGAGACTCCTGCAACGAGCTTCTTCAGGATCTACGGAGAAAAGAAGACGTCACCCCGCTGTCTGCATGTGACCAACGGTACTTAAAGTACACACATGGTGGAGGTGGATTAGAAAAGGTTCATATTTTCACTCAGGTACAGTGGCTAGAATAAGTTTACACCCCCATGCTTAAGTTAAGAATAAATATAATAATGAGTAAAAATATAAAAAAGGAATTAAAAAAGATTTTTAATGTCTTAATTCTGTAGAGGGAGGCTGATTGGTTAGTCTCTCTCTACTGACAGACCTGATTGGTTAGTTCTCTCTCTACTGACAGACCTGATTGGTTAGTCTCTCTCTACTGACAGACCTGATTGGTTAGTCTCTCTCTACTGACAGACCTGATTGGTTAGTCTCTCTCTACTGACAGACCTGATTGGTTAGTCTCTCTCTACTGACAGACCTGATTGGTTAGTCTCTCTCTACTGACAGACCTGATTGGTTAGTCTCTCTCTACTGACAGACCTGATTGGTTAGTCTCTCTCTACTGACAGACCTGATTGGTTAGTCTCTCTCTACTGACAGACCTGATTGGTTAGTTCTCTCTCTACTGACAGACCTGATTGGTTAGTTTCTCTCTACTGACAGACCTGATTGGTTAGTTTCTCTCTACTGACAGACTTGATTGGTTAGTCTCTCTCTACTGACAGACTTGATTGGTTAGTTTCTCTCTACTGACAGACTTGATTGGTTAGTCTCTCTCTACTGACAGACCTGATTGGTTAGTCTCTCTCTACTGACAGACCTGATTGGTTAGTCTTCTCTCTACTGACAGACCTGATTGGTTAGTCTCTCTCTACTGACAGACCTGATTGGTTAGTTTCTCTCTACTGACAGACCTGATTGGTTAGTTTCTCTCTACTGACAGACCTGATTGGTTAGTTTCTCTCTACTGACAGACTTGATTGGTTAGTCTCTCTCTACTGACAGACCTGATTGGTTAGTTTCTCTCTACTGACAGACTTGATTGGTTAGTCTCTCTCTACTGACAGACTTGATTGGTTAGTTTCTCTCTACTGACAGACTTGATTGGTTAGTCTCTCTCTACTGACAGACCTGATTGGTTAGTTTCTCTCTACTGACAGACTTGATTGGTTAGTCTCTCTCTACTGACAGACCTGATTGGTTAGTTTCTCTCTACTGACAGACCTGATTGGTTAGTCTCTCTCTACTGACAGACCTGATTGGTTAGTCTCTCTCTCTACTGACAGACCTGATTGGTTAGTTCTCTCTCTACTGACAGACCTGATTGGTTAGTCTCTCTCTACTGACAGACCTGATTGGTTAGTTTCTCTCTACTGACAGACTTGATTGGTTAGTCTCTCTCTACTGACAGACCTGATTGGTTAGTTTCTCTCTACTGACAGACTTGATTGGTTAGTCTCTCTCTACTGACAGACTTGATTGGTTAGTCTCTCTCTACTGACAGACCTGATTGGTTAGTTTCTCTCTACTGACAGACTTGATTGGATAGTCTATATCTACTGACAGACTTGATTGGTTAGTTTCTCTCTACTGACAGACCTGATTGGTTAGTCTCTCTCTCTACTGACAGACCTGATTGGTTAGTCTCTCTCTCTACTGACAGACCTGATTGGTTAGTCTCTCTCTCTACTGACAGACCTGATTGGTTAGTCTCTCCTTCTACTGACAGACCTGATTGGTTAGTCTCTCTCTACTGACAGACCTGATTGGTTAGTCTCTCTCTACTGACAGACCTGATTGGTTAGTCTCTCTCTACTGACAGACCTGATTGGTTAGTCTCTCTCTCTACTGACAGACCTGATTGGTTAGTCTCTCTCTCTACTGACAGACCTGATTGGTTAGTCTCTCTCTCTACTGACAGACCTGATTGGTTAGTCTCTCTCTCTACTGACAGACCTGATTGGTTAGTCTCTCTCTCTACTGACAGACCTGATTGGTTAGTCTCTCTCTCTACTGACAGACCTGATTGGTTAGTTTCTCTCTCTACTGACAGACCTGATTGGTTAGTCTCTCCCTCTACTGACAGACCTGATTGGTTAGTCTCTCCCTCTACTGACAGACCTGATTGGTTAGTCTCTCTCTCTACTGACAGACCTGATTGGTTAGTCTCTCTCTCTACTGACAGACCTGATTGGTTAGTCTCTCTCTACTGACAGACCTGATTGGTTAGTCTCTCTCTCTACTGACAGACCTGATTGGTTAGTCTCTCTCTACTGACAGACCTGATTGGTTAGTCTCTCTCTACTGACAGACCTGATTGGTTAGTCTCTCTCTCTACTGACAGACAGACCTGATTGGTTAGTCTCTCTCTACTGACAGACCTGATTGGTTAGTCTCTCTCTACTGACAGACCTGATTGGTTAGTCTCTCTCTACTGACAGACCTGATTGGTTAGTCTCTCCCTCTACTGACAGACCTGATTGGTTAGTCTCTCCCTCTACTGACAGACCTGATTGGTTAGTCTCTCCCTCTACTGACAGACCTGATTGGTTAGTCTCTCTCTCTACTGACAGACCTGATTGGTTAGTCTCTCTCTACTGACAGACCTGATTGGTTAGTCTCTCTCTCTACTGACAGACCTGATTGGTTAGTCTCTCTCTCTACTGACAGACCTGATTGGTTAGTCTCTCTCTACTGACAGACCTGATTGGTTAGTCTCTCTCTACTGACAGACTTGATTGGTTAGTCTCTCTCTACTGACAGACCTGATTGGTTAGTCTCTCTCTACTGACAGACCTGATTGGTTAGTTTCTCTCTCTACTGACAGACCTGATTGGTTAGTTTCTCTCTCTACTGACAGACCTGATTGGTTAGTCTCTCTCTACTGACAGACCTGATTGGTTAGTCTCTCTCTCTACTGACAGACCTGATTGGTTAGTCTCTCTCTCTACTGACAGACCTGATTGGTTAGTCTCTCTCTCTACTGACAGACCTGATTGGTTAGTCTCTCTCTACTGACAGACCTGATTGGTTAGTCTCTCTCTCTACTGACAGACAGACCTGATTGGTTAGTCTCTCTCTACTGACAGACCTGATTGGTTAGTCTCTCTCTCTACTGACAGACCTGATTGGTTAGTCTCTCTCTACTGACAGACCTGATTGGTTAGTCTCTCTCTCTCTACTGACAGACCTGATTGGTTAGTCTCTCTCTCTACTGACAGACCTGATTGGTTAGTCTCTCTCTACTGACAGACCTGATTGGTTAGTTTCTCTCTACTGACAGACTTGATTGGTTAGTCTCTCTCTACTGACAGACCTGATTGGTTAGTTTCTCTCTACTGACAGACTTGATTGGTTAGTCTCTCTCTACTGACAGACTTGATTGGTTAGTCTCTCTCTACTGACAGACCTGATTGGTTAGTTTCTCTCTACTGACAGACTTGATTGGTTAGTCTCTCTCTACTGACAGACTTGATTGGTTAGTTTCTCTCTACTGACAGACCTGATTGGTTAGTCTCTCTCTCTACTGACAGACCTGATTGGTTAGTCTCTCTCTCTACTGACAGACCTGATTGGTTAGTCTCTCTCTCTACTGACAGACCTGATTGGTTAGTCTCTCTCTCTACTGACAGACCTGATTGGTTAGTCTCTCCTTCTACTGACAGACCTGATTGGTTAGTCTCTCTCTACTGACAGACCTGATTGGTTAGTCTCTCTCTACTGACAGACCTGATTGGTTAGTCTCTCTCTACTGACAGACCTGATTGGTTAGTCTCTCTCTCTACTGACAGACCTGATTGGTTAGTCTCTCTCTCTACTGACAGACCTGATTGGTTAGTCTCTCTCTCTACTGACAGACCTGATTGGTTAGTCTCTCTCTCTACTGACAGACCTGATTGGTTAGTCTCTCTCTCTACTGACAGACCTGATTGGTTAGTTTCTCTCTCTACTGACAGACCTGATTGGTTAGTCTCTCCCTCTACTGACAGACCTGATTGGTTAGTCTCTCCCTCTACTGACAGACCTGATTGGTTAGTCTCTCTCTCTACTGACAGACCTGATTGGTTAGTCTCTCTCTCTACTGACAGACCTGATTGGTTAGTCTCTCTCTACTGACAGACCTGATTGGTTAGTCTCTCTCTCTACTGACAGACCTGATTGGTTAGTCTCTCTCTCTACTGACAGACCTGATTGGTTAGTCTCTCTCTACTGACAGACCTGATTGGTTAGTCTCTCTCTCTACTGACAGACAGACCTGATTGGTTAGTCTCTCTCTACTGACAGACCTGATTGGTTAGTCTCTCTCTACTGACAGACCTGATTGGTTAGTCTCTCTCTACTGACAGACCTGATTGGTTAGTCTCTCCCTCTACTGACAGACCTGATTGGTTAGTCTCTCCCTCTACTGACAGACCTGATTGGTTAGTCTCTCCCTCTACTGACAGACCTGATTGGTTAGTCTCTCCCTCTACTGACAGACCTGATTGGTTAGTCTCTCTCTCTACTGACAGACCTGATTGGTTAGTCTCTCTCTACTGACAGACCTGATTGGTTAGTCTCTCTCTCTACTGACAGACCTGATTGGTTAGTCTCTCTCTACTGACAGACCTGATTGGTTAGTCTCTCTCTACTGACAGACCTGATTGGTTAGTCTCTCTCTACTGACAGACCTGATTGGTTAGTCTCTCTCTACTGACAGACCTGATTGGTTAGTCTCTCTCTACTGACAGACCTGATTGGTTAGTTTCTCTCTCTACTGACAGACCTGATTGGTTAGTCTCTCTCTACTGACAGACCTGATTGGTTAGTCTCTCTCTACTGACAGACCTGATTGGTTAGTCTCTCTCTCTACTGACAGACCTGATTGGTTAGTCTCTCTCTCTACTGACAGACCTGATTGGTTAGTCTCTCTCTACTGACAGACCTGATTGGTTAGTCTCTCTCTACTGACAGACCTGATTGGTTAGTCTCTCTCTACTGACAGACCTGATTGGTTAGTCTCTCTCTACTGACAGACCTGATTGGTTAGTCTCTCTCTACTGACAGACCTGATTGGTTAGTTTCTCTCTACTGACAGACCTGATTGGTTAGTCTCTCTCTACTGACAGACCTGATTGGTTAGTTTCTCTCTACTGACAGACCTGATTGGTTAGTTTCTCTCTACTGACAGACCTGATTGGTTAGTTTCTCTCTACTGACAGACCTGATTGGTTAGTCTCTCTCTACTGACAGACCTGATTGGTTAGTCTCTCTCTCTACTGACAGACCTGATTGGTTAGTTTCTCTCTACTGACAGACCTGATTGGTTAGTCTCTCTCTACTGACAGACCTGATTGGTTAGTCTCTCTCTCTACTGACAGACCTGATTGGTTAGTTTCTCTCTCTACTGACAGACCTGATTGGTTAGTCTCTCTCTACTGACAGACCTGATTGGTTAGTTTCTCTCTCTACTGACAGACCTGATTGGTTAGTCTCTCTCTACTGACAGATCTGATTGGTTAGTCTCTCTCTCTACTGACAGACCTGATTGGTTAGTCTCTCTCTACTGACAGACCTGATTGGTTAGTCTCTCTCTACTGACAGATCTGATTGGTTAGTCTCTCTCTTCCTCCTTTAATACGTTAAAATACAGTTTGTCAGACACACGTCGTCTGGCTGAAGGACTCACCGCCTCGATCTTGTCGGGATCCGACAGGAGAGCAGCTCCCATCCCGCCCTTCAAGAGGTCAGAGGTCATCAGGGGTCAAAGGTCAGAGCAGCAGTTTGGTTGTTTTTAACAGGAAACTCACCTTGGTGGAGTATTCCTTTGGACAGCCCATATTCACGTCGATAGCAGCCACGTCCTTCTCCCTAAAAACCACGAGCAACTCGTCTTTAATGCAGCAACAGAGGGGTCATCCTCGTGTTGTCTTCCCGTCAAAATACAAAAAATGTCTCTTTTTTTCAACAGTTTTGACGCTTTTTCAATGTTTGTCCCTTTTTGACGTTTTCAACACTACGTAACACTAACTTATTAACTTTAGTTTTACAGTTATTTTGGGAATTTATGGTCAATAAACCTAATTTATAGGAAATTATACATATTAATGTTCTTAATTCTTCATTCTGTCCTATATCAATGTTATTTTTAATTCCCCAAAATTGTCTTCATGTTGCCCTCATGTTGTCTTCATGTTGTCTTCATGTTGCCCTCATGTTGCCCTCATGTTGCCCTCATGTTGCCCTCATGTTGCCCTCATGTTGTCTTCATGTTGTCCCCATGTTGTCCTCATGTTGTCTTCATGTTGCCCTCATGTTGTCTTCATGTTGCCCTCATGTTGTCTTCATGTTGCCCTCATGTTGCCCTCATGTTGCCCTCATGTTGCCCTCATGTTGTCCCCATGTTGTCCCCATGTTGTCCCCATGTTGCCCTCATGTTGCCCTCATGTTGCCCTCATGTTGCCCTCATGTTGCCCTCATGTTGTCTGCATGTTGTCCCCATGTTGTCCTCATGTTGTCCTCATGTTGTCCTCATGTTGCCCTCATGTTGCCCTCATGTTGCCCTCATGTTGTCTTCATGTTGCCCTCATGTTGTCCTCATGTTGTCTTCATGTTGCCCTCATGTTGTCCTCATGTTGTCTGCATGTTGTCTGCATGTTGTCCCCATGTTATCCTCATGTTGTCCTCATGTTGTCCCCATGTTGTCCCCATGTTGTCCCCATGTTGCCCTCATGTTGCCCTCATGTTGTCCTCTATCAATGTTCTTTTTAATTCCCCAAAATAACATGATTGATTCCACCCAACGCTCTTTGCCAAGTACAAATCTCTACTTTCATTAATTTTGGGGCGTCTTATTCAATTTTATAGCATTGTAAAACAAATGGAAGTGTTTTTGAAATAGTATTGAGTAAAAGTTGACATATTCCAGTCTGTGATTATCATCAACATCCATTCCTTTAATTTTAGTCTCAATAATTCCTAATTTCTGCTTTTCTAACTCAAACATTAGGTATAATTTCCTATAAATGAGGTTTATTGACCATAAATTCCAAAAATAACTGTAAAACTGAAGTTAATTAGTTAGTGTTACGTAGTGTTAAACGTCAAAAAAAGTGACAAACATTGAAAAAAAGCGTCAAAAGTGTTGAAAAAAGGGACAAAAACGCAAGAAAAAGTTAAAAACATCGATAAAAAGCGTCAACAAAAGGGTTGATTTCCAGTTTTGGCGAGAAGACAACACGAGGGTTAAGTGTGAGTTAAGGTTCAGAGATGGAGACTCACACGAGCCGGGCCACGGCCAGCGCTCTGTCCGGGTCCGCCGTCCCCTGAAAAGAAGAAGAGAAGAGACACTAGCTCTGTCTCCATCCACACGTTTTTATCTGAATTAAGTAATAATGAATGAAAAATGCCTTCTGGAAACGGTAACATTTGATGGAATTTCATGAATATCAACTCAAAGGAATGATCTGATTTCCTCTTGATGATGTTCTTCTTATGCGATAAACGCTGATGGAAACCTTATTTTCTGAATAAATAATGAGTTGTGATTAAGTTTTAGGTCATTTTATGGTTGCAACCCGCCACAAAACAAAGAAGAAGAAGTTGTAGTTCATGTCCCCCAGTATGTCCTCTCTGTCTGCACACATGGGGGGGGGGGGGCAATAAAGACAGATGGACGTGGACGGACAAGGAGACGAGAGACTTTCTGGATTTAATTTATCAGGAACTCGGGAAGGAAACGGCCGACAAAGGTTAGGACGAGCCGTGGGACGTCCTGCGGAGTCAATGGAAGACGCTCAGACAGAGAGACATGTCTCAGAAAAGAGTCTCGCAGCGGTGCCGGGGGGGGCAATAGGAGACAAGCTGCATCTGCATCGTCATAGCGACGTGTTGATAGCGTCGTTGTTTTCTTATTATAGCTCCATATGTCCTATCAGCTGGAACATGAGCTCTACTACAACCTGTCCCATATTGATCATGTGATGTTGTCCCATAGTGATCATGTGATGTTGTCCCCTAGTGATCATGTGATGTTGTCCCATAGTGATCATGTGATGTTGTCCCCTAGTGATCATGTGATGTTGTCCCCTAGTGATCATGTGATGTTGTCCCCTAGTGATCATGTGATGTTGTCCCCTAGTGATCATGTGATGTTGTCCCATAGTGATCATGTGATGTTGTCCCATAGTGATCATGTGATGGAGACGGGAGCCATTTTGTCTAGAAACACTTTGTTGTTGTTGAATGTTGTGATTCAGTGAAAATGAATGTTAACACCTTAAAATGTCTCAAACCAACCAGATATCCCAGTCTGACTCTAAAACAGCGTCATGTGACGTCATCACCAGGTGTTTATCGGCTTTAAAGCCGTCGGATGGAAACTCACTTTCACCAGATTTATTCACAGGACAGGAGTGTTTTTACCGAGCCTCAGATAATTTGATTGACAGGTAGATGTAAACTTAGTTTCAGCCTTGGGCAACAACAACAACAACAACCCTACAACAACAACAACAACAACCCAACAACATCCAAAAAACAACCCAACAACAACAACCTAAAAACAACCCAACAACAACCCTACAACATCCAAAAAAAAACAACCCAACAACAACCTAAAAACAACCCAACAACAAACCAACAACCACCCAACAACAACCACCCAACAACAACCCAACAACAGCCCTACAACAACCCAACAACAACCACCCAACAACAACCCAAAAACAGCCACCCAACAACCACCCAACAACAACCCAAAAACAACCCAACAACAGCCCTACAACAAACCAACAACATCCAAAAAAAACAACCCAACAACAACCACCCAACAACAACCCAAAAGCAACCCAACAACAACCCTACAACAAACCAACAACATCCAAAAAAAACAACCCAACAACAACCACCCAACAACAACCCAAAAACAACCCAACAACAGCCCTACAACAACCCTACAACAAACCAACAACATCCAAAAAAACAACCCAACAACAACCACCCAACAACAACCCAAAAACAACCCAACAGCCCTACAACAACCCAACTACAACCACCCAACAAAACAACCCAACAACAACCCTACAACATCCAAAAAAACAACCCAAAAGAACAACCCAACAACAACCCTACGACAAACCAACAACAACAACAACAACAACCCAACAACAACTGCACGCTGACAGCAGATATTTTGGTTTTCCGTCTCACCATCTGAAGGACGACTCTGTCCTTCTCCCTCTCGCAGGTCCTGAACATCACTCGCTCATCTGGGGCGACGAAATCCACCGTCTCCAGCACCTCTGACGACACACACATTAGAGGGGCGACGTCAGAGAATGTCACGAATCAATCTGATTCTGAAACAATTCTCAATTTAAACAAAAAAAACAACAATTAACATTATGTACAAGTAGTTACTTTTCCCATATGGAGGGAGGGAGGGTAGGTAGAGAGATATGGAGAGAGATAGATAGAGATAAATAGTGAGATATATAGAAGATAGATAGATAGATAGTGAGATATATAGAGATAGATAGATAGAGATAGATGAGATATATAGAGATAGTGAGATATATAGAGATAGATAGAGAGATATATAGATAGATAGAGATAGTGAGATATATAGAGATAGATAGAGATAGTGAGATATATAGAGATAGATAGAGAGATATATAGATAGATAGAGATAGTGAGATATATAGAGATAGATAGAGATGGTGAGATATATAGAGATAGATAGATATATAGATAGATAGAGATAGTGAGATATATAGAGATAGATAGAGAGATATATAGATAGATAGAGATAGTGAGATATATAGAGATAGATAGAGATGGTGAGATATATAGAGATAGATAGATATATAGATAGATAGAGATAGTGAGATATATAGCGATAGATAGAGATGGTGAGATATATAGAGATAGAGATGGTGAGATATATAGAGATAGAGAGATATATAGATAGATAGAGATAGTGAGATATATAGAGATAGATAGATAGAGATGGTGAGATATATAGAGATAGATAGATAGAGATGGTGAGATATATAGAGATAGATAGATAGAGATGGTGAGATAGATAGAGATAGATAGAGATGGTGAGATAGATAGAGATGGTGAGATATATAGAGATAGATAGATATATAGATAGATAGAGATGGTGAGATATATAGAGATAGATAGATAGAGATGGTGAGATATATAGAGATAGATTATTTACTTTTCTTCATTGTATGTGCCTTCTTATTTTTACTTTTTATATTGTTTACTTGAATGTTATGTTTGTCTGTGGACCTAACTGGTAAAATATGTCTCGTCTCCACCGTGGGACAGAGGGAAACGTAATTTCGATCTCTTTGTATGTCTTGACATGTGAAGAAATTGACAATAAAGCAAACTTTGACTTTGAAGATGGATATTGATCCCAATAAAATGGGAAATCATAGTGTTCCAGCAGCAAAATCAGTCACAGAATATAAATATAATGAAATACTAGGATACAATATACATACATACAACATACATGAAATACTAGGATACAATATACATACATACAATATACATGAAATACTAGGATACAATATACATACATACAATATACATGAAATAATAATAGGATAAAATACAAGAACTAATATTTGAATATATACAAGATGGGAATGCAAAAATGTGCAACACGCCAATATTAAACCCAAAGTTACGCGCCCTGGACTGTAAACTAACTCACCGTTCACAACGCGGTGACACTGGGCCATTTTGATGTCAATCAACTCCTGAAACAGAGAGTTCACGCTCGTTAACACTCGTTAACACACGCTAACACACGCTAACACACGCTAACACTCGTTAACACACGCTAACATTCGTTAACACTCGTTAACACACGCTAACACACGTTAACACACGCTAACACTCGTTAACACACGCTAACACACGCTAACACACGCTCATGGAAACACTGATATTGGCCTTGCCCTGGTACATCTGTCTGATCTGTTAACCTCTGATGGGCCTTCTCGGGTGCTGCGCTCCCATTGGTCAGGACTGCTGACTGGGTCAAAGGTTAGGAAGACACCGGCTGGGGAGCGAGCCTTCTCGGTTCGCGCTCCAACGTTATGGAACCAGCCGATATTAGACTGGCATGCTCAACTGGGGTCTTCAAATCGAAGCTTAAGACTTATTCACCGCTGCGTATGAGTCCTAAATGCTCATTTATCCTTGATGTATTTGTATAGTGTTATGTACTTTTTACTGTCTCGATTTTAATTTTTTGTACTGTTTGTATTCAAATTGTATTCTTGCTACAAAGCACTTTGATGGAAAGCGCTTTATAAATAAATGTATTATTATTATTATTATTATTATATTAGCTGCACTTCCTGTTGCAAAGCCTCCATCTAGGCCAAAGTCACGCCCCTTCCTCTGGACCTCAAGGACGTAGCTTTCTAAAAAAATATGAACGGGGGGGGGGGGGGGAAGCAAAGTATGTTTTGATCCCGTCTGAACTGAGCCATGGATTACACATACAGTGGGTACGGAAAGTATTCAGACCCCTTTAAATTTTTCTCTCTTTGTTTCATTGCAGGCATTTTCCAAAAATCAAAAAAGTTCATTTTATTTCTCAGTAATGTACACTCAGCACCCCATCTTGGACAGAAAAAAACAGAAATGTAGAAATTTTTGCAAATTTATTAAAAAACAAAAACTGAAATATCACATGGTCATAAGTATTCAGACCCTTTGTTCAGTATTTAGTAGAAGCACCCTTTTGATCTAATACAGCCATGAGTCGTTTTGGGAAAGATGCAACAAGTTTTCCACATCTGGATTTGGGTATCCTCTGCCATTCCTCCTTGCAGATCCTCTCCAGTTCTGTCAGGTTGGATGGTAAACGTTGGTGGACAGTCATTTTCAGGTCTCTCCAGAGATGCTCAATTGGGTTTAAGTCAGGGCTCTGGCTGGGCCATTCAAGAACAGCCACGGAGTTGTTGTGAAGCCACTCCTTCGTTATTTTAGCGGTGTGCTTAGGGTCATTGTCTTGTTGGAAGGTAAACCTTCGGCCCAGTCTGAGGTCCAGAGCACTCTGGAAAAGGTTTTCGTCCAGGATATCCCTGTACTTGGCCGCATTCATCTTTCCCTCGATTGCAACCAGTCGTCCTGTCCCTGCAGCTGAAAAACACCCCCACAGCATGATGCTGCCACCACCATGCTTCACTGTTGGGACTGTATTGGACAGGTGATGAGCAGTGCCTGGTTTTCTCCACACATACCGCTTAGAATTAAGGCCAAAAAGTTCTATCTTGGTCTCATCAGACCAGAGGATTTTATTTATCACCATCTTGGAGTCCTTCAGGTGTTTTTTAGCAAACTCCATGCGGGCTTTCATGTGTCTTGCACTGAGGAGAGGCTTCCTTCGGGCCACTCTGCCATAAAGCCCCGACTGGTGGATTGCTGCAGTGATGGTTGACTTACTACAACTTTCTCCCATCTCCCGACTGCATCTCTGGAGCTTAGCCACAGTGACCATTGGGTTCTTCTTTGCCTCTCTCACCAAGGCTCTTCTCCCCCGATAGCTCAGTTTGGCCGGACGGCCAGCTCTAGGAAGGGTTCTGGTCGTCCCAAACGTCTTCCATTTGAGGATTATGGAGGCCACTGTGCTCTTAGGAACCTTAAGTGCAGCAGAAATTTTTTTGTAACCTTGACCAGATCTGTGCCTTGCCACAATTCTGTCTCTGAGCTCCTCAGGCAGTTCCTTTGACCTCATGATTGTCATTTGCTCTGACATGCACTGTGAGCTGTAAGGTCTTATATAGACAGGTGTGTGGCTTTCCTAATCAAGTCCAATCAGTATAATCAAACACAGCTGGACTCCAATGAAGGTGTAGAACCATCTCAAGGATGATCAGAAGAAATAGACAGCACCTGAGTTACATATGAGGGTCACGGCAAAGGGTCTGAATACTTATGACCATGTGATATTTCAGTTTTTGTTTTTTAATAAATTTGCAAAAATTTCTACATTTCTGTTTTTTTCTGTCCAAGATGGGGTGCTGAGTGTACATTACTGAGAAATAAAATGAACTTTTTTGATTTTTGGAAAATGCCTGCAATGAAACAAAGAGTGAAAAATTTAAAGGGGTCTGAATACTTTCCGTACCCACTGTATGTCCGTCAATTTAAAAGACCATTTTTCAACTGAAGAAGGTCTCAGTTAGCCGTAGGTTTGTCGTTTGACCACCTAGTTTGGTGTGTGAGGGGTCAGTGAACCAGGGCCGTCCTCCACTAAAGAAGTTCTTCGTTGACTAACACTTCCGTGATTTTGCCGACTCTTCGATTCGTTGATTTAATCGACAGAGCTGTGGCTTTGAAACTAAAAAAAGCACAATTTAAATGTAGTTAATTAACATCTGTAAAACTGAGTTTCTACACAATTAATCCTGCAAAAGCACCACTTTAAATCTGGTGTTCACCAGAAATGTGCTCACAAGTTTCTTGGAAATGAGTAATTAAGCATGAATAAGCATAAAAAATGACTTAACTAAAGAAATCTTAGTCGACTAAAACCAAAACCACAGATTAGTCGACTAATGGACTCAATATGACTGGAATATGTCAACTTTTACTCAATACTATTTCAAAAACACTTCCATTTGTTTTACAATGCTATAAAATTGAATAAGACGCCCCAAAATTAATGAAAGTAGAGATTTGTACTTGGCAAAGAGCGTTGGGTGGAATCAATCATGTTATTTTGGGGAATTAAAAAGAACATTGATATAGAACAACATGGGGACAACATGGGGACAACATGAGGACAACATGAGGACAACATGAAGGAAACATGAGGGCAACACAAGGACAACATGAGGGCAACACGAGGACAACATGAGGACAACATGAAGACAACATGAGGACAACATGAAGACAACATGAGGGCAACACAAGGACAACATGAAGACAACATGAAGACAACATGAGGACAACATGAGGACAACATGAGGGCAACATGAGGAAAACATGAAGACAACATGAAGACAACATGAGGACAACATCAGGACAACATGAGGACAACATGAAGACAGCATGAGACAACATGAGGACAACATGAGGACAACATGAGGGCAACATGAGGGCAACATGAGGGACAACATGGGGACAACATGAGGGACAACATGAGGGCAACATGAGGGCAACATGAGGGCAACATGAGGGCAACATGAGGGCAACATGAAGACAACATGAGGACAACATGAGGACAACATGAAAACAACACGAGGACAACATGGGGACAACATGAGGGCAACATGAGGGCAACATGAGGACAACATGAGGACAACATGGGGACAACATGGGGACAACATGGGGACAACATGGGGACAACATGAGACAGCCTGAAGACAACATGAGGACAACATGAGGACAACATGAGACAGCCTGAAGACAACATGAGGACAACATGAGGACAACATGAGACAGCCTGAAGACAACATGAGGACAACATTAGGGTTAAAGACAACAATAATTTCTGAGCCAGTAACTTGTACAGCTCCTATTTAAAGACACTGACACGTGGTTTTGCCTTTGAGAGACTCACCTCACAGTAGACCACATCGGCTCCGTAGTCCAGCGCCAGCAGCCTCATGGGCAGAGTCCCGACCCGGACCATCGGCGCCAGGGCGGTGATGTTACTGAAGCTCAGCCTGCCTGCTGCCATGGTGACGGCTCAGTCGTCCTGGTAACAACACCGAGGAGACAACAGTCACATCGACACGTATCTACACCGGGGATGTGGATTATCGAGTTTAGTTTTCTCGAAACAGACACCACGCAAAACTCGGGTCAAAAACTCGTGTCCCTCGGGTCAAACTGACCCGGGACTTATTTGGGGTTTTAAAAACAATTCTGAACTAAAATCTTACTTCATAATCTATTAACAAATATCGTCTTTATCTCCATTTCCAACAGCTGAGATAACATATATGTTTAGGGAATGCATCAGTCTCTACTAGAACACAATTAAACATGGAAGTGGGGTTTTTATCATAAGGTTATAATTCATGTTAAAAATCCACAATGGAAACAACATAAGTGTCATATCCAGAATAATGTTCTGAGTCAGGAATACATGTTTATCACAGGAAATAAGGCAAGGCCGCTGATTTTCAGGTAGAAAAAATGTAACTTGTTCCATTTTTCTTGTAAAAATTTGAAATGGGTCAATTTGACCTGAATACCTGTGATAAACATGTATTCCTGACTCAGAACATTATTCTGGATATGACACTTATGATGTTTCCATAATGGATTTTTAACATGTAGTATAACCTTATATGTCAGGGCCAATGAGTTTGAGTTCGAAGAAACAAACACAAATATCAATAAAACAAATATCATTTTTCTTTTAGCAAACAATGAAAACATGTCCCACAGACCCGAACACCACACAAGGGTTAAGACTGTTAAAAACACCTGGACTCAAGTAAATTGGACGTGGTCTCAAATTAATGTTGAAACCTTTAGATCTTGAGACTGACCCTGACTTGACTCAGCTGTTCTTTAACCCTTGTACGGTATTCAGGTCAAATTGACCCATTTCAAATTTTTACAAGAAAAATGGTCCAAGTTACATGTTTTCTACCTGAAATCAGCGGCCTTGCCTTATTTCCTGTGATAAACATGTATTCCTGACTCAGAACATTATTCTGGATATGACACTTATGTTGTTTACATAGTGGATTTTTAACATGAATTATAACCTTATGACAAAAACCCCACTTCCATGTTTAATTGTGTGCTAGTAGAGACTGATGCATTCCCTAAACATAGATGTTATCTCAGCTGTTGGAAATTGAGATAAAGACAATATTTGTTAATAGATTATGAAGTAAGATTTGATTTCAGAATTGTTTTTAAAACCCCAAATAAGTCCCGGGTCAGTTTGTCCCGAGGGACACCAGAGGGTCCCGGAGGTGGAGACAACAGGAGGGTTAAGGGGGAGGGGGAAGTTTTGGTCCCGATGGTTTTGTCACTTTCTTCGACATTACTTAGTCACGTTTTTTTAAGCTTTTTCCAATAATTTCTGTCACTTTTTCCAATGTTTTTGTCTGTACTTTGCAGCGCTTTGTTTGGGAACATTTGTCACTCTTTTTTAACAAAACATTAAAATGCTTTAAAATCAATAAAACGCCCAAATACAATGAAAGTAGTGAACTGATCATTTATTTCACTTGTGAAGAGAGTTGTTTGGACCCACCCACGTTATTGTTTTTGACAATTTGGTTGAAAGAAACCATTTTTTCGAATAAAGAAACCTTTTCAAAAAACAAATTTGACCCGAGGACAACAAGAGGGATACCTCATAATAACAGGGACACATTAACTCAGCTTATTACAATAGGCTATATTTAACAGACGACCATTAATAAAAAAACCTTAAAACTGATCAGTGAATGTGTCTAATTTAATCTTTTATCCGGCAAACAATTTACACGTCACACACATATTATATCAACTTTTAGTACCTTACGCTAACGTCACTCACACGGGTCTGCGACCTAATCCAGCTTTCTGCAGCGATAAGAGCAGAAACATAAACTAAGATTATATTGAAATTATTTTGCAATTGCTGAATCAAAAGTATGCCGAAATGACAACAGGGCGACACATATTTGTAAAAACATGACATTTATGCTGTGCCATGTCTGTCCGCCGACCGACAAGCAGGCAAACGTTAAACTGCTCCTTTTCTTAACGAGGTGCGGTGTATCCGGGCTATGCTAATGCTAACCGTGCAGCTGCTCCATCGACACAAAGTTAGCCGAAACAAACATTAACACGACAGCGTCGCTCGTGTTTTTATGAATGCTCATCTATAGTCCGTATAACTTTCCGCATTAAATCAACTCACCGGCATTTACGTTGTCAAACACTGACGACAGTAGCGTGTAACGTGGGGAGAAAATGAAGCGTGCTGTTTCAACTTCCTGTTTGGACCTCCACGTCATCATGACGTAATAGATCACTAGAATGTAGATTGGCACCATAGACTGTATATATACTGTATTTATTTATTAATTAATATTAACGGTCTATTGCTTACATTATTAAAATACATTTACAGATAATATGATAAATCAGTAATTTTAAATAAATTAAAAATGCTTTCAAAATAAAATGTCAATAGAAATATATTTAAAAAACAATTAAAATGATTAAAGATTAAATACAAATTAATTGCAATTAGTTATTAAAATAAAATAGATTTCAAAATTCTACACAGTATATATACATACAGTATATACATATATATACTGTATGTATATGCTGTATATATACAGTATATACATATGTACAGTACAAAAACATAGTATATATATATGTACATATATACTGTACATACAGTACAAGCCAAAGGTTTTAACACACCTTATGTACTGTATATACTGTATACACATCCTGTATATACATAGTAACTAAAGCTGTCAGTAAAAGAAGTAAAAGTACAAATGGGCGGCTGTGGCTCAGTGGTAGAGCGGTTGCCTGCCAATTGGAAGGTTGGTGGTTCAATCCCCGGCCCTGCAGTCCCATGTCAAAGTGTCCTTGGGCAAGACACTGAACCCCGAGTTGCCCCCGATGCTGCGTATCGGAGTGTGAATGTGTGTGCATGTTTATCTGATGAGCAGATGGCACCTTGTACGGCAGCCTCGGCCACAGTGTATGAATGTGTGTGAATGGTGAATGGTTCCTGTATGATGTAAAAGCGCTTTGAGTAGTCGTTCAGACTAGAAAAGCGCTATATAAATACAGCACATTTACATTACAAATACTGTACCTCAAATGTACACTCAACACTTTAAACCCGAATAAGGAAGCAGTACTCAAAAATATTGACTTTGATTTGCTTAAAAAATTGATTGCCACAATTTTTTTTTAACTTAAAAGTCTGAGTTTGTTAGAGCTTAAATATGTGGAGTAACGTGAACTTGCATTTTTGGATTACCGTTAAATCAAAGTACTAGTTAAGCCAACTCAAATATCCATATATGCAACTCTGCAACATGAGGACAACATGAGGACAACATGAGGACAACATGAGGACAACATGAGGACAACATGAGGACAACATGAGGACAACATGAAGACAACATGAGGGCAACATGAGGACAACATGAGGACAGCATGAGGACAACATGAAGACAACATGAAGACAACATGAGGACAACATGAGGACAACATGAAGACAACATGAGGGCAACATGGGGACAGCATGAGGACAACATGAAGACAACATGAAGACAACATGAGGACAACATGAAGACAACATGAGGACAACATGAGGACAACATGAAGACAACATGAGGGCAACATGAGGACAACATGAGGACAACATGAAGACAACATGAGGACAACATGAGGACAACATGAAGACAACATGAGGGCAACATGAGGACAACATGAGGACAGCATGAGGACAACATGAAGACAACATGAAGACAACATGAGGACAACATGAAGACAACATGAGGACAACATGAGGACAACATGAAGACAACATGAGGGCAACATGAGGACAACATGAGGACAGCATGAGGGCAACATGAAGACAACATGAGGACAACATGAGGACAACATGAAGACAACATGAGGACATCATGAGGACAACATAAGGGCAACATAAGGGCAACATAAGGGCAACATGAGGGCAACATGAGGGCAACATGAGGGCAACATGAGGACATCATGAGGGCAACATGAGGGCAACATGAAGACAACATGAGGACAATATGAGAACAACATGAGGGCAACATGAAGACAACATGAGGACAATATGAGAACAACATGAGGGCAACATGAAGACAACATGAGGGCAACATGAGGACATCATGAGGACAACATAAGGGCAACATGAGGGCAACATAAGGGCAACATAAGGGCAACATGAGGGCAACATGAGGGCAACATGAGGGCAACATGAAGACAACATGAGAACAATATGAGAACAACATGAAGACAACATAAGGGCAACATGAGGACAACATAAGGGCAACATGAGGGCAGCATGAGGACAACATGAGGACAACATGAGGACAACATGAAGACAACATGAGGACAACATGAGGACAACATGAGGACAACATGAAGACAACATGAGGACAACATGAGGACAACATGAGGGTCAACACAACTCAAAAAGTCAAACAACATGAGTCTTGTTCAATTCATTCTCAAATTTATTGTGCTGCTACAATTATTAGTTACTAATTTTTACAAAAAGTTCTCTAAAATACCTCCAAGTTAACACGCCATGTACATAATGATCCCATCGTAAACACTGGATGCTTTACAAATAATTTACAGTGTCAAAGTGTTTGAGGAAAACAGCGGCTGCACGTCCCGCGCTGTGGTTCTCCTGGAATTAAGCTTTCTTTTTTACATGTTATTCTCCGACAGAATGAGTCTGTGAAGGTAGAAATGCTGACGAGGCTACATATAGTCATTACATACTTGTGTTAAATAAGGTTTCCCCTGTTTAAGAAAGCAGACATCCTAAAAACCAAAAAATCAATTACTGCGCTGATTAAGAATCTATGGTAAGAAATATGAACAGTGGCAGCCAATCTGTGAACTTTGCTCATTACTGTTGTTACACATGCGCCGTCCTAAAGACTGCAGATTCAATTGGAATTTAATTGCAATTAACAAATCAAAAATATGCCGAATGTACAGCAGAGTGATAACAATTTGTAAAAAGATGAAATGTATGCTCTGCCAGGCCTGTCCGCTAACTCACAAGCAAGCAACTTTTAAAATGTGACTTTTCTGAATGGAGTTTGGTGGAACCGGGCTATACCTTGGAAAAAACATTGCAGCTGCTCCATCAACACTTAGCAGGATGCACGCAATCCAGGATTCAGGCTTTGGATTCGGCAGAATATCGGGGTTTTTTGACGGGGTTCGGTTTCTAACTTTAGCATGTTTTTCCACCGAACTTTACGCTTGCAATAGGCGCGCTACGCTGGTCGACGTCATGCCGCCGCTGTTGATTACGGGAAGGTGTTAACATTGTTGGAGAGCTCGATGCTGTAGGCTGTGAGAAAGTTAAAATGCGAGCAGAAAAAGTGATTTCAGTCAAAAGAAGGCGATTCAATGGACATGGATGTACTACCGTACACACAGCAGCAACAAAAACACATACAAACGGTGTTGAAAAAGCCCCAGAAATTAAAAGTCTAAATCTTTAGGAAGGCATCTTCTATGCAAAGGTTTAATCTGGATTTTAGCGGACACAACAACGTTTTAAAGGCTTACTTTGTGAGGATTTGTGAGGATTTCTACAGTAAATCAGTTCAACAAACCACAGCGATGTGGACTGACGTGAGAGAAGCAGCAGGTCAAGTGAACACTTTGTTAACATTAGATTAATAAACTCGAGCTCGGGCCTTGGACTCGGGTACATACGCGACGCTGTGTCGTGCAGAATGAGTCCAGTATATATATATATACATATATATATATATATATATATATATATATATATATATATATCCATCTCAGTTTTTTACAAACAAGAGGAAAAGAGTTCAAACTCAACGGGAGAGAAACAGACGACAAAGACCAAAGTGCTTCACAAATATTAACATGTAACACACAAAGCAAAGAGGTACTCACAAAACGTCAAATGTCAAAATCTAACAGAGTGAATTGAGTTAATAAACATATGAATGTACCCCCCCTCACCCCCCCAAGGCCTTTTCACACCAAGTTTCAAATGTCTGCAAAAATACCAACTTTTCCTATGATGCCTTGCACAAAACAACGTGATGTTTTCATTTTATTCAGAGCAATTTTTATGTTTTTCACGTGTGTTTATGACTTTATATATATATATATATATTTATATATTTATACAGTATATAGTTGCATGTTGTTGCATGTTGTTGTATGACCTGCATTTCTTGTAGGCGGTGTATACATACAGTGTATATTCGTTGCTTCTGTAATAATGTGATTAACTAGAAAATGCATTTCCTTCGGATAATGCGTGTGAATGCTGAAATTTTTGTAGGTTGTGTCTACATACTGTATACAGTATATATATATATATATATATATATATACACACAGTGTATATACAGACAGAAAGAAAGAGACAGACAGGCAGACAGAAAGAAAGAAAGAAAGATTGTTTATAGATCTCAACATTTACAAACGCACTTAAAGGCAGCTTCATTTCCATAAAGAAAGGAGAGAAAGAAAGAAATAAAAGACACTGAGGAACTGTGCTTTGCAAAGTTGAGATGGTACGGTCCACTACAGGGGGGTCTGAAATAATTAGGAAACATACTTACAGATAGGAAGGACATGAACATGAGCCCCCTGAACGGGTATTTTTACCTCTATTTGGGGACTGAGTTGTCTTTCATATTTTTTAACAATAACAAAATCTGTTGTGTGTGTGAGTGTCGGATGAAAATCTGGCCGTTTTTAAGACGTATTGAGGCCTTAAATTTAAAGTTCAGAATTGTATACTTTTTTACCCTGTTTTCTGTTTTCAGGACTATAGATTTGTTTGGGACTTGGTGTGAAAAGGCCTTTAGACACGATAATCCAGCGGCAACGTTCGCCATCGCTCAGAGTTCTGTCATGTTACAGAAAAAAGAAACAAAAGGGTATAAAATGGGAACGAAAGTCATTTTCAACAGCGTGACCCTGTCGGCATTAGGACGACTTAGTAGAAATAACAAGAGGAAAATAAAAAAGTGCAAGCAGCCCGCGCAGAAGACAAACAGGCGTTCCCACTTGACTGTTTGGGGGAGTCTCAGAGGGTCAAAGGTCAGACAGGAAGCTCCCAAACCATGAAGGAGTGTCTGGACCGAGTAAAAACAAGAAGATCTTCACGTATTCTGAAAGAAAGTTTAAAAGAAGTGGCAGAAAAACTGCCCCCCCCCCGCCCGATGAGCGGTGAGTCCATTATGAAGGACTAGCGATCTCGATGGGGTCAAACTGAGGAAAGACCACGAAACACAACCTCTGGCCCACGTATGTCGCCCTCTCTGCAGGAAAAACACAAGTCCACAGTTATATATATTACTATTATATATTATTATACATTATACATCAGCTACAGCCAGTGTGGGGGAGGAAGGCAAGGCAGGGCAATTAGTGCTTCAGCAGTTAAAAACCATTAAGAAATTAAAAGACGAGAATGAAAGTTACATTGCAGTATGAGAAATTAAACATTAAAGAGCAGTTAAAAACAACTAAAAATGTAAAAGCAGATGAAATATGAGATTTTATGCGGCTAGTATGGGACAATATATAACACGCAATCCCCCCGCAATCCTTGCCATTTCCAAAAAATTACTTTTAAACCCTCTTTATGTGCTTACATAGATTGCCATACAGTTTTAACAATGCAACTTCAGTATAGTAAATTAACATAAATTACCGTATTTAACCCTCCTGTTGACCCATTTTCAAAACGTTTCTAAATCAGAAATTTGGGTTTTCTTCATGAAATTGTAAAAAAGAATAACGTGGATGGTTCCATACGACGCTCCTCACAAGTTAAATAACTATCAGTTCACTATTTTCATTGAATTTGGGTGTTTTATTTCATTTCATAGCATTTTAAGAAAAAAAAAGATTTGAGAACACTGAAAAAAGTGACAGAAATGTAGAAAAACAACATGTCCAAAAAATAATAAATAATAATAATATAAAAATAATCGACAAAGAAACTGTAAAAAGTCGGAAAGAACTTCGGAGAAAGCTTCAAAAACTTCAAAACAACAACAAAAATGTCCAAAAAACTCAACAAAGGACTTTGGGAAAAGCTTCAAAAACTTCAAAGCAACAACAAAAATGTCCGAAAAAATGACAAAGAACTTCGGAAAAAGTTGGAAAATGTCAAAAAAATGTCGGCGAAAGCTTCAAAAACTTCAAAACAACAACAAAAATGTTTCTAACTTCGTAAAAAGTTGGAAAATGTCAAACAATGTCAGAGAAAGCTTCAAAAACTTGGTCAAAACAACAAAATTGTCCGAAAAAATGACAAAGAACTTCGGGAAAAGTGAGAAAACGTCAAAAAAGTGACAAAAAAAATGTTGGAGAAAGCTTCAAAAACTTCAAAACAACAAAAATGTCCAAAAAACTCGACAAAGGACTTCGGGAAAAGTGAGAACTCTTAAGGAGGTTTTAACTTAAGATTTTGACCCAGAAAAACTAAATGTTGGAAATTTTAGGAACTCACCAATGAAGTTGTAGATACACTTTGGTTTTTCTTTCCAATGGATGCCCAGGAAGTAGACGG
This sequence comes from Etheostoma nigrum, assembly GCA_029931835.1. Classification (NCBI taxonomy): domain Eukaryota; kingdom Metazoa; phylum Chordata; class Actinopteri; order Perciformes; family Percidae; genus Etheostoma; species Etheostoma nigrum. The sequence continues at coordinate 31,676,973 of CM057244.1, read as the reverse complement.
GTACGCCGGTGAGCATGATGACCAAACCGACGCCACAGACCACGGGCTCTGAGTAAAGACTGAAACCCAGCAGCAGCGCCCAGAACATCAGGTAGGAAACAGGAACCAACAGGTTCACCTGAAGGAGACACACTGAGGTCAGTCTGGCCTTTGAAATGTATGTATACCCCATAACATAGGGGGTGTATACTTATGCCCCTGTATTTTAACATAGGGGGGTGTATACTTATGCCCCCTGTATTTTAACATAGGGGGGTGTATACTTATGCCCCCTGTATTTTAACATAGGGGGGTGTATACTTATGCCCCCTGTATTTTAACATAGGGGGGTGTATACTTATGCCCCCTGTATTTTAACATAGGGGGTTGTATACTTATGCCCCTGTATTTTAACATAGGGGGGTGTATACTTATGCCCCCTGTATTTTAACATAGGGGGGTGTATACTTATGCCCCCTGTATTTTAACATAGGGGGGTGTATACTTATGCCCCCTGTATTTTAACATAGGGGGTTGTATACTTATGCCCCTGTATTTTAACATAGGGGGGTGTATACTTATGCCCCCTGTATTTTAACATAGGGGGTGTATACTTATGCCCCTGTATTTTAACATAGGGGGGTGTGTACTTATGCCCCCTGTATTTTAACATAGGGGGGTGTATACTTATGCCCCTGTATTTTAACATAGGGGGGTGTGTACTTATGCCCCCTGTATTTTAACATAGGGGGTTGTATACTTATGCCCCTGTATTTTAACATAGGGGGGTGTATACTTATGCCCCCTGTATTTTAACATAGGGGGGTGTATACTTATGCCCCCTGTATTTTAACATAGGGGGGTGTATACTTATGCCCCTGTATTTTAACATAGGGGGGTGTGTACTTATACCTCCTGTATTTTAACATAGGGGGGTGTATACTTATGCCCCTGTATTTTAACATAGGGGGGTGTATACTTATGCCCCTGTATTTTAACATAGGGGGGTGTATACTTATGCCCCTGTATTTTAACATAGGGGGGTGTATACTTATGCCCCCTGTATTTTAACATAGGGGGGTTTATACTTATGCCTCCTGTATTTTAACATAGGGGGGTGTATACTTATGCCTCCTGTATTTTAACATAGGGGGTATATACTTATGCCCCCTGTATTTTAACATAGGGGGGTGTATACTTATGTCCCCTGTAATTTAACATAGGGGGGTGTATACTTATGCCCCCTGTATTTTAACATAGGGGGTGTATACTTATGCCCCTGTATTTTAACATAGGGGGGTGTATACTTATGCTTCCTGTATTTTAACATAGGGGGGTTTATACTTATGCCCCCTGTATTTTAACATAGGGGGGTGTATACTCATACCCCCTGTATTTTACCATAGGGGGGTGTATACTTATGCCCCCTGTATTTTACCATAGGGGGGTGTATACTTATGCCCCCTGTATTTTAACATAGGGGGGTGTATACTCATACCCCCTGTATTTTAACATAGGGGGGTGTATACTCATACCCCCTGTATTTTAACATAGGAGGGTTTATACTTATGCCCCCTGTATTATAACATAGGGGGGTGTGTACTTATGCCCCCTGTATTTTAACATAGGGGGTGTATACTTATGCCCCCTGTATTTTAACATAGGGGGTGTATACTTATGCCCCCTGTATTTTAACATAGGGGGGTGTATACTTATGCCCCCTGTATTTTAACATAGGGGGGTGTATACTTATGCCCCCTGTATTTTAACATAGGGGGGTGTATACTTATGCCCCTGTATTTTTATTTTTTTATTATTCATTCACAAATACATTATTCAAGTGTGTGTGTGTGTGTGTGTGTGTGTGTGTCTAGTACCTTGATGGGTCGGTACAGGTTGGGTTTCTTCCAGCGGTAGTACAGCAGGCCTGCGATGGTGACGCCGTACGACAGATAGTTGATGAAGGAGACGTAGTTGATCAGGTTGTGCGTCTCTCCGATGCAGAGGATGACGATGGTGGCCGAGCACTGAGGAGCACAGCGAGGCGTCATGTGACCAATATTACACACATGTTATCATTGTTAAGTAACGGTTTGTTTTATAGCACTGTTCACAGTCTTTTAGCTTCACAGGCCAAAAGAATACACACAATAAAACAGATGAATAGTCATAAAAAGCACAATAAACCGCAATAAATGTGAGTAAAACACAAAATCATTAATACTAGTATGCACCAAATCCTGATTTTTGGGGTTCGGCCGAATACCGAATCCATCCATCCATTTTAATACGCTTATCCGGTATCGGGTCTTGGGGGCAGCAGCTCCAGCAGCAACTTCCCTTTCCCGAGCCACATAAACCAGCTCCGACTGGGGGGTCCCGAGGCGTTCCCAGGCCAGGTTGGAGATAGAATCTCTTTACCTAGTCCTGGGTCTTCCCCGAGGCCTCCTCCCAACTAGATGTCCCTCCACCTAGTCCTGGGTCTTCCCCGAGGCCTCCTCCCAACTAGACGTCCCTCCACCTAGTCCTGGGTCTTCCCCGGGGCCTCCTCCCAGCTGGACCTTATCGTGGTGGAGAGGTTTGTGTGTCCCTATGGACCTGAGGGGCTGTGTTGTCTGGAGCTGTGTGCTCCTGGTAGGGTCTCCCATGGCAAAGTGGTCTCAGGTGAGGGGCCAGACAAAGAATGGTTCAAAAACCACTATGAACAAGCAAGGTAGAGAGGAGAGGAAGTGACCCTGCCCGGAGGAAGTCAGCGAGCGCCTGGTGGTCAGGTTTGCCACCAGGCGTCCATCCCATGGGCCCACCACCTGTGGGAGGAACCGCCGGGGTCGGCTGCGTTGCCACACGGGTGGCAGCGAAGGTCAGGGGCCTCGACAGAATACCGAATCCACTGGGTAAGGTTCTCCGAAACCGAGTCCTCCTCCCCATCCTTAGTCCGTTACCATGGTAACAACATTACTGAAGTCACCGACGTCCCTGTGCTGTGAGCGTCCGTCCTTCGCCGTCCCTGAAGTCGCTGCATGTCGGCTGCTGTCTGGAGTTTCCTTCACGCGCAACTCGTATTCTTTCGGATGTTTTCATAAAAACCCAATTCAAATTCAAATGTTGTAACCATGGCGATGCTGTGTATTGTTTGGGGTCCTCGCAAATTGAACATGTAGCTCAATTTGAATTGCCTTCTTTTGACTGAAAGTGCTGCCAAACATCACGTTTAATGCTCACGAGGTCCATTTCCACTTTTTGTAGCCCCTGGTACATCATCTGTCCATGGGCCCGAAGGGTTAATACAGTAAAGACCTTCAAATGCCCCAAAAATAATCTTGAAAAAAGGATTTCTACACTTTTAATTTTTGTTGTCATACTGCAGATATCATCCTCATCACCATGGACGCCCGTCGTTCACCGCAGGTGGTTTATCCCGGCCGCTGTCAGACTCTACAACACTTGCACCACCTGATAATGACTAGGTGGAGGGACGTCCAGCTGGGAGGAGGCCTCGGGGAAGACCCAGGACTAGGTGGAGGGACGTCCAGCTGGGAGGAGGCCTCGGGGAAGACCCAGGACTAGGTGGAGGGACGTCCAGCTGGGAGGAAGCCTCGGGGAAGACCCAGGACTAGGTGGAGGGACGTCCAGCTGGGAGGAGGCCTCGGGGAAGACCCAGGACTAGGTGGAGGGACGTCCAGCTGGGAGGAGGCCTCGGGGAAGACCCAGGACTAGGTGGAGGGACGTCCAGCTGGGAGGAGGCCTCGGGGAAGACCCAGGACTAGGTGGAGGGACGTCCAGCTGGGAGGAGGCCTCGGGGAAGACCCAGGACTAGGTGGAGGGACGTCCAGCTGGGAGGAGGCCTCGGGGAAGACCCAGGACTAGGTGGAGGGACGTCCAGCTGGGAGGAGGCCTCGGGGAAGACCCGGGACTAGGTGGAGGGACGTCCAGCTGGGAGGAGGCCTCGGGGAAGACCCAGGACTAGGTGGAGGGACGTCCAGCTGGGAGGAGGCCTCGGGGAAGACCCGGGACTAGGTGGTGAGATTCTATCTCCAGCCTGGCCTGGGAACGCCTCAGGACCCCCCCGTCGGAGCTGGTTGATGTGGCTCGGGAAAGGGAAGTTTGGGGTCCCCTACTAGAGATGCTGCCCCCGAGACCCGATACCGGATAAGGGGACGAAGATGGATGGATGGATGAATGGATGGATGGATGGATGGATGGAACAAAGTCTCTCCTGATCCAAATAACCAACCAGCAGATCCCTGGTCCAGCTCATAGAAATAAACACCAACATACACTAACAATAGAGACAAAACTAAATACTGTAGTACTATGTAATACTGTAATATTATGTAATGTAACTATGTAATACTGTGGATGGTTGCATCATATACTGTAAGCAAAACAGCAAGTGTAAATGGATGTAGAGGTTGTACGTACGCAGACCAGCAAGGCAGGGATGGGGGTGCAGTTCTTGTAGTGGATCATGGCCAGCAGGCTGGGCAGGTGACCCTCTCTGGCTCCAGAGAAACACAGCCTGCAGATCAGATGTCAAAGTACGGTTAGTCTGGATCCCGGCAGCTTCGACCGCTACAGGAAATCATTCCCTCCACAGGAAATAAAACGTATTAACCCTTCATCACTGGGTGATATAAGACTCTGAGACACCACGATACTGCAGTATACTATATATTATACTATACTAATACTGCATTAATGCAACCTGCACAACAGGTTCATCTACATATTTATCATTTCTATTTAAGCAGTTGCACATTTTTGTATTCCCAACTTGTATATATTCAAATATGTGTTCTTGTATTTTATCCTAGTATTATTTCATGTATATTGTTTCCTAGTATTTCATTATATTTATATTTTGTGCTGTGTGACTGATTTTGCTGCTGGAACACTATAATTTCCCATTTCATTGGGATCAAATCTATCTATCTATCTATCTATCTATCTATCTATCTATCTATAAAGGAACATTTCCAGGATAAAAGGATATTTCACTGTTCTTAAAATCCAGTCGCTCTGGGAAACAACAACAACCTTCGAGCTAGCGAGCTACACGCTGAAAATGGGAACTTTTGAAAAAGTCTGGACGGTGCAACCAGGCCGGCCTGCTCGGGTCTTTGGGGGAATGAAGATGTATAAAGGGCATTTCCTCTCTAATTGGGGCATGTTGGGACCGATCGGTGTGGACGAAGCACACAGAGATCCACTGGTAAGAGCTACCGAGGTGTAACCATGTATCAGCTGATTTAAATAGCTCACGTTACTGTATTATGTGAATTCAATTCAATTTTATTTATAGTGACACTTTACAGATAGAGCAGGTCTAGACCTCTCTATAATTTACAGATAGAGCAGGTCTAGACCGCTCTATAATTCACAGATAGAGCAGGTCTAGACCACTCTATAATTTACAGATAGAGCAGGTCTAGACCACTCTATAATTTACAGATAGAGCAGGTCTAGACCGCTCTATAATTCACAGATAGAGCAGGTCTAGACCTCTCTATAATTTACAGATAGAGCAGGTCTAGACCGCTCTATAATTCACAGATAGAGCAGGTCTAGACCTCTCTATAATTTACAGATAGAGCAGGTCTAGACGGCTCTATAATTTACAGATAGAGCAGGTCTAGACCACTCTATAATTTACAGATAGAGCAGGTCTAGACCACTCTATAATTTACAGATAGAGCAGGTCTAGACCTCTCTATAATTTACAGATAGAGCAGGTCTAGACCTCTCTATAATTTACAGATAGAGCAGGTCTAGACCGCTCTATAATTTACAGATAGAGCAGGTCTAGACCGCTCTATAATTTACAGATAGAGCAGGTCTAGACCACTCTATAATTTACAGATAGAGCAGGTCTAGACCTCTCTATAATTTACAGATAGAGCAGGTCTAGACCTCTCTATAATTTACAGATAGAGCAGGTCTAGACCTCTCTATAATTTACAGATAGAGCAGGTCTAGACCACTCTATAATTTACAGATAGAGCAGGTCTAGACCTCTCTATAATTTACAGATAGAGCAGGTCTAGACCGCTCTATAATTTACAGATAGAGCAGGTCTAGACCTCTCTATAATTTACAGATAGAGCAGGTCTAGACCTCTCTATAATTTACAGATAGAGCAGGTCTAGACCGCTCTATAATTTACAGATAGAGCAGGTCTAGACCACTCTATAATTTACAGATAGAGCAGGTCTAGACGGCTCTATAATTTACAGATAGAGCAGGTCTAGACCACTCTATAATTTACAGATAGAGCAGGTCTAGACCACTCTATAATTTACAGATAGAGCAGGTCTAGACCTCTCTATAATTTACAGATAGAGCAGGTCTAGACCTCTCTATAATTTACAGATAGAGCAGGTCTAGACCGCTCTATAATTTACAGGTAGAGCAGGTCTAGACCGCTCTATAATTTACAGATAGAGCAGGTCTAGACCACTCTATAATTTACAGATAGAGCAGGTCTAGACCTCTCTATAATTTACAGATAGAGCAGGTCTAGACCGCTCTATAATTCACAGATAGAGCAGGTCTAGACCTCTCTATAATTTACAGATAGAGCAGGTCTAGACCTCTCTATAATTTACAGATAGAGCAGGTCTAGACCACTCTATAATTTACAGATAGAGCAGGTCTAGACCTCTCTATAATTTACAGATAGAGCAGGTCTAGACCGCTCTATAATTTACAGATAGAGCAGGTCTAGACCTCTCTATAATTTACAGATAGAGCAGGTCTAGACCTCTCTATAATTTACAGATAGAGCAGGTCTAGACCTCTCTATAATTTACAGATAGAGCAGGTCTAGACCGCTCTATAATTTACAGGTAGAGCAGGTCTAGACCGCTCTATAATTTACAGATAGAGCAGGTCTAGACCACTCTATAATTTACAGATAGAGCAGGTCTAGACCTCCCTATAATTTACAGATAGAGCAGGTCTAGACCTCTTTATAATTTACAGATAGTGCAGGTCTAGACCACTCTATAATTTACAGATAGAGCAGGTCTAGACCGCTCTATAATTTACAGGTAGAGCAGGTCTAGACCGCTCTATAATTTACAGATAGAGCAGGTCTAGACCGCTCTATAATTCACAGATAGAGCAGGTCTAGACCGCTCTATAATTTACAGGTAGAGCAGGTCTAGACCGCTCTATACTTTACAGATAGAGCAGGTCTAGACCGCTCTATAATTTACAGATAGAGCAGGTCTAGACCGCTCTATAATTTACAGATAGAGCAGGTCTAGACCGCTCTATAATTTACAGATAGAGCAGGTCTAGACCGCTCTATAATTTACAGATAGAGCAGGTCTAGACCTCTCTATAATTTACAGATAGAGCAGGTCTAGACCGCTCTATAATTTACAGATAGAGCAGGTCTAGACCTCTCTATAATTTACAGATAGAGCAGGTCTAGACCACTCTATAATTTACAGATAGAGCAGGTCTAGAATTTACAGATAGAGCAGGTCTAGACCGCTCTATAATTTACAGATAGAGCAGGTCTAGACCGCTCTATAATTTACAGATAGAGCAGGTCTAGACCGCTCTATAATTTACAGATAGAGCAGGTCTAGACCACTCTATAATTTACAGATAGAGCAGGTCTAGACCGCTCTATAATTTACAGATAGAGCAGGTCTAGACCGCTCTATAATTTACAGATAGAGCAGGTCTAGACCGCTCTATAATTTACAGATAGAGCAGGTCTAGGCCGCTCTATAATTTACAGGTAGAGCAGGTCTAGACCGCTCTATAATTTACAGATAGAGCAGGTCTAGACCACTCTATAATTTACAGATAGAGCAGGTCTACACCTGCTCTATAATTTACAGATAGAGCAGGTCTAGACCTGCTCTATAATTTACAGATAGAGCAGGTCTAGACCACTCTATAATTTACAGATAGAGCAGGTCTACACCTGCTCTATAATTTACAGATAGAGCAGGTCTAGACCACTCTATAATTTACAGATAGAGCAGGTCTAGACCGCTCTATAATTTACAGATAGAGCAGGTCTACACCTGCTCTATAATTTACAGATAGAGCAGGTCTAGACCGCTCTATAATTTACAGATAGAGCAGGTCTAGACCAGTCTATAATTTACAGATAGAGCAGGTCTAGACCGCTCTATAATTTACAGATAGAGCAGGTCTAGACCGCTCTATAATTTACAGGTAGAGCAGGTCTAGACCGCTCTATAATTTACAGATAGAGCAGGTCTAGACCGCTCTATAATTTACAGATAGAGCAGGTATTGACCACACTCTGTAATTTACAAAGACTCTTGGTGGGTGGTGTCTGACGGTGCCGGTTGGGGATGTGATGAACAGGTAAAAAAACAAAAAAATGTAACGTTGTACGTGGCGTTTTCTTCCTTCGTGAGACTATTCAGCAGAGCCCGGAGCTTAGCGCCGCCCAAGATGATTGTGATTGGTTTAAAGAATCCTATCCCAGAGTGCATCTGTGATCTCACCTGGAGGAGGTGAACAAGTAGCCGTTGATTCCTCCGAAGGTGGACAGAGCCACGGAGATCGGCATGACGACAGAGAACATCCCCAGCAGCTTCTCTCCAAAGGTCTGAAACAAAGAATGACAGGTCGGAGAAAAAATTAATTAAAAAAATTAGGAAAATCCAACCTTTAAGGACACCAATTTTCTTTGTGAATGAATAATGTTTCATAAATAAATAAATATGGATGCAGGATGCATAGTATCCTAAAACATGAAATAACTGGCTTTTAAAAAAAAAAGTTCCTTCCTCTATGGGAATTTAACATAGGGGGGTGTATACTTATGCCCCTGTATTTTAACATAGGGGGGTGTATACTTATGCCCCTGTATTTTAACATAGGGGGGTGTATACTTATGCCCCCTGTATTTTAACATAGGGGGGTGTATACTTATGCCCCCTGTATTTTAACATAGGGGGGTGTATACTTATGCCCCCTGTATTTTAACATAGGGGGGTGTATACTTATGCCCCCTGTATTTTAACATAGGGGGGTGTATACTTATGCCCCTGTATTTTAACATAGGGGGGTGTATACTTATGCCTCCTGTATTTTAACATAGGGGGGTGTATACTTATGCCCCCTGTATTTTAACATAGGGGGGTGTCTACTTATGCCCCCTGTATTTTAACATAGGGGGGTGTATACTTATGCCCCTGTATTTTAACATAGGGGGGTGTATACTTATGCCCCCTGTATTTTAACATAGGGGGGTGTATACTTATGCCCCCTGTATTTTAACATAGGGGGGTGTATACTTATGCCCCCTGTATTTTAACATAGGGGGGTGTATACTTATGCCCCCTGTATTTTAACATAGGGGGGTGTATACTTATGCCCCCTGTATTTTAACATAGGGGGTGTAGACTTATGCCCCCTGTATTTTAACATAGGGGGGTGTATACTTATGCCCCTGTATTTTAACATAGGGGGGTGTATACTTATGCCCCCTGTATTTTAACATAGGGGGTGTAGACTTATGCCCCTGTATTTTAACATAGGGGGGTGTATACTTATGCCCCCTGTATTTTAACATAGGGGGTGTAGACTTATGCCCCCTGTATTTTAACATAGGGGGGTGTATACTTATGCCCCCTGTATTTTAACATAGGGGGGTGTCTACTTATGCCCCCTGTATTTTAACATAGGGGGGTGTATACTTATGCCCCTGTATTTTAACATAGGGGGGTGTATACTTATGCCCCCTGTATTTTAACATAGGGGGGTGTATACTTATGCCCCCTGTATTTTAACATAGGGGGGTGTATACTTATGCCCCTGTATTTTAACATAGGGGGGTGTAGACTTATGCCCCTGTATTTTAAAGAAAGTTTGGATTTTCCTAATTTTTTTAATTAAGGCATTAAGATCAATTTCCAAAATATGTTTTTATTTCTCTTTTTAATCAACTTTCTCAAGCTCCTGTAGATGTCTGTGACTGATCGTGGTTTCGCCGTGGTACTCACTACAGCCACGGCGTTGGAGGACAGCAGCTCCTCAGGCGACATGGAGGAGAAGTAGGCGATGTTGGTGAGCGTGTACACGAAGGTCACCAGTGGGATGGAGATGTAGATGGCAAGAGGTAGATTCCTGAGCGGCGCCACACGCCATGCACAGACGATACAGCCAAAAACAAAAGGAAAAGCTATCAAAACATGCATAAATTCGGGTTCACACAGTCAGAAAAAGAGTAGAAAGTGTTGGTTGGGTGAAAAAATAGCAACCAACACAAATCTTTCAACTTCCCCACTGTGGAACAAATAACGGTTTCTATTATTAAACTAATCATTTACACTCTTTATTGATCCTCTATTACAATTTACACTGTTGTTATTACACACTACACACAGGCCTGAACTACACACACATGCTCAGGTCCTATACATGCACTGCTGGAGAGATGTCAGAATGAGGGGGCCGCCAGTGAGTGGTTGAGGGGGATTCAGTGCCTTGCTCAAAAACAAGTGCCCAGAACGTAAACTGGCATCTCTTCAGCTACCAGTCCAAATGGGGACTTGAACCAGCAACCCTCTGGTTCCCCAGCCAACTCCCTACAGACTGAGTTACTGCCACCTAACTAACATCTAAGGCCCGTGGTTTCACATACTTTTGCTCTGTGCATCAACCTGACTTCTGCACAACACATCTGATGGTCCCAACTCCATTAATAAGGCAAGAAATCCCACTAATGAACCCTGACAAGGCCCACCTGGGGAGGGGGGGGGGGGACACCATATCAGGGACTACCTCATGAAGCTCAGAGAGAACACCAAGGGGGGGGGGGGGGGTTCTTTGAAGAAACTAGAATATAAGACATGTTTTCAGGTATTTCTACTTTGTTGTTAAGTACATAACTCCACATGTGTTCATTCATAGTTTTGATGCCTTCAGTGATAATCTACAATGGAAATAGTCATGAAGATAAAGGAAACGCATTGGAAGAGAAGGTGTGTCCAAACTTTTGGCCTGTACTGTTCCATATATATATATACATACATACATACTAGAGGATGGATACCCGACCCGAGCCCGGGACCCGACAGTACCCGACGGGTCGGGCCGGGTTCGGACAGATTTTTAGAAAGGATGCTCGGGTTCGGGTCGGGCTCGGTCACATCAGCGCGATAAGGCATTGTACATTTAGAATTTAAAACAGCTTAAAATAAATGTCAAATATTACCCTAACATCCGTCTTCCTGTGTGCTGTGACAACCAAAGACGTGCGTATTAAGCTCCATGTGGCAGCGCAACGATGGAAGATGTTAAAAAGAAGTTGGCTGCAGGAGATTTTAAAACTATTGAAAACGAAGGAAAGTCAGCTGTGCATTGATGATCATCTGTTGACATTTCCCAATGCCTTCCTACAATTGCTTAATAAAAGCGGCTTTCCACACAAACAAACGTACATGTGTCATTAGTATGAGAAACAAATGAGATTTTAACTGTCGGGCTCGGACAGAAAAATCCGGCCCGATCCGCACTCTAATACATACACACACACACACACACACACACACACACACACACACAGTACAGTATAAAGCCTGGGGAGGGCAGCACAGCAGAGAAACACACACATACACACACACACACACCTGAATAAAGGGCTTTTTAAAACTTTTTTCATGAAGAGTGCCTTGGACCCTTTGAACTTTGGGGTTCCCTTCCAAAGCACCTTCATGATCTGTGTGAACTTCTCCAGACCATCATGTCACAGTCATGGATCAGAGATCTTGCTTTCTAGTACTTTCCATTACAAGTACTTACTTTTTCAACATTATTTATGGCCATAGGTAAATATACTACTTTTGCTTCATTACTTTAATTGCATATTCAATTTAATTTAAACGTCATAATACTGTTTCTTGTACTATGGCAACCGCACTTTAAAATACCTTTATTTGACGCCACTTTACTTTCAGTCTACCATCTGCTCATTGTCTGTTGTTTGCCTGTTTTTCTTGTGTGTTTACTTGTTTGTTTGTTTTGCTTTTATTGTAGAAACAAAATTCTGCTGTAACAAGGGAATTCCCCCGCTGTGGGATGAATAAAGTATTATCTAGTCTATCTATGGTTGCAGCACAGGAAGATGACGAGATGAGGAGGTGACGAGAAGCATGAACACTCACCGTCTGGGTTCAACCACTTCCTCCGTGACGTAGTTGAGGAAGTTCCAGCCGCTGAAGGCGAAGGAGGCCTGCAGGAAGGCCAGCGCGATCTGACCCACCGTCGGAGTCCTGTCCATGGAGAAGGCCACCTGGGGGGTCAGCGCCTCGTAGTTCCCTGTAGGACAAACCAGGCATCATTGTTATGGTTTCGCTTTTTATCCTGCTTCTTTGTTCTGTTTCCTCCCTGCGTTATATCTGATCTCCCTCCTCCATCCCTCTATCGGGGAATTTTTTTGTATTAACCCTCATGTTGTCCTCATGTTGTCTTCATGTTGTCCACATGTTGTCCTCATGTTGTCTTCATGTTGTCCTCATGTTGTCCTCATGTTGTCTTCATGTTGTCCTCATGTTGTCTTCATGTTGTCCTCATGTTGTCCTCATGTTGTCTTCATGTTGTCCACATGTTGTCCTCATGTTGTCTTCATGTTGTCTTCATGTTGTCCTCATGTTGTCTTCATGTTGTCCTCATGTTGTCCTCATGTTGTCTTCATGTTGTCCACATGTTGTCCTCATGTTGTCTTCATGTTGTCTTCATGTTGTCTTCATGTTGTCCTCATGTTGTCCTCATGTTGTCTTCATGTTGTCCTCATGTTGTCCTCATGTTGCCCTCATGTTGTCCACATGTTGTCCACATGTTGTCTTCATGTTGTCCTCATGTTGTCCTCATGTTGTCTTCATGTTGTCCTCATGTTGTCCTCATGTTGTCTTCATGTTGCCCTCATGCTGTCTTCATGTTGTCCTCATGTTGTCTTCATGTTGTCCTCATGTTGTCCTCATGTTGTCCACATGTTGTCCTCATGTTGTCCTCATGTTGTCTTCATGTTGTCCTCATGTTGTCTTCATGTTGTCTTCATGTTGTCTTCATGTTGTCCTCATGTTGTCTTCATGTTTCCCTCATGTTGTCTTCATGTTGCCCTCATGTTGTCCTCATGTTGTCTTCATGTTGTCTTCATGTTGTCCTCATGTTGTCTTCATGTTGTCCTCATGTTGTCCTCATGTTGTCTTCATGTTGCCCTCATGCTGTCTTCATGTTGTCCTCATGTTGTCTTCATGTTGTCCTCATGTTGTCTTCATGTTGTCCTCATGTTGTCCTCATGTTGTCCTCATGTTGTCTTCATGTTGTCCTCATGTTGTCTTCATATTGTCCTCATGTTGTCCTCATGTTGTCTTCATGTTGTCTTCATGTTGTCCTCATGTTGTCTTCATGTTGTCCTCATGTTGTCTTCATGTTGTCCTCATGTTGTCTTCATGTTGTCTTCATGTTGCCCTCATGTTGTCTTCATGTTGTCTTCATGTTGTCCTCATGTTGTCTTCATGTTGCCCTCATGTTGCCCTCATGTTGTCTTCATGTTGTCCCCATGTTGTCTTCATGTTGTCCTCATGTTGTCCTATATCAATGTTCTTTTTAATTCCCCAAAATAACATGATTGATTCCACCCAACGCTCTTTGCCAAGTACAAATCTCTACTTTCATTAATTTTGGGGCGTCTTATTCAATTTTATAGCATTGTAAAACAAATGGAAGTGTTTTTGAAATAGTATTGAGTAAAAGTTGACATATTCCAGTCTGTGATTATCATCAACATCCATTCCTTTAATTCTAGTCTCAATAATTCCTAATTTCTGCTTTTCTAACTCAAACATTAGGTATAATTTCCTATAAATGAGGTTTATTGACCATAAATTCCAAAAATAACTGTAAAACTAAAGTCAATAAGTTAGTGTTACGTAGTGTTAAACGTCAAAAAAGGGACAAACATTGGAAAAAAAGTGTCAAAAGTGTCGAAAAAAGGGACAAAAACATAAGAAAAAGTTAAAAACATCGATAAAAAGCGTCAACAAAAGTGTTGATTTTCAATGTTGACGGGAAGACACCACGAGGGTGAGACGCCAGGCTGCAGGTTGAGGACGTACCGTTGCAGATCTGGACCAGGCCGACCACGATGATGAGGCCCAGAGCCATCAGCTTCCCCACCGTGAAGACGTCCTGGATCCTGGTTGCCATGCGAACGCTGGAGCAGTTCACCCAGGTCAGCAGCACTGAGAGGAACACACACACACACACACACACACACACACACACAAACGTAAATAAAGGGCTTTTTTGTACTTTTTGCAAGAAGGGTGCCTTGGACCTTTTGAACTTTGGGGTTCCCTAAAGTACCGGTAATAAGGTATCTTTGGTTTTATTTTTATTTCTTTGTTTTTATTCTTTTTATTCTGGTCTGGAATCCTATCTCCCCCTCCCCCCATATGCCTGAGTGCTCTGGGGCTTGTTGCACGGAACCAGGATAAGAGATTAAGCCGGGATATTCTAGTTATCCTGGATGAATTTATCTTTGACTCGGTTGCAGGAAAGCAAGTTAAATTAAACCCAGTCAAGTAGCCATGGAGATTTATTCTTCATCCTGGTTATCTACATCTGGCTGGACATAGCTTCACCTGTTCATCCTGGTTATGTACACCTGGCTGGACATGGCTTCACCTTTTCATCCTGGTTATCTACACCTGGCTGGACGTAGCTTCACCTGTTCATCCTGGTTATCTACACCTGGCTGGACATAGCTTCACCTGTTCATCCTGGTTATCTACACCTGGCTGGACATGGCTTCACCTTTTCATCCTGGTTATCTACACCTGGCTGGACGTAGCTTCACCTGTTCATCCTGGCTATCTACACCTGGCTGGACATAGCTTCACCTGTTCATCCTGGTTATCTACACCTGGCTGGACATAGCTTCACCTGTTCATCCTGGTTATCTACACCTGGCTGGACATAGCTTCACCTGTTCATCCTGGTTATCTACACCTGGCTGGACATAGCTTCACCTGTTCATCCTGGTTATGTACACCTGGCTGGACATAGCTTCACCTGTCCATCCTGGTTATCTCCACCTGGCTGGACATAGCTTCACCTGTTCATCCTGGTTATCTACACCTGGCTGGACATAGCTTCACCTGTTCATCCTGGTTATGTACACCTGGCTGGACATGGCTTCACCTTTTCATCCTGGCTATCTACAACTGGCTGGACATAGCTTCACCTGTTCATCTTGGTTATCTACACCTGGCTGGACGTAGCTTCACCTGTTCATCCTGGTTATCTACACCTGGCTGGACATAGCTTCACCTGTTCATCCTGGTTATCTACACCTGGCTGGACATAGCTTCACCTGTTCATCCTGGTTATCTACACCTGGCTGGACATGGCTTCACCTGTTCATCCTGGTTATCTACACCTGGCTGGACATAGCTTCACCTGTTCATCCTGGCTATCTACACCTGGCTGGACATAGCTTCACCTGTTCATCCTGGTTATCTACACCTGGCTGGACATAGCTTCACCTGTTCATCCTGGCTATCTACACCTGGCTGGACATAGCTTCACCTGTTCATCCTGGCTATCTACACCTGGCTGGACATAGCTTCACCTGTTCATCCTGGTTATCTACACCTGGCTGGACATAGCTTCACCTGTTCATCCTGGCTATCTACACCTGGCTGGACATAGCTTCACCTGTTCATCCTGGCTATCTACACCTGGCTGGACATAGCTTCACCTGTTCATCCTGGTTATCTACACCTGGCTGGACATAGCTTCACCTGTTCATCCTGGTTATCTACACCTGGCTGGACATAGCTTCACCTGTTCATCCTGGTTATCTACACCTGGCTGGACGTAGCTTCACCTGTTCATCCTGGCTATCTACACCTGGCTGGACGTAGCTCCACCTGTTCATCCTGGTTATCTACACCTGGCTGGACGTAGCTTCACCTGTTCATCCTGGCTATCTACACCTGGCTGGACATAGCTTCACCTGTTCATCCTGGTTATCTACACCTGGCTGGACGTAGCTTCACCTGTTCATCCGGGCTCGGCAAACGTGCAACCGATTAAGCCGCGATGAGCGGATCACACTAAGTCAAGCTGCAGACACAACGTCACAAACACACAGACACAAACACACAGACACACAAACACAACATCCCAAACACACAAACACAACATCACAAACACACAGACACAGCGTCACAAACACACAGACACACAAACACAGTGTCACAAACACACAGACACAAACACACAAACACAGTGTCACAAACACACAGACACAAACACACAAACACAAACACACAGACACACAAACACAACATCACAAAGAAAACAAACACAACATCACAAACACACAGACACACAAACACAACATCACAAACACACAAACACAACATCACCAACACAACATCACAAACACACAGACACAACGTCACAAAAACTAACTCAATCTAAAACTAAAAATTAAATATAATCCAAAAGTCAAAACAGAAATTAATTAAACTTAACTGAAAAAGTTAAAGTGTCGTAACCTCGGTCAGTACCAGATCAGTCCGTACACCGGCTGAACCGGTGCTGCTGTTCCTGGCGGCGATGAGCGGCAGCAGCCGGTTGCCATGGGAGGCAGGAATGTGGGAAACGGACGAGCGAGGGAGGGAGGGAGAGAGGGAGGGAGGGAGGGAGGGAGGGAAGGAGAGAAGGAGGGAGGGAGCGCTTGTTTCGCCTCGTCCATCATTGTCACCGGCTTCGCTCGCGGTGGCCTCGCTCTCCGACACAAAGACCAGCTGTCAGCCCCACACAACAAACCACTTCCGTTGTGAAGAGAAGAAACAAAACGTGGCGAGGGTTAACCCCCCCCCCACACACACACACACACACACACACACACTCCCCCCCCATAGTTCCCCCATGGGGACGATGAACATGAACGAACGAACCCTCCAAAGCACCTTCAGGACTCGTGGGAACTTCTCCAGACCGGTTTTCTTCTAACGTTTTGAATTTCGGATTTCGGTTTAGTTTTAGTTACCTACACATTCTACCTGGTCCTGGGAAACAGTTCAAACTAACACACACTCTAAAAACTAACGTCACAGACACACAAACACAACGTCACAGACACACAAACACAACGTCACAGACACACAAACACAACGTCACAGACACAACGTCATCTATCATCTCACATCATCTGTAAAGACTGGGGATCAGGTCACACATTGCAAGACTACAACTAGATTTGTTTTCAAAAATGTAACCAGGCTAGCAAGCTACCTCTAACCCGGTCCTACCAGACTCTGGTCCATTAGCCTGGTCCTACCAGACTCTGGTCCATTAGCCCGGTCCTACCAGACTCTGGTCCATTAGCCCGGTCCTACCAGACTCTGGACCGTTAGCCCGGTCCTACCGGACTCTGGTCCATTAGCCTGGTCCTACCGGACTCTGGTCCATTAGCCCGGTCCTACCAGACTCTGGTCCATTAGCCCGGTCCTACCAGACTCTGGTCCATTAGCCCGGTCCTACCAGACTCTGGTCCATTAGCCCGGTCCTACCAGACTCTGGACCGTTAGCCCGGTCCTACCGGACTCTGGTCCATTAGCCTGGTCCTACCAGACTCTGGTCCAATGCTATTTATGTTATTATTATTATTATTATTATTATTATTATTATTATATTGTATTTCATTCCTGTGGTACTTTGTGCTAAGGTGCATATGACAATAAACTTGAACTTGAACTTACGGAGACAGGTAGCGGACAGCATGCGTGTCGCCATGTACGGAGGAACGCAGTTCGGGAAGACGGGTTGGAGGACGTAGCTGGAGAAGGTCAGGGCGATGACGGCCAGCGTAGTCGGGTACATGATGAGGACGGCGCTCCACAACAGGAGGAACCTGAACAAGAGAAAGACGTCAAAGCACGGCACTCGCAGAGCTCCCCCTTCCCCCCCATGCACACCGTCATCAGCACCCAGAGGAGCCTGTTCAGTGCAGGACCAGCAGACTCAAGGACTCCTTTGTCCCTCATGTTATCAGACTCTACAACTCCTCACTATGGCAGAGAGGACAATACATACATATGCACACCTGGACTCACATAAATACCTGGAGACTTGAACACTTGACTCAACACTGACACTTTTGACTAATGGTTGCATATGTCTCAACTCAAAACACATCTCCTTAAATCTGCCTATTCCACTTGAATCCCTGTTGTTCTGCCTTTTCTGTTGTTTTTGTTGTATAGTATTTTTTTTGCTGTTTTTAATGTATGAATACCCTGTACGGCGTCCTTCAGTGCCGAGAAAGGCGCCTTTAAATAAAATGTATTATTATTATTATTATTGTCTTTTTATAGCCAAACGTTCTTATTGATATTATTATTATTTTTATTACTGTTGTTATTATTGTTATCTTTATACTGTCTTCTATGCTGTATTCTTGCTCAAACTGATGCAGGAGTCATCCCAAAAGGATTAATAAAAAGACGTCTTTCTATCAACCTGCATTAGGCATATAATATAATATATTATATATTATATATTATATAAAGGCATATAATTCAGTGGGATCAGGGTAGAACTTGCTTGGACGTGTGTTCTGCCAATAATCAATGTCCCTATTTATTTTTTTTATTAATACTTAACTATTTAATCTCATTACTGTGCAATATTTAATACTCAGGACTTTTGATACACCAATAACTATATTTCTGCATAATGTGTAAACAAACCCTTTATTTCTCTACTTTTTTTATTTCTACTACTTTACACATGCATATAATTGCTCTCATGTATTGAATAAGTTGAGCCTGTCTTTCAGCGTGTACCTGATCCTTTCTAAATGAAGTGTGTTAGTTAACCTTCCTGTTGTCCTCCGGTCAAATTTGACCCGTTTACAAAAACTTTCTATATCACAAAAAAAAAGTGATAAATGTTGAAAAAACTACAAAAACGGAGAACCCCCCCAACAAAAACATTCTTATTTTTAAATGCTGAAAAAGTGACAAAAAAACATCAAAAACATTGTAAAAAGCGACAAAACAGTTTTTAAAAAATTGACTACAACATAATTAAAAAAAACATCAAAAAATTTGAATAAAATTGACAAAAACACAAAGACGCTTTTTATCTTTTCTTCCGTTTTTCAACACTTTTTTCAATGTTGTAACCCCACTCACCCCATCAGACCTCCGAATATCTCTGTGACATAAGAGTAGTCTCCTCCAGATTTGGGGATGGTGACGCCCAGCTCGGCGTAGCAGAGGGAGCCCAAGGCGGCGATGCAGCCTCCCAGAACCCACACCACCAACGCCAAGCCCACCGAGCCCGAGTGCTCCAGGACCCCCTTTGGAGAGATGAAGATCCCTGAGCCGATGATGTTCCCTGAGAGGAGGAGGAGGAAGATGGAGTTATGATATAGGACAACATGAGGACAACATGAGGACAACATGAGGGCAACATGAGGGCAACAGTGAGGACAACATGAGGGCAACATGAGAACAACATGAAGACAACATGAAGACAACATGAAGACAACATGAGGACAACATGAGGACAACATGAGGGCAACATGAAGACAACATGAGGACAACATGAGGGCAACATGAGGGCAACATGAGGGCAACATGAGGGCAACATGAGGACAACATGAAGACAACATGAGGACAACATGAGGGCAACATGAGAACAACATGAAGACAACATGAAGACAACATGAGGGCAACATGAGGACAACATGAGGGCAACATGAGGGCAACATGAAGACAACATGAGGGCAACATGAGGGCAACATGAGGACAACATGAGGACAACATGAGGACAACATGAGGACAACATGAGGACAACATGAGGGCAACATGAGGACAACATGAAGACAACATGAGGACAACATGAAGACAACATGAGGGCAACATGAGGGCAACATGAGGGCAACATGAGGGCAACATGAGGACAACATGAAGACAACATGAGGACAACATGAGGGCAACATGAGGACAGCATGAGGACAGCATGAGGACAACATGAGGACAACATGAGGGCAACATGAGGGCAACATGAGGACAACATGAGGGCAACATGAAGACAACATGAGGACAACATGAGGGCAACATGAGGGCAACATGAGGGCAACATGAGGACAACATGAAGACAACATGAGGACAACATGAGGGCAACATGAGAACAACATGAAGACAACATGAAGACAACATGAGGGCAACATGAGGGCAACATGAAGACAACATGAGGACAACATGAGGGCAACATGAGAACAACATGAAGACAACATGAGGACAACATGAGGGCAACATGAGGGCAACATGAAGACAACATGAGGGCAACATGAGGGCAACATGAGGACAACATGAGGACAACATGAGGACAACATGAGGACAACATGAGGGCAACATAAGGGCAACATGAGGGCAACATGAGGACAACATGAAGACAACATGAGGACAACATGAAGACAACATGAGGGCAACATGAGGGCAACATGAGGGCAACATGAGGGCAACATGAGGACAACATGAAGACAACATGAGGACAACATGAGGGCAACATGAGGACAGCATGAGGACAGCATGAGGACAACATGAGGACAACATGAGGGCAACATGAGGGCAACATGAGGACAACATGAGGGCAACATGAAGACAACATGAGGACAACATGAGGACAACATGAGGGCAACATGAGGACAACATGAAGACAACATGAGGACAACATAAGGGCAACATGAGGACAACATGAGGACAACATGAAGACAACATGAAGACAACATGAGGACAACATGAGGACAGCATGAGGGCAACATGAGGACAACATGAGGGCAACATGAGGACAACATGAAGACAACATGAGGACAACATGAGGGCAACATGAAGACAACATGAGGACAACATGAGGACAACATGAGGGCAACATGAGGGCAACATGAGGACAACATGAGGACAACATGAAGGTTAAAGCACCAATAGTCAACCATACAATATCGTCGCAATTTTGACAATATCGAAGCATTTGGTCAACAATATTGTGATATTTGATTTTCTCTATATCGCCCAGCCCTGAGTTATTAATGCTTATCCATAATAGTATGCGTCACCCAGTTTCTGCCATTGCACCTTAAAAAAACAAACAAAAAAACACCAGTGACCCCGTTGAGACTCTTGAGCAACCTCAGTCACACAATCCACACTGTCCCCCTCCGAGTTTATACAGAGGGATATTAAAGCACAAGGAGCTCAGTAACGGGGTTACAGAAGGAGTTAAAGGCCATCACTCAGGCCGGGACAATCCCTCCTGCCCAGAGCCTCAGTATGCAGTGTAGAGTACCAGCAGATCCGACACATTCAGACTACAGCGCTACCAGTAGCACGGCAGAAGGCAGCCAAGTGGCACAGACAGCCGTTACATAACCAGACATAAATTATCCACTCTGCTGCCGAGGTGGGAAGTGACCCGCTCACCTTCTGCATCCGATCACTCCTGCAACGTACTAAGAAGAGACACACGCATTGAAAATAAAATATATATTCAAAAAAAGAAACACCCCCATTGGTAAGATGAGGGTCTATGAAAAGGTCCTTTTGATCCAATCCAGTGGCACAAAATGACTCTTGATGCCGAGCATGGTTCAGTGTGCCGAGCAGCCAGCTCCTTCACTCTGAATGGAAAGGTGCTTCAGCATTCTGCACACAGGACCTTTCTCTTGTTCTGGAGAAGGATTTCTTTTTTTTTTTTTTTTTTACAAAAATGTCCGCCTTGAGCATGCAACAACAGCTTAGCCAAGAGGGAAAGGTGGTCCAGTTGGCCCGGGGGTCTGAAACCTGCGGCTCCGTGGCCCCTCTCCAGTGGCTCCCTGTGGCTTAGACAGAAAGTTATATGGAAAATCAGCCTGATCTGAAATGACGTATGTATGACACGCCGTTATTGGTGTGTGATCAAGACGCACGCACGGGTTTTAGTGTGTATGTCAACTAGAGAAAATCAGAAATCACACCTCGATATCGATATTGCGACGATATTCTAGGGTTGACGATTGGTGCGTTAACAAAAGATCTTCACACTTAGATTTTAGGTAAATAATCATCAGCAATCATCAGAAAAGGCAAATAATAGAACAGCTCCAACAGTCTGGTAAGTTCAGGAGAAGAAATCACTTCACTGTCTTCATCACACACACACACACACACACACACACACACACACCTGCTGAATCTTCCTTTCAGATACACAAAGGTCAGTTTGAAAGATGTTCGTCAGGGCTGCAGGTCGGAGTCGAACCCGCGGCATCGATGAGTAAACCTCCATACATGGGCACCCGCTCTACCCGGTGAGCTACCCAGGTGCCCCAGAGACAACTTTTAATACCACACACACAAACACACACACACACACACACTCTCTCTCTCTGCGCACACACACACACACACACGACACTCTCTCTCTGCACACACACAACACTCTCTCTCTCTCTCTCTCTCTCGTCTCTCTCTCGCGCACACACACACACACACGACACACACTCTCTCTCTTTCTCTCTCTCTCTGCACACACACATGATTAGCTCTCTCTCTCTCCGCACACACACACGACACACACACACTCTCTCTCTGGCAACACACACACACACATACGACACACACTCTCTCTCTCGGCGCACCAACACACACACACATACGACACACACTCTCTCTCTCGGCGCACCAACACACACACACAACTCTCTCTCTGCACACACACATGACTACATCTCTCTCTCTCTCTCTCTCTCTCTCTCTCTGCGCACACACACACACACAAACACACACAAACACACACACACTCTCTCTCCGCACACACACACTCTCTCTCCCGGCGCACCAACACACACACAACTCTCTCTCTGCACACACACAACACCTCTCTCTCTCTCTCTCTCTCTGCGCACACACACACACACAAACACACACACACTCTCTCTCTGCGCACACACACACACACACACTCTCTCTCTCTCTCTCCACACACACACACACACACACATGACACACACGCTCTCTCTCGGCGCACCAACACACACACACGACTCTCTCTCTGCACACACACATGACTACATCTCTCTCTGCGCGCACACACACACACACACACACACTCTCTACGCACACATGACTCTCTCTCGCTCTCTCTGAGCACACGCGTGCGCACACACACACACACACACACACACACGACACACACACACACACACACACACACACACACACACAGAGAGAGAGAGAGAGAGAGAGAGAGAGAGAGTCTGGTTCTGGTGTTTGATTAACGTAGATACGTGCTGATTGGCTCCCCTAACAGGCCGGTGCCATGAGTCCATGAGGCTAGCGTCTGTGTGATTACTCCACGTCGTCATGGTGATATTTTGTGATTACATTCAGAATCGGTCTCTGTCGGGTAAATCAGAGAGTTAGTCGTAGGGCATCAAATCACGTGTCTGCTGGACAACCTTCTTATTGACGATATCAGCCCTCATACACAACCTGGACTGTGGTCATGACATCTACATCTACATCTTATAACTTATTCCCTGTTACATATTGTTCTTATTCCTATTCAGTCAGTCAGTTTATAGGTTATTATGTTCATATTTTATAGTCATTATCATGATTTACTGCACTTGTTCACTTTTGCACAATCATCATTGCACACAGTCTGCAATAGTATCTCACCTTACCATGGTCATTGCATTTCTGAGTGATTTTAATTTTTTATTTTATTTTTATTCTTAGGTATGTGTGATATACTTATATATATATATATATATATATATATATAGGTATGTATATTTATATATATATATATATATATATAATATACATACCTATATATATATATATATATATATATATATATATATATATAGGTATGTATATTATATATATATATATAGGTATGTATATTATATATATATATATATAGGTATGTATATGTGATGCACATATAGGTGTGTGTTTGTTGTGTTATGGCATCCAGCCCTCCATCCATCCCTCCCTCCCTCCATCCATCCATTCAGCATCCTTCCATCCCTCCATCCATCCATCCATCCCTCCATCCAGCATCCAGCCATCCATCCCTCCCTCCATCCATCCATCCATCTATCCATCATCCATCCATCCATCCAGCCAGCATCCAGCCATCCATCCCTCCATCCATCCATCCATCCATCCATCCTTCCATCCATCCATCCATCCACCCATCCATCCACCCATCCAGGGTGATGCTCCTGTATTTACTCTCTTTAAGCTCCCTGTTGTCCTTTCTGCTCCAGCGGCCGATGCTCTTCTGCCTCTCTGCTTCTGGACTCTTCTTCTATTTCAGCCACGTAAGCGCTTAGACTACCAACTCACTTTCATGTGAACACACATGCAAACAAACATGGAGTCCCTCGTTTCCCTCTCCCACAGAACGAGGCTGTTCCTAGAGTTCACGGGGAGTTTGAAGCTTGTTTTCGACAACTTGTTTCTGATTTATCAGAGCTGCAGAGAAGACTCAGCCGACATTAGCCTAAGTTCTGCAGTTATAAAGTAAAAAACTGACCCAAGTTTTGCCTTGTTTTTCCTGCCTCACCTATGATGATGGTGCACGCGCTCAGCAGCCCGATCTCCTTCTTCAGAGTCACTCTGTCGGGGATTTTCTCCTTCTCGCTCTCCTCCTCCTCCTTCTTCTTCTTCTTCTGGCCGGCCGTCACGGTGCCGTGCGGCCGGGAGCAGATGCTGCTGCTGCCGTTCTGTCCCTCCATGTCCGCCTGCCCGGGTCCGGTACGGTCCGGTCCGTCCAGTCCACTGTGTCCTCCCAGTCCCAGTTCTCCCAGTGGTCCTGTCCTTTCCTCGCTCCGTATTCATGCAGATTGAATGGGCTACGCTTGCGCAACAACCTGCCGCTGTCCGGGGTAGAATGTTAAATACCCAGGACTCAACGTGATGCGTTCAGGGAGCCTGGGAGGAACCGGCGTGCTGCTCTTAACTCCTCCAGGTCCAGGGTTTGTAATTCAGCCTTACATTTTCTCATGTTGTTTTTTTTTGTCTAAGTGACTGATGGGAACAGCAATTCTTGACATTGGTACAGTATTAACCCTTGTGTTGTTCTTCCAGGTCAAAAACTGACAAAAATAAAGACTTTTTCAGACTTTTTTTTTGTTTTAACTAACCACCATAGTAGTTGTACACTACCTTTTGGAATTCATGGTCAATAACCCTCATTTATACAGAATTATACCTAATATTTGAATTGAAAACGCAGATATAATTCATTATTTTGACTAATAGTTAAGATCAGAGGAATTAGCAGATGAGTTTAGTGAAAAATGAAAGTGATCAGTTGTATATGCAAAGAGCGTTGAATGGAATCCAATCCATTTTTGTGGTAATTTGGTTAAAAAGAACTACATGTAAATAATCACTACTTTTAGCGTGTATAGAGCAGCATATCTCCACCAGACTCCATGTAAATAATCACTACTTTTAGCATGTATAGAGCAGCATATCTCCACCAGACTCCATGTAAATAATCACTACTTTTAGCATGTATAGAGCAGCATATCTCCACCAGACTCCATGTAAATAATCACTACTTTTAGCGTGTATAGAGCAGCATATCTCCACCAGACTCCATGTAAATAATCACTACTTTTAGCGTGTATAGAGCAGCATATCTCCACCAGACTCCATGTAAATAATCACTACTTTTAGCGTATATAGAGCAGCATATCTCCACCAGACTCCATGTAAATAATCACTACTTTTAGCGTGTATAGAGCAGCATATCTCCACCAGACTCCATGTAAATAATCACTACTTTTAGCGTGTATAGAGCAGCATATCTCCACCAGACTCCATGTAAATAATCACTACTTTTAGCGTGTATAGAGCAGCATATCTCCACCAGACTCCATGTAAATAATCACTACTTTTAGCGTGTATAGAGCAGCATATCTCCACATGTAAATGGGTGAATTAAGAGTTGATTTCAACCAGACCAGAGTGGTGATTGTTAGAACAGTGGAAAGATGAACTGAGACGGCTATTTTGCTTCCATGACGTGTCTTCTTTCAGACTAGTGGGGAAAAAGAAACCTCCAAAATACACTTTGAGGTGTTTATTTCTCTGACTCATTTATTGCCGTGTTGTATTGTTTACAGTTTTTGTATTTCATTCCCATTGCAAAGAGTAAAATGTCCCATGACATTTAAAATATGTAATCCCCATTATGATTCAGGTAGTTTGTCATGTTGTCCAATGTGCGTTGATGTGTGTTTTGCCTTGTCACAACTCGCCCTCCACGAGTCTCGCCTACTATTGGACAGTTTTGAATTGGTTTCTTCGAGTGGAGTTAGTGTAAGTTAGGCTTAAACGGAGCAGGAAGTGGAGGAACAATCTTTCTGAACACAGATTGTTTCATTGTGTGTCATGGTTGTAAAAAAACAAACATCTGTACATCTTAGCCAAGTGCAATCCAGTACAAAAAGTATCATGAGTTGTTGGGGGGTGGGGGGGGTCATGCCTTTTTCCCATTCATTTTGGAGGGTCATAGAAAAATGTAATGGTGGCAAAGGGAGGGTCAAGTCTATTTTGACTAAAGATCTCAAAACTCCTCCGGTAGCCCTTTTATTATCCCGTGTGTTGTATTCCCGTTAACTATGAACCTGCCCTTCCAGGTCAAAATTGAAAATAAATATTTTTTTGTGCTTTTCCAGTGTTTTTGTCGCTTTTTCTGATTCACTTTTTACAGCTTTTGGCGCTTTAAAAAAAAAAATGAGCTGGTTTAATAACAGGTTTTACACTTATTCTTGGAATTCACGGTCAATAAACCTCATTTATATCAAATTATACATAAGTTTTTAGTTAAAAAGGCAGAAATTATGAATTATTTTGACTAATAGTTGAGATCAGAGGATGTTGAGTGGATCACAGATGGGTAGATGTCCAAGTTTAGTCCGGGTACTGTTTTTAAACCATTAAAAAAAAGAATTCAAATGCTATAAGATTAAATAAAACACCAAAAAAATTCAATGAAAGTAATCATTATTTTTTACCTGAGGAATGTTATATGGAATAATCCATGTTATTTTTTGGCAATTTGGTTGAAAGAAATCCATATTTCTGATATAAAACACTTAGAAACGGGTCGGTTTGACCCGAGGACAACACAAGGGTCCTTAATCACATTATAGGAGGAAAAAAAGATTAAAAAAGAAACTGAGAAGGAAAACTTCAGCCACTAGTAGGCCTCTCTGTGATGCTGCAGAGCTGAGAGGTGGAGCAACAGTGAAAGAGGAGAGCTGCAACGTCACATTGCCTGAATGAAAGTGAAAGTTTGTCTGAGCTACGGAGACAAGGCTCTCTGTTTCTGAAACAACCATCTGAATCCTCAAAAACAGCAGAGTATCTGCCAACCACTGTGAGTACACCAAGACATAATGCACCAACTAACCATCTGAATCCAGAACTAAGTAACAGCAGATAATGTAGGCCTGTTAAAATGTAATTAGCTTAGCTTAGCTTGGCTTTCCTCTGAGTTGTCCAAACAGCGTACAGTGTCTGACTTGATCTGTTAATGCTTATGAACACTCTTTCCGCTCAGCTTCAGTCTTATTTACTGTGTATCAACAACCCGTATGAACTTAAAAACCTGAGCTGGAAGTCACACTCCGGACAGATGTTTAACTTAAAGGAGAATTCCGGTCAATTTCAAGACGTAGCTCTGTTTTTTTTAAAGGTGTAGAGCCGTCAATAGAGAGACAAATGAAACCAATCGGTGCTGTCTACACAGAGTTAGCCTCTTGCTAACGTTAGCACCCAACAGGCTTCAACAGGGCAAGTTATAAATGTGTTTTTAGCCTCTAAACATGCTAAAAATTTCATTATCAGTGCCTAGCCATGTCCAGTTATTATTTCTGAGTGAACACCGTGAATCTGCAGTAGATGTGACAGAAAGGTATAAAAGTTGTGTTAATCCATATGTCTGTTTATTTCCTGTTTTCTGGTGAAGTCAACACTAGTCACAACTTTTATGCCTTTTTGTCACATCTATTGCAGTCAGATTCACTGTGTTCCCTCAGAAGGAATCACTACATATGGCTAGGCACTTTTAATGACATTTTGAACATGTTTAGAGGCTAAAAACACATTTATAACTTGCCCTGTTGAAGCCTGTTGGGTGCTAACGTTAGCAAGAGGCTAACTCGGATAAATTGTTGATCGTTATTGGTGCTTATTTCTAAGAACTTAATCAGAAAAGGTGAAAATGCTTGAAATGTGACAATTTTGTAACTTGAGAATATCAGGTTGCAGAAATACACATAGTGTCATAGCACCTACAATCAAATCCACCCGGGTCCAGTAGACGCGAACACCTCATATGTAATAGTTATGTATGAAAATAAGTTATTTATGTTATTTACAGAAAATGAGCGAAGGCCAATGAGTTTGACTTAGAATAAATAATAAATAGCATAATTCTTCTTTAAGCAAACATTGAAAACGGTCCCACAGACCCAAACACCTCACAGGGGTTAGGACATTATATGAAAGCTTGACGTCACTCGCTCATAATGATGTTATCTCTCCCAAGCTTCCTGTATTGAAACATAGTTCAGATGAGATTTAAAGGAGCCACGCGCAGGGTTCTGGTTTGGCCGATAAATGTAGATTAAATAAAGGATTTATTCAATAAAAATCATTACAACCTGCAATATCATTTAGGCATGAGTTTGGCTGCATATACAGTACATCAATATTAACATCCACATCAACAATGTTCAATCCCCTCCACCTCCTCCGCTAGTGTGTCTTTGATTTGTCTTATTATACCTTTTTGTTTCCCATAAAGTGCTTGCTAATGTATTAATTGGGTAAAGTCTCAAGATTATATATTTGAGTAATAGTTTGAGAAATAGTCAAGTGTAAATGTTTTTTTAAATCAAGATATCTATGTAATCATTTATTTTCTAATGTTTCTTGGAACTTTCTGTCCTCAGAGTGTCGATATGTCTGCTGCCAGCTGTCTGCTGACTGAAGATCAGTTCCTGTGTTCCATCTGTCTGGATGTGTTCACTGATCCAGTCGCCATACCATGTGGACACAACTTCTGTAAAACCTGCATCACTGACCACTGGGACATTAATGTCCAGTGTCAGTGTCCCAACTGTAAAAAAGTTTTCCACACAAGACCTGAGCTGCATGTCAATACTTTCATCTCTGAGATGGCTGCTCACTTCAGACAGTCAGCTCAACAGAAAGCCAGCAGCAGCAGCTCAGAGAAACATGTGTCCAAACCAGGAGAAGTTCCCTGTGACGTCTGCACTGGAACCAAACTGAAGGCCCTGAAGTCCTGCCTGGTGTGTCTGGTCTCCTACTGTGAGACTCACCTGGAGCCTCATCTGACAACGTCAGGCCTGAAAAGACATCAGCTGATCGACCCTGTGGAGAACCTGGAAGGCAGGATGTGTACGGAGCACGATAAACCTCTGGAGCTGTTCTGTAAGACCGACCAGACATGTGTCTGCATGCTCTGCACTGTTTTAGACCACAAGACGCATTGTGTAGTTCCTCTGAAAGAAGAATATGAAGGAAAGAAGGCAGAGCTGGGGAAGACAGAGGCTGAAATTCAGCAGATGATCCAGAAGAGATGGCTGAAGATTCAGGAGATCAAAATCTTAGTGGAGCTCAGTGAGGAAGATGCAGACAGAGAGATAGCAGAAGGTGTTCAGGTCTTCACCGCTCTGAAGGAGTCTGTTGAAAGAAGCCAGGCCGAACTCATTGAAACAATCAAAGAGAAGCAGAGAGAGACAGAGAAACAGGTTGAAGGCTTCATCACAGAGCTGGAACAGGAAATCTCAGAGCTGAAGAAGAGAAGCACTGAGGTGGAGCAGCTCTCACGCTCTGAAGACCACCTCCGCCTCCTCCAGAGCTTCATGTCCCTGAACGCTGCTCCACCCACCAAGGACTGGACACAAGTCAACATCCGTACACCTTCATATGAGGGGACTGTGGTGAGAGCTGTGAAACAAGTGGAGGAGATGCTCAGTGAACAGATGAAGAAGCTGTTTCGGGGCGAGCTGAAGAGGGTCCAGAAGTATGCAGTGGATGTGACTCTTGATCCTGATACAGCAAATCCCTATCTCATCCTGACTGGCGATGGAAAACAAGTACATGATAGTGATGTAAAGAAGAATCTCCCAGACAATCCTGAGAGATTTGATATTCGTGTTAATGTCTTAGCAAAGCAGAGTTTTTCTTCAGGAAGGTTTTACCACGAGGTTCAGGTTAAAGGGAAGACTGACTGGGCTTTAGGAGTGGCCAGAGAGTCCATCAACAGGAAGGGAGCCATCACACTCAGTCCTCAGGATGGTTACTGGACGATATCATTGAGGAATAAAAATGAGTACTACGCTGCTGCTGGTCCTGATGTCCGTCTCTCTCTGAAGTCTCAGCCTCAGAAGGTGGGGGTGTTCGTGGATTATGACGAGGGTCTGGTCTCCTTTTATGATGTTGATGCTGCAGCTCTTATCTACTCCTTTACTGGCTGCTTCTTCACTGAGAAACTCTACCCATTCTTCCGTCCTTGTGATCACAACGGTGGTAAAAACTCTGCCCCTCTGATCATCTCTCCTGTCAATCACACGGAGTAGAACAACCATTTTGTAGCATAATGATTTGTGACGATGTAGGGAATTGAGGACTGAAACGCAGGGACAGGCAGGCCGGCAGGAGAGTGTTTAGTAGAAGATGTATTCCCTAAAAAAAGTCCAAACCAACACAGGTATCCAAGAAGGAATCCACAATAGCAAAAAAACAAATCCAAAATACAAATATCCCTAAAAATCCAAAAGAAGGAAAACGGAACACAAGAACACGGAAACAGGAGCACAGATACCTTGGGGATGAAAAGACTGGAAACACACTGGCAGCAGCGAACGAACGAGCAAACAGACAAAACGATCTGACAAGAGACAACGGGAGCACAGACACTAAATCCACCGGGTAATGAGACGACGAGAGGCAGGTGACAGGAGGGCTCGGAAACAGGTGGAAGACATCAGGTAATCACAGGAGAAGGACAACACAGGAAGTTAAACTAAAGACAAGACAGCACAGAAAACCAGACTATCAAAATAAAACAGGAAACAGAGCATACAGACACTCAAGAGAAACACAAGACAGAAACTACAACACAAGACCGGGGAGGAGACTAGGACACAAGCACAAGGAGACTCAATTCAATTCAATTTTATTTATGTACTGTAGCTCTAAATCACAAGATTAGAACAACAGTTATCTCACAGCGCTTTTCATAAAAGAGCAGGTCTAGACCGTACTCGGGGATGTTATTTGCAGAAACCCAACAATAGAGAGACAAGACAGAACCAAAATACCAAATAAGGAGGAACAAAATACCCAAACCATAACAATGATTGGTTGGCTTGCTCTAAATGAGGCACGCTCTGCTCCCCTGGCCAACGATGATCTGACTGTCTTCTAACTTTTGGATGCCTAAGGGACGAGTCATTCCCTCTCTTTCGGTACACCTTGGGGTCATCCTCTCTGCAGTGTCTCGTCTCAGGGGTCCCCCTCCTGCACCGGGATCTGTTCGAGGATCGCTGCTGGTTCCTGTAACTGCACCTGCTCCCCTTTTCCTGCTCTACGTGTTGAAAAAGGCTGCCTTGCAGCGTCAGGGTCCGCGGTGGCTACACTAGCTGCTGTTTTGCCTCTGTCGGTTTTGCCTTTACCGGCTTTATATATTAATATTCCAACTCCACATACAGCATATCTGTATCTCTGTGTCCCAACATGGCCGTCAGCTCTCTCTTTCAGCCTGCCCTCAGCTGCATGTGTGCAGACAGGGAGTCATGATTTATGTGTATTGTTAAATGATGCGTTATGTAATTTTCTTTCAATGAATATTGTTTTTTTTCTCATTGTTGCTTCTGGTTATTTTCATGACTTTACGTTTGAGTTTCTGCAATTCAAATTATTTCTTTTATCCTGGAAATGTTGCTTAGTTCTGCTACACCAAATATGAATTTGATGCCAACTTAATGTCTTTTGTTGCCAATTTATTTTGTTGTTTTGGAAGCTGCATGCATCTGGTCTGTTGTTGTGTGTTCTCCCTTCTTCCCTCAAAGTCCTGGTGTAAATTGTGAGTTTTTTTTGTTTTTTTCAATTGTCAATTTTACCAAAGTAATATACTTTAAACAGAAATTGTATGAATTTAACCTGTGTGCTTTAATCCTTTTTTTGTATAGTAATTAGTCATTTTTAGTCAGATTTAGTCTAATTCCCATACTGAAATTTCCAGGGTGGCGTTGTCCTTCTGTCTTTTTTACTGGTGGTGTCAATAGTAGTTTTATGTACTTTATTTTTTTTTTTTCTATTCCTGAGAATGTTATTTGATGTGTCACAAGAAAGTTAAATAATCTGAAAATAAAAGGAATAAGAAGCATTTGAGTTTTCCTATACTGTCTGATAATTCAATATATAAAAAAAAAGTGTTGCTTCCTGGATTAAAAAACTAACCCTTGTGTCCTCCCGGGTCAAAAACGGACAAAAATTTGACATTTTTGTCCCTTTTTCAGACTTTTTTTTAGTTTTCACTAACACCACCTTACTAGTTTTACTACTTTCTGGAATTCATGGTCAATAACACTCATTTATATAGAATTATACCTAATATTTGAGTTAAAAAAAGCAGAAATTATGAATTATTTTGACTAATAGTTAAGATCAGAGGAATGAAAGTGATCAGTTGTATTATAAAGAGCGTTGGAAGGAATCCAAACCATTTTTTGTGGTAATTTGGTTAAAAAGAAACTCATATTTCAGACATAGACATTTTTTAAAGGGGTCAGATTTGACCCGAGGACACCAGGAGGGATAAAAAAAAAAAAAATCAAATTTTCTTTTTAAACAAATTAAATCAAAATTAAGTTTTTTTTTATTGTGTAAGATGCAGTCATTTTGTTTTTGATTGATATCAAAGCCTCAAACTACAGCTGATGGTGTTCCTGACGCCAAATAATGAGATTAAAAACACCATCAGCTGTTCTCTGACGAGCTCACCACCCCATCACATGTGAGAGCGTTGGTAGTGTCAGATAATGTTATTTAAGGTTGTGGCTGGGTTGGCTCAGCGGTAGAGCAGGCGCACGTATACTGAGAGGTTTACGCCTTAACGCAGAGGTCCAGGGTTCAAATCTGACCTGTGATGATTTCCTGAATATCTCCCCTAACGGTAAAGGCGGAAAAGCCCAAACAGTAATTAAAAAAAAAATATATATATATATCTAACCCTTGTGTTGTCTTCCCGTCAACCATGAAAAAAAACAGTTTGGGGCTTTTTTTTTAACATTATTATCACTTTTTCTGACATTTTATGTCACTTTTTCAATGTTGTTTATTTTATGTTTTTGTCAAAGCTTTTTGATATTTTTAATGTTGACATTTTCAGTGCTTATTTTGACGGCCCGTTCTTTTGTGCAAAAAAAAAGAAGAAGAAAAACTGAAAACGGGTCAAATTTGACCCAAGGACAACATGAGGGTTAGGGTTGTGTTGGAGCAGCTGATACGAACACTGAAGAAGTGAAACTGGTCTGTAGAGAATAAATGAAGTGTGACGTCGCTCTGTAGCGGAGTTGAAACTGCAGCCTGTAGTTTGAGGACATCTTAACCCTTGTGTGGTCTGTCTTCCCGTCAAAATTGAAAATTAACACTTTTGTTGACGCTTTTTTAACTTTTTAAAATGTTTTTGTCCCTTTTTTCAACACTTTTGATGCTTTTTGTCTCTACGTAACACTAACTTATTAACTTTAGTTTTACGGTTATTTTTAGAATTTATGGTCAATAAACCTCATTTATAGGAAATTATAACTAATGTTTGAGTTAGAAAAGCAGAAATTAGGAATTATTGAGACTAAAATTAAAGGAATGGATGTTGATGATAATCACAGACTGGAATATGTCAACTTTTACTCAATACTATTTCAAAAACACTTCCATTTGTTTTCCAATGCTATAAAATTGAATAAGACGCCCCAAAATTAATGAAAGTAGAGATTTGTACTTGGCAAAGAGCGTTGGGTGGAATCAATCATGTTATTTTGGGGAAGTAAAAAGAACATTGATATAGGACAACATGAGGACAACATGAGGGCAACATAAGGGCAACATGAGGACAACATGAGGGCAACATGAAGACAACATGAGGACAACATGAGGACAACATGAGGGACAACATGAAGACAACATGAAGACAACATGAGGACAACATGGGGACAACATGAGGACAACATGAGGGCAACATGAAGACAACATGAGGACAACATGAGGACAACATGAGGACAACATGAGGACAACATGAGGACAACATGAGGACAACATGAGGACAACATGAGGACAACATGAGGACAACATGAGGACAACATGAGGACAACATGAAGACAACATGAGGACAACATGGGGAGAACATGAAGACAACATGGGGACAACATGAGGACAACATGAAGACAACATGAAGGACAACATGAAGACAACATGAGGACAACATGAGGACAACATGAGGACAACATGAAGACAACATGGGGACAACATGGGGACAACATGAGGACAACATGAGGACAACATGAAGACAACATGAGGACAACATGAGGACAACATGAGGACAACATGAAGACAACATGAGGACAACATGAGGACAACATGAGGACAACATGAAGACAACATGGGGACAACATGGGGACAACATGAGGACAACATGAGGACAACATGAGGGTTAATCTGCTTCTGTGGTCCTTAGTTTAAAAAACTCAGAGGTTCCTTCTATCATGTTATACTTTTATCGTGTGAAGCATTTTGTGACTTTGTCTGTAAAAGTTGTTAAACCAAACAAACCTTTTATTATTATTATTATTATTATAATGTAATCGGTGTACAAACTGAAATGGTAACTGTCACAATGACACCTTGGCAGAGGCAGAAAGTAACATCCACTTACAGGGCCTGAAATTAACACCCGACCACCCGAATTTTGTAATTGGCGGGTATTCCTGTCAATCTACTATTGACTACTACTAACTATGGGTAAGCAGGGTACGCAGTTGCTTACGGGCCTGGACCAATCAGGGTCCGGTCTTGCAGATGAGATGTACAGGATGACCTAAATTGAGGACAGCTAGCTACATTATTGTAGATGCAATGATAAGTTAAAGTCCAATAAGTCCTTCATCAAAACGTATGAATGTGTCAGGCCAGGATAGGACATTATGCCTCTATGCTATCAGTCTCAATTAACACATAATTAAAAATGGAAGTGTGATTCATTTTATAATTCATGTTAAAAATCCACTATGGAAAAAACATAAGTGTCATATCTAGAATAATGTTCTGAATTGATTCAGAAATACATGTTTATCACAGGAAATAAGGTAAGGCTGTTGATTTTCAGGTAGAAAAAATGTAACTTGTTCCATTTTTCTTGTCAAAATTTGAAATGGGTCAATATGACCCGAATACCAAGTCACAAATTGTTGTGTGCTATGGTGTTTTTATCCAGTTAAAGAGAGTTAGTTGTGGGTTATTAATTGTTTATAAAGTTACTACCGTGAGTGAGAAGGGAACGCAGTAAACAGGGCATCGCTCTCCGCAGCCATGCACCTGTAGTACAGTACATGAAAAATTCATATCACCAGCACTACCTTGGTCTCAAAACTATTTAATCTTATAACTTTCTCTGTTCAAGATTGCAACCACATTCGCAAAATTAATAAATGCATACATATAAAAATAAAAGGTACAGTGGGTAGAAATCAACAAACTAAGTGAACACCATGAAAAAAATGATTTTCTAGCTCCATTTTGGTTGAAAATGTTAATAAAGTCTTAAATCTGACAGTTATTAAGACAGGAAATTAGACAACTTCAACAGTTTCGCCTTTCAGAACTTCAATCCAGCTGAAAAACAAATTGTCTCAGCGTTCATTTCTGCAGCTTTTTTCCTTTCTGCTGCTCTCGTCACCGACACATGTGTTTTAGTAACTGACAGAGCTGAGCGAATCTTTTATCACAAGCTGAACAGCTAAACGGTTTCATCCTTGTATGGATAATCAAGTGTCGTTTCAGACGTTCCTTTAGTGCAAAACTTTTATCACAAACTGAACAACTAAATGGTTTCTCTCCGGTGTGGACAAGCATGTGTCTAACCAACTTGCTATTGCTAATGCAACTTGTTTTACAAACTGGGCAGGTGAAAGGTTTTTCTTCTGAATGAAGTCTCATGTGAGTCGTTAAGGTCTTCTTCTGAAGGTATCTTTTACCACAAACTGAGCAACTAAATGGTTTCTCTCCTGTTTGGTCTCCAGAGTGTTTCTGCAGATGTTTCTTGCGGCCAAAGCTTCCAGTACATTTAGAGGAGCTAACTGATGTGTTTCCAGTGTTACATCCCACATCACTTACAGGTTCTTCATTGTTTGGCAGAGGGTTTAAACCTGTCTGAGGTTCCCTAGTCTCCTCCCAGTCTGCACTGTCATCAGTCTGAGATTTAGGGGAGTCTGAAGTCTTGTCATGAGTAGCTGGTTGTAAAGGACTATCTGGATCTGAGTTCCTGGCTGGTTCTGGTCCTCCACAGTCCTCTCCATCAGCTCCAGTTCTCTCTGCCTCTCTGTGAAGCTGTGAGGACTGAGCTTTCTCTGCATCATCATCTTCTTCACTCTTCATCAGGGACAGTAGTGAACGGGAACTTGATATCAGCCTCCTCCAGCCCTTGAAGCTGCTCTCCCTCCTGACTGGTCCAGAGTTCCTTCTGTTCCTCTTTAATGTGTGGGGGGTCTGGCTCCTCCTGGTCCAGACTGGAGCTCCACTCCTGCTGCTCAGGGGGAACCTCTGCTTTAACCACCAACAGCTGCTGGACGTCTGAGGAGATTAAGGAAATACAAGCACATGTAGAAAATTGTAATTTCATGTTGATATGATCTTTTTAAAGGATTCTGCTATTATTTTGTCAAAAGTACAAGCAGTTTTTACAAATATTCACGCCTGTAAATCTGACAACATTATGCTTAAATGAATGTGAGGCAGTTCGGCCCTTTATCACAGAAACATACGGAGCCCCCCTGGGGTCAGCTGAGTAAAAAATAATAATAAATAAATAAATAATAAACTGTGCGCACGGATCAGAAGCAGCAAACACACCAAGAATATTGGTTAAAGTGCGAGAGATTTTCTTTCTGCTTTTTCTTGAGGGCATTTTAACATCAGCATTTAGGATGTACATCTACCTTGC
This sequence comes from Etheostoma nigrum, assembly GCA_029931835.1. NCBI lineage: Eukaryota > Metazoa > Chordata > Actinopteri > Perciformes > Percidae > Etheostoma > Etheostoma nigrum. The sequence goes on along the minus strand of CM057244.1, from coordinate 31,639,650 downwards.
TTCATTCCACAAGGACATTTCTTTTTTATATACTTTAACTGACGGATATCTTTTTGTTACTTTGTATGCAGTGATTTTTATGAAAAAAGCAGAGGTGGAAGAAATGTTATTCATGGTAATAAAATTGAGTACCACTGGCATGAATCTGTATATCAGCTGTACTCAAATACAAGTATACAGTTTTTAGAGCTGATTTCTGAAAGTATAAATGAGGTTTGTTACACTTAAAATAATTGTCATTTTATTCTCTAAAATAATTGTTATTTACCCATGTCCCCTTCGGCAACATATTCTATTTGAACTGCTGAGCTGTGTATATGTGTATGAGATCCTGACAGTATGATAACCTTAAGCAAAAATATTACGGTTTCACACTATTGCAATCACAGCTTTCAAATGTATTATTTCAAAATGTCTGGGTAAAAAGCTGATACCTTAGGAACACCTTAGAAAACTTTAGAGGATTTCAAATTGTGACTTTTTCAAACCACAATATACCTTGAAACCGGTAACCGACCAATGCCTATATGGTAACAATTCACACGCTCAGTACAGAACATGGGATGGATCACAGAGGATCATCTTCACCTGTTTAAGTACGCACTGGTCAAAGAGAGACTGAAAAAGTGATTATCTTTCTTTAACAAATAACCAATAACTTAAATTTCAATGATACAGAAAGGTTTGCTAACCATGCAGTCATTCCAAAGCTGATTACATTCTCTAAAACAGCTTGATAAAACAAAAACAAGACTGCAGCGACCACTGTTCAGAGTTTATCCTCTGTGGCTTCTCATATGCTGCATTAAACCTGAATCATGACAGAATCTGTTCCTGCAGGTCTTGCAAATGTACGGCTTCTCATCTGTCTGGGCTCTTCTCACGTGGACCAACAATTCTTTAAAAAAAAATTTGTTAATTGATCCCCAATGAGCGGTTGCGGGGGGTGCGGTGCCTTGCTCAAGAGCACCTGGCAGTGCCCAGGAGGTGAAGTGGCATCTCTCCAGCCACCAATTCACACTTCGTACTTTTAGGTCCATACGGGGACTTGAACCAGTGACCCTCCGGTTCCCAACCCAACTCCCTACAGACTGAGCTACTGCCACCAAACAAACAAGCCACTACTTTGTATAAATGTTGGTTCTCATGTGGATTTTCAAGTTATCTTTACATCCAAAGTCACGTCAACATGTTTCACAAGAATAAGGCTTCTCACCTGTGTGGATTCTTATATACTTTAATAATGCTGAACCGTCAGAATCTTGTTCCGAAAGTCTTGCAAATGTACGACTTCTCAACTGTGTGGGCTCTTCTCACGTGGACCAACAAGCCACTACTTTGTATAAATGTTGGTTCTCATGTGGATTTTCAAGTTATCAGAATCAGATTTATTCGCCAGGTATGAAAGACATACGAGGAATTTGACTTAGGTTGGAGCAAGCCTCCGGGCGGCAGCTGTGGAACAGCACCACCACACGCTTTCTCGAAAAGAAACAATGCAGACAGCAACATAATAATATACAATACAACACCACAACATAATGCATATCTTTACGTCCAAAGTCTTTTCTACATGTTTTACAAGAATAAGACTTCTCACTTGTGTGGATTCTCACATGCTTTAATAATGCTGAACCGTCTGAATATTTTCACGCAAGTCTTGCAAATGTACGGCTTCTGTGTGGGTTCTCATGTAGATGTTAAAAACATCATTATGTCTGAAATCTTTTCCATATGTTTTGCAAAAAAAGGCTTTTCACCTACAGTGAGGAAAATAAGTATTTGAACACCCTGCTATTTTGCAAGTTCTCACACTTAGAAATCATGGAGGGTCTGAAATTGTCATCGTAGGTGCATGTCCACTGTGAGAGACATAATCTAAAAACAATAATCCAGAAATTACAATGTAAGTATTTATTTGTATGATACAGCTGCAAATAAGTATTTGAACACCTGTCTATCAGCTACAATTCTGACCCTCAAAGACCTGTTAGTCTGCCTTCAAAATGTCCACCTCCACTCCATTTATTATCCTAAATTAGATGTACCTGTTTGAGGTTGTTAGCTGCATAAAGACACCTGTCCACCCCATACAATCAGTAAGAATCCAACTACTAACATGGCCAAGACCAAAGAGCTGTCCAAAGACACTAGAAACAAAATTGTAGACCTCCAGAAGGTTGGAAAGGGCTACGGGGAAATTGCCAAGCAGCTTGGTAAAAAAAGGTCCACTGTTGGAGCAATTATTAGAAAATGGAAGAAGCTAAACATGACTGTCAATCTCCCTCAGACTGGGGCTCCATGCAAGAGCTCACCTCGTGGGGTCTCAATGATCCTAAGAAAGGTGAGAAATCAGCCCAGAACTACACGGGAGGAGCTGGTCCAGGACCTGAAAAGAGCTGGGACCACCGTTTCCAAGGTTACTGTTGGTAATACACTAAGACGTCATGGTTTGAAATCATGCATGGCACGGAAGGTTCCCCTGCTTAAACCAGCACACGTCAAGGCCCGTCTTAAGTTTGCCAATGACCATTTGGATGATCCAGAGGAGTCATGGGAGAAAGTCATGTGGTCAGATAAGACCAAAATAGAACTTTTTGGTCATAATTCCACTAACCGTGTGTGGAGGTAAAATGTTTTTTTGCATTATGCTCCTTGACAACAGCTAAGTGGGTCACTTGTATAACTTGTTGATACACTGCTGCTTTGCTGTATTCATTGTTTTGTGTTTCATTTATCAATTGTATAACCTGTTTACTCCATGTTTTGAGAGCCACCGAGCTCGGGCGTTGGGAACGGTTTCGAGTTGAGCTCACATGTTTTGAGAACGGCCCTCCTGTTTCAAAAAACATGCTTTCGGAGCAGGACACCTGCTCACAGAGGATGGGTTGAGAGTAAGGAATTGGCCGTCCTTGCTCGCACCCGATCCTTTGTTTACTAGAGAATAAAAGACGGGGAGTCCCTCGGTCTGGCAGAGTCTGCTGCGGGTCGCGTACGGACGCCCAGCCACGTTGATGCTGCTCTGCTCGGACTGACGGCTCTCCAGTCCTGTGTCAAGGTAAGAGCTCTAAAAGTAGTGTTTACTTTGCATCACGTATTGATAGTGCATGTGCAATGGTTGTTGCCCTGTTGTATACTGTGGGGAATAAAAAGACACATTTATTCTAGCAGTGACAGCGTTTGTGTTTTTGTTTGCGAAGTAGTGTTCACTTTGCATCACGTGTTGATAGTGTGAGCGTGTGCTCGCAGCTATATGGTGTTCTGCGGGGGGTAAAGGGGCAAATTATCCTAGCAGAAACAGTATTTGAGATGTTGTTTGCAAAGTAGTGTTCACTTTGCATCACATGTTGATAGTGTGAGCGTGCACTTGCAGCTATACTGAATTCTGTGGGGAGTAGAGGTGCAGTCTATTCTAGCAGAAGCAGTGCTTTTTGAGTAGTTTTTGTTTGCAGCCGACCACCCCCTGATCCTGTATAAAGATTTCACAAAACACCGTGTTTAGAGGAAGAAGAATGATGAGTACCATCCCAAGAACACCATCCCTACTGTGAAGCATGGGGGGGTAGCATCATGCTTTGGGTGTTTTTCTGCACATGGGACAGGGCGACTGCACTGTATTAAGGAGAGGAGGACCGGGGCCATGTATTGCAAGATTTTGGGGAACAACCTCCTTCCCTCAGTTAGAGCATTGAAGATGGGTCGAGGCTGGGTCTTCCAACATGACAATGACCCGAAGCACACAGCCAGGAGAACCAAGGAGGGGCTCTGGAAGAAGCAGATCAAGGTTCTGGGGGGGCCTAGCCAGTCTCCAGACCTAAACCCAATAGAGAATCTTTGGAGGGAGCTCAAACTCCATGTTTCTCAGTGACAGCCCAGAAACCTGACTGATCTAGAGAAGATCTGTGTGGAGGAGTGGGCCAAAATCCCTTCTGCAGTGTGTCAAACCTGGTGAAGAACTACAGGAAACGTTTGACCTCTGGAACTGCAAACAAAGGCTACTGGACCAAATATTAACATTGATTTTCTCAGGTGTTCAAATACTTATTTGCAGCTGTATCATACAAATAAATAGTTAAAAAATAATACATTGTAATTTCTGGATTTTTTTTTTTGATTATGTCTCTCACAGTGGACATGCACCTACGAGGACAATTTCAGACCCCTCCATGATTTCTAAGTGGGAGAACTTGCAAAATAGCAGCGTGTTCAAATACTTATTTTCTTCACTGTATGTGGATTTTCATGTGTCTCCGAAATTCTGAATTACACTTTTCTACATGTCAGATATGAAAGACTTTTTACCTTTACCTGTCTCTGATATGTTAGTGTTGTCTACGTTGTTACTGTGACTTCTGCTCTTGCGTAGTCTCTTCTTTGGTTCTGGCTCTGCATTTCTAGTTGATCTTGAGTCTCCATGCTTGCCTCCTTTCTGATCTTGGCTCTCAGCTCTATAGAGCTGGTGGTCACTGTTTGCTTCTGATTCCACAGAGGTTATAACTGGCATGTTGAGCTGCTGGTCAGAGAGAACCTCATCCTCCTTACAGACATGTTGCTGTGGGAGCTCTGGAGGGACAGACAACAAAAGACATAGGATACCACTGTTATTGAAGAAAAGACCAGAACACTTGCTCTCTGTTTCCTGAGACCATAAACAGACAGAGCTTCCGGGTCAGTGGAGTGGAGCCAATGCTGAAGCTCATTCAAGCTGCATTTTCTCTCATTTTCAGCACTACTTCTCACCTAATTTACTTCTCAGTAAATATTATCATAATGACTTTATGGTATCAATCGCTAGTTTGGTCTCATTTATTGTATGTAAATTAAAAGATTAAGAAGGAGATGTTTCAGGACAGGGGCTTTAATTAGGGCTGGGTCGGTTACTGCAGGTCTGAGCTCGTTAACATCATCATTGCAAAAAAAACATTGGCCTGCACATGTACACAGCCACGTTGTGTTTAATGACATGGATTCATTGCTTCTAATGCCATGGATTGTGTCTGATGACATTGTGTCTTACATGGATTCAAGATTTAATAAACAAAACTTATCAAAAGATGGTGCAAATCTGACCTTTCACAAGTTGGGAAGCGAAGGCAAAGACATTTCTCCGTTCTCAGTTGAGGTAGACACATTATTATTACAGCTGCAGTGTTTATCATTGCACATTAGCCTAGCAGCTAGCGGAGTGTCCTTATGTTTATAGCTTCATCCCGATAAAAGGGGAAATGGACCAAAGATTACTTCTTCATTGAAATGAGGAGGAAGCCAGTTTGCCTTGTGTGTGGAGAGTCGCTCGCTGTACTCCAGCCTCTCTTGGTCATCATCAAATCAAAGAACATGTGTGAGTTAGTTTTTTCTAATACTACTACTTATTTTATAACATGGTTGATGAACCAGAATGACAGGGGCCCTGGTAGTTGACCCATCTCGGTCTGATGTCGGTGTAACCGGAGTGTGAATGTAGAGAAGAAGTAAAGGTACCAACCTGCTCTGTGGAGCTTTTGTCATATGAGCTGCCTGAGCAAGAACATATGACACTCAGGGAGAGACTGTATGACACTAGGCGGTACAGCCTGGGACATGCACAATGAAAAAAGAAATTGCCTTTGCATTTTTGTTTTGCTTTCCCCTCCATTGTACCGAACCGAACCGTGATCTCTGAACCGAGATATGAACCGAACCGTGACTTGTGTACCGTTCCACCCCTACCAGGGTCTGAAATAGAAATCTCTCAGTGAGAAAGGACACACAATCCTGCAATGCGTGGAATAATGTTCTTACTTTTTGCAGATAAATAAGAATAATAAGAATGCAAACGGTTTCCATAAGAGATCAAGTGTGTTTTGATGTAGAGAAGAAGTGAAGGTACCAACCTGCTCTGTGCAGCCGGAGCTGAGGGTTGAAAACAGCGTCCAGTCGTTTCTGTTGTCGCTCGTTCTCCTCTTTTGAACGACAGAGTTCCTCCTCGTACTCTGCTATCGTTCTTTCAAACAGCCCAAATATCTCTTCAGCAGCCGCAGTTAGTCGCTGCTCCACCAGCCCTCTCAGCATTTGGACTTTAGACATTTTCACACAATGACAGAAACTTTTCCTCCGAACAAACTCCGTCTAAAACGCTGTTTGCTCTCCTTCAAACTGTTGCTAAGCAGCTAGCATGCTAAGCTAGCGTCATTAGCTTTGCAGCTTCCGGGAGATGAGTCAGAGGTAAAACATTCAGAAAGAAGGTGAGCAGCACAAAGTCCATCAGACAGGTTTATCCGGACACACACAGGCTCTGATGGACCGCATCTGTTGGAGCTCACACACTTTCTCAGCACAACAAACCGACTCCAATGTTTTCACTCACGTTAGTCGCCATATTGCTCAAAGAGTAACATCCGGGTCTGCTGCAGCTTGGTGAATAGCCTTCAAAATAAAGGTTTGTATAAAAAGAAGGTACAAGAAGTAGGTTATTTCAATGGTAAACATTCTTCAATTCACTTCATTCATTCATTCTTCAATAGAGATTGGCATGGTGTTATTTCAGTTAGACTAATAGCCGGTTTGATTTGCATTAAGAGATGATTTTATGTCAAGTTCACCAAGCTTTTAATAATAAAAAATCTGCATGCCTCTATGGGAATTTAACCTAGGGGGGTGTATACTTATCCCCCCTGTATTTTAACATATGGGTTGTATACTTATGCCCCCTGTATTTTAACATAGGGGGGGTGTATACTTATGCCCCCTGTATTTTAACATAGGGAGGTGTATACTTATCCCCCCTGTATTTTAACATAGGGGGGGTGTATACTTATGCCCCCTGTATTTTAACATAGGGGGGTGTATACTTATCCCCCTGTATTTTAACATAGGGGTTGTATACTTATGCCCCCTGTATTTTAACATAGGGGGGTGTATACTTATGCCCCCTGTATTTTAACATAGGGGGGTGTATACTTATCCCCCCTGTATTTTAACACAGGGGGGTGTATACTTATGCCCCCTGTATTTTAACATAGGGGGGTGTATACTTATCCCCCCTGTATTTTAACATAGGGGGGTGTATACTTATGCCCCCTGTATTTTAACATAGGGGTTGTATACTTATGCCCCCTGCATTTTAACATAGGGGTTGTATACTTATGCCCCCTGTATTTTAACATAGGGGGGTGTATACTTATGCCCCCTGTATTTTAACATAGGGGGGTGTATACTTATGCCCCTGTATTTTAACATAGGGGGGTGTATACTAATGCCCCCTGTATTTTAACATAGGGTGGTGTATACTTATGCCCCCTGTATTTTAACATAGGGGGTGTATACTAATGCCCCCTGTATTTTAACATAGGGGGGTGTATACTTATGCCCCCTGTATTTTAACATAGGGGGGTGTATACTTATGCCCCCTGTATTTTAACATAGGGGGGTGTATACTTATCCCCCCTGTATTTTAACATAGGGGGGTGTATACTTATGCCCCCTGTATTTTAACATAGGGGGTGTATACTTATGCCCCCTGCATTTTAACATAGGGGGGTGTATACTTATGCCCCCTGTATTTTAACATAGGGGGGTGTATACTTATGCCCCCTGTATTTTAACATAGGGGGGTGTATACTTATGCCCCTGTATTTTAACATAGGGGGGTGTATACTAATGCCCCCTGTATTTTAACATAGGGTGGTGTATACTTATGCCCCCTGTATTTTAACATAGGGGGTGTATACTAATGCCCCCTGTATTTTAACATAGGGGGGTGTATACTTATGCCCCAATATTTTAACATAGGGTGGTGTATACTAATGCCCCCTGTATTTTAACATAGGGGTTGTATACTTATGCCCCCTGTATTTTAACATAGGGTGGTGTATACTAATGCCCCAATATTTTAACATAGAGGGGTGTATACTTATGCCCCCTGTATTTTAAGGAAGAACATTTATTTATTTACAATATATTATTCATTCAAAAAGAAAATTTGAGTTGTTAAAGGTTGGATTTTTCCTATTTTTTTAAATTAAGGCATTAAGATCAATTTCCAAAAGATGATTTTTTTATTTCTCTTTTTAGTCAACTTTGGCATGAGGGGGTGTCAAAATGCGAGCCACTGTATATCCCCAGGCATGCGTTAAATTAAATGAATTACATTACTGGGTCTCTTATAAAAACAGTTTACATTCTTATTATATTTATCTGAAAATAGTAAGACCATTATTCTACAGAAGCAGATGTAAAAATCTTCCATTTTGATTTTATTTAAGTAAACTTATACAAAACAAGTTTTACAATTCCTACAGTTACTAAAACTGTGGCAAATATTGAAGTACAACCTCAAACTGCAGTTGGCTGTTTGTTATCCTTTATTTAACAGAAATTGAACAGCTTGTTTGAGCAGTTGTTGCACAGCATTTCTTTTAGTAAATAAAGATTTAACAGAGACAAACTTTGTAAACAAAACAGAAAAGCATTCAGATCCTAAAACAAAGGAACTGGAAGTGAAATCTTTGCTGAAATGAGTGAACGTGCCAGATTCTCACATCTACGTCTTCCAGCTCAGTTGGAGGCTGCTCAGTAACGCTCAGCATCACCGGGAAAGAGCTTCTAATAGACTTCACTGGTCTCTGTCCAGAACAACGGGACCTGTTGGTCCACTTCTTTAACTGTCTATGGCCGTGCAGCTGAGCCCCATCGTCCACAAAAGCTGACAAAGTTATGTGATGGTTCAGAAGAAAGGATGTCTCCTCTGTCTCTCCCATGTTTCCCCGGTGGGACGGACTAAGGCGGGAGGAAGGGACGAAAGGGGATGAAAATGCAATTTAAGGGATCTCAGATTCAGCACTCGTGTGGATGATCAAGTGTCGTTTCAGAGTTTTCTTTCGTGTAAACCGTTTACTACAAACTGAGCAACTAAATGGTTTCTCCCCTATGTGGACAACCATGTGTTGTCTCAGACTGCTAGGGTCTGCAAATGTTTTACTACAAACTGAACAACTAAATGGTTTCTCCCCCGTGTGGACAGTCAAATGTCGTTTAAGATTTAGCTTTTGTGTAAAACTTTTACTACAAACTGAACAACTAAATGGTTTTTCACCCGTGTGGACAGTCAAATGTTGACTCAGACTTTGCTTACGTGCAAAACTTTTACTACAAACTGAGCAACTAAATGGTTTCTCCCCTGTGTGGACAACCATGTGTTGTCTCAGATTGCTAGGGTCTGCAAATGTTTTACTACAAACTGAACAACTAAATGGTTTCTCCCCCGTGTGGACAGTCAAATGTTGTCTCAGATGTTGCTTTTGTGCAAAACCTTTACTACAAACTGAGCAATTAAATGTTTTTTCCCCCTTGTGGACAGCCAAGTGTGGTTTCAGATGTTGCTTTTGAGTGAATCTTTTACTACAAATTGAGCAGCTAAATGGTTTTTCACCTGTGTGGATTCTCATGTGTTCATCCAAATCGCCAGGCTGACAGAAATTTGCTTTGCAAACTGAGCAGGTGGAACATTTTTCTTTTGAATGAAGTCTCATGTGAGTCGATAAGGTCTTCTTCCGAAGGTATCTTTTACCACAAACTGAGCAACTAAATGGTTTCTCTCCTGTTTGGTCTCCAGAGTGTTTCTGCAGATGTTTTTTGCGGTCAAAGCTTCCAGCACATTCAGAGTAGCTAACTAATGTGTTTCCAGGGTTACATACAACATCACTTACAGGTTCTTCATTGTTTGGCAGAGGGTTTAAACCTGTCCGAGGTTCCCTAGTCTCCTCCCATTCTGCACTATCATCAGTCTCAGATTCAGAGGAGCCTGAAGTCTTGTCATGAGTAGCTGGTTGTAAAGGACTATCTGGATCTGAGTTCCTGGCTGGTTCTTGTCCTCCACAGTCCTCTCCATCAGGTCCAGTTCTCTCTGCCTCTCTGTGAAGCTGTGAGGATTGAGGTTTCTCTTCACCATCTTCTTCACTCTTCGCGGGGATAGAAGTGAACAGGAACTTGATATCAGCCTTTTCCAGCCCTTGAATCTGCTCTCCCTCCTGACTGGTCCAGAGTTGCTCCTGTTCCTCTTTAATGTGTGGGGGGTCTGGGTTTTCCTGGTCCAGACTGGAGCTCCACTCCTGCTGCTCAGGGGGAACCTCTGCTTTAACCACCAACAGCTGCTGGACGTCTGAGGAGATTAAGGAAATACAAGCACATGTAGAAAACTGTTAGAAAACTGTAATTTCATGGTGACATGATCTCTTTACAGGGCTCCAAACTACGACCAAATTGTTGCATTCTGCTATTATTTTTTCAAAAGTTCAAGCAGTTTTTACAAATATTCACACCTGTAAATTTGACGACATTATGCTTAAATGAATGTGAGGCAGTTCGGCCTTTTATCACAGAAACATACGGAGACCCCCTGGGGTCAGCTGAGTAAAGAAATAATAATAAATAAATAAATAATAAGCTGCTCACGGTTTTATAAACGTGAGCAAAATAGGAAAGATATTCACAGATTCAAACTTCTGGGATCAATCGAAACCTGGAGAAATAACATTGCGGCGGTGCTTAGACGTATATAAACTACAACACCGACAAAAAATATATTTTAACTTAACGATTAAATAAAGTAGTGTCTCCAAACTTATGTTTTAACAGTAAGTGCTGTAGTACAACTAGGAGGAGACAAGTTATAATTAAGGTAAATTTGGAGACACAACCTTATTTAATCATTAAATTAATAGATATTTCTGTTGTAGTTTATATATGTCTAAGCACCGCCGGGTAACGCTGCTAGAGACCAATGTTATTTCTCCAGGTTGGAGGACTAGTGAGTTTGTAGCTCATTGTTAACCTTACTACGTTAGGAGAAATGCGTCATTTGTGATTTAATATCATTTCAATATAGAGTATTTGATCCCACAAGTTTGAATCTGTGAATATCTTTCCTATTTTGCTCACGTGAGCACGGATTATTATGAACTTGTGCGCACGGTTTAGTTTTTTCTTTCACAGCTGACCCCAGGGGGGCTCTGTAGAAACACATATGAAGCATGTGCACAAATAATGAAAGATTTCTTGTTATTGTTTTTGTAAGCGGTTCCCTGAATGCCAGAGCGGTCAGACAGCGACGCTTCGTGGCAGCTTGGTAGAACTGCAGCAGCCAGGAATAGGGTTTCTCTTCCTGCTTCTAAACAATATAGTAACACCCAAATTAATGGCATTAAATGCAGATTTCAGCCTACAGACGTTTATTGTTCAGAAGCAGCAAACACACCAAGAATATTGGTTAAAGTGCGAGAGATTTTATTTCTGCTTTTTCTTGAGGGCATTTTAACATCAGCATTTAGGATGTACATCTACCTTGCTTCATTACACAAGGACATTTCTCTTTTATATACTTTAACTGACGGATATCTTTTTGTTACTTTGTATGCAGTGATTTTTATGAAAAAAGCAGAGGTGGAAGAAATGTTACTCACAGTAATAAAATTGAGTACCACTGGCATGAATCTGTATATCAGCTGTACTCAAATACAAGTATACAGTTTTTAGAGCTGATTTCTGAAAGTATAAATGAGGTTTGTTACACTTAAAATAATTGTCATTTTATTCTCTAAAATAATTGTTATTTACCCATGTCCCCTTTGGCAACATATTCTATTTGAACTGCTGAGCTGTGTATATGTGTATGAGATCCTGACAGTATGATAACCTTAAGCAAAAATATTACGGTTTCACACTATTGCAATCACAGCTTTCAAATGTATTATTTCAAAATGTCTGGGTAAAAAGCTGATACCTTAGGAACACCTTAGAAAACTTTAGAGGATTTCAAATTGTGACTTTTTCAAACCACAATATACCTTGAAACCGGTAACCGACCAATGCCTATATGGTAACAATTCACACGCTCAGTAGAGAACATGGGATGGATCACAGAGGATCATCTTCACCTGTTTAAGTACGCACTGGTCAAAGAGAGACTGAAAAAGTGATTATCTTTCTTTAACAAATAACCAATAACTTAAATTTCAATGATACAGAAAGGTTTGCTAACCATGCAGTCATTCCAAAGCTGATTACATTCTCTAAAACAGCTTGATAAAACAAAAACAAGACTGCAGCGACCACTGTTCAGAGTTTATCCTCTGTGGCTTCTCATATGCTGCATTAAACCTGAATCATGACAGAATCTGTTCCTGCAGGTCTTGCAAATGTACGGCTTCTCACCTGTCTGGGCTCTTCTCACGTGGACCAACAAGCCACTACTTTGTATAAATGTTGGTTCTCATGTGGATTTTCAAGTTATCTTTACATCCAAAGTCATGTCAACATGTTTCACAAGAATAAGGCTTCTCACCTGCGTGGACTCTCATATGCTTTAATAATGCTGAACCGTCAGAATCTTTTTCCGAAAGTCTTGCAAATGTACGACTTCTCAACTGTGTGGGCTCTTCTCACGTGGACCAACAAGCCACTACTTTGTATAAATGTTGATTCTCATGTGGATTTTCAAGTTATCAGAATCAGCTTTATTCGCCGGGTATGACAGACATACGAGGAATTTGACTTAGGTTGGAGCAAGCCTCCGGGCGGCAGCTGTGGAACAGCACCACCACACGCTTTCTCGAAAAGAAACAATACAGACAGCAACATAATAATATACAATACAACACCACAACATAATGCATATCTTTACGTCCAAAGTCTTTTCTACATGTTTTACAAGAATGAGACTTCTCACTTGTGTGGATTCTCACATGTTTAATAATGCTGAACCGTCTGAATTTTTTCCCGCAAGTCTTGCAAATGTACGGCTTCTGTGTGGGTTCTCATGTAGATGTTAAAAACATCCTTATGTCTGAAATCTTTTCCATATGTTTTGCAAAAATAAGGCTTTTCACCTATGTGGATTTTCATGTGTCTCCGAAATTCTGAATTACACTTTTCTACATGTCACATATGAAAGACTTTTTACCTTTACCTGTCTCTGATATGTTAGTGTTGTCTACGTTGTTACTGTGACTTCTGCTCTTGCGTTGTCTCTTCTTTGGTTCTGGCTCTGCATTTCTAGTTGATCCTGAGTCTCCATGCTTGCCTCCTTTCTGATCTTGGCTCTCAGCTCTATAGAGCTGGTGGTCACTGTTTGCTTCTGATTCCACAGAGGTTATAACTGGCATGTTGAGCTGCTGGTCAGAGAGAACCTCATCCTCCTTACAGACATGTTGCTGTGGGAGCTCTGGAGGGACAGACAACAAAAGAAATAGGATACCACTGTTATTGGAGAAAAGACCAGAACACTTGCTCTCTGTTTCCTGAGACCATAAACAGACAGAGCTTCCGGGTCAGCGGAGTGGAGCCAATGCTGAAGCTCATTAAAGCTGCATTTTCTCTCATTTTCAGCACTACTTCTCACCTAATTTATTACTCAGTAAATATTATCATAATGACTTTATGGTATCAATTGCTAGTTTTGTCCCATTTATTGTATGCAAATTAAAAGATTAAGAAGGAGATGTTTCAGGACAGGGGCTTTAATTAGGGCTGGGACGGTTACTGCACTACCGTGGTCACGTGACGTCTACCGCAGGTCTGAGCTCGTTAACATCATCATTGCTAAAACAACATTGGCCTGCACATGTACACAGCCACGTCGTGTTTAATGACATGGATTCATTGCTTCTAATGCCATGGATTGTGTCTGATGACATTGTGTCTTACATGGATTCAAGATTTAATAAACAAAACTTATCAAAAGATGGTGCAAATCTGACCTTTCACGAGTTGGGAAGGGAAGGCAAAGACATTTCTCTGTTCTCAGTTGAGGTAGACACATTATTATTACAGCTGCAGTGTTTATCATTGCACATTAGCCTAGCAGCTAGCGGAGTGTCCTTATGTTTATAGCTTCATCCCGATAAAAGGGGAAATGGACCAAAGATTACTTCTTCATTGAAATGAGGAGGAAGCCAGTTTGCCTTGTGTGTGGAGAGTCGCTCGCTGTACTCCAGCCTCTCTTTGTCATCATCAAATCAAAGAACATGTGTGAGTTAGTTTTTTCTAATAGCCTACTACTTACTTTGTTATTTTATAACATGGTTTGATGAACCAGAATGACAGGGGCCCTGGTAGTTGACCCATCTCGGTCTGATGTCGGTGTAACCGGAGTGTGAATGGAGAGAAGAAGTAAAGGTACCAACCTGCTCTGTGGAGCTTTTGTCATATGAGCTGCCTGAGCAAGAACATATGACACTCAGGGAGAGACTGTATGACACTAGGCGGTACAGCCTGGGACATGCACAATGAAAAAAGAAATTGCCTTTGCATTTTTGTTTTGCTTTCCCCTCCATTGTACCGAACCGAACCGTGATCTCTGAACCGAGATATGAACCGAACCGTGACTTGTGTACCGTTCCACCCCTACCAGGGTCTGAAATAGAAATCTCTCAGTGAGAAAGGACACAACAATCCTGCAATGCGTGGAATAATGTTCTTACTATTTGCAGATAAATAAGAATAATAAGAATGCAAACGGTTTCCATAAGAGATCAAGTGTGTTTTGATGTAGAGAAGAAGTGAAGGTACCAACCTGCTCTGTGCAGCCGGAGCTGAGGGTTGAAAACAGCGTCCAGTCGTTTCTGTTGTCGCTCGTTCTCCTCTTTTGAACGACAGAGTTCCTCCTCGTACTCTGCTATCGTTCTTTCAAACAGCCCAAATATCTCTTCAGCAGCCGCAGTTAGTCGCTGCTCCACCAGCCCTCTCAGCATTTGGACTTTAGACATTTTCACACAATGACAGAAACTTTTCCTCCGAACAAACTCCGTCTAAAACGCTGTTTGCTCTCCTTCAAACTGTTGCTAAGCAGCTAGCATGCTAAGCTAGCGTCATTAGCTTTGCAGCTTCCGGGAGATGAGTCAGAGGTAAAACATTCAGAAAGAAGGTGAGCAGCACAAAGTCCATCAGACAGGTTTATCCGGACACACACAGGCTCTGATGGACCGCATCTGTTGGAGCTCACACACTTTCTCAGCACAACAAACCGACTCCAATGTTTTCACTCACGTTAGACGCCATATTGCTCAAAGAGTAACATCCGGGTCTGCTGCAGCTTGGTGAATCGCCTTCAAAATAAAGGTTTGTATGAAAAGGAGGTACAAGAAGTAGGTTACTTCAATGGTAAACATTCTTCAATTCCTAAAAACGTCTTGCACTAAGAACTTTGATATTTAAAAAAAAATGTCTTTAATGGATAGTTTTAGTTTACCCGGTCATAGCCAGACTAATAACCTATATGTGGTTGGGAGATTTTTATTGTTAAAGAAAGTTATTACATGGATCAGGATACTATGCATCCTGATAAGGTTCCTTTTGTCCTTTGGAAATAAAATACCCCCCCCCCCACATCATCACATACCCTTCTCCATACCTAGAGATAGGCATGGTGTTATTTCAGTTAGACTACTAGCTGGTTTGATTTGCATTGAGAGAGGATTTTATGAAAAGTTCCCCATGCCGACCTCTATGTATGGTGAAGGGTATGTGATGATGGGGGGTGGGGGCCTATTTTAATTCCAGAGGCCAAGTAATTTATCAGGATGCATAGTAGTAGAAATAACTGGCCAATAAATATGTGTCTCTATGGGAATTTAACATAGGGGGGTGTATACTTATGTCCCCTGTATTTTAACATAGGGGGGTGTATACTTATGCCCCCTGTATTTTAACATAGGGGGGTGTATACTTATGTCCCCTGTATTTTAACATAGGGGGGTGTATACTTATCCCCCCTGTATTTTAACATAGGGGGGTGTATACTTATGCCCCTGTATTTTAACATAGGGGGGTGTATACTTATGCCCCCTGTATTTTAACATAGGGGGTGTATACTTATGCCCCTGTATTTTAACATAGGGGGGTGTATACTTATGCCCCCTGTATTTTAACATAGGGGGGTGTATACTTATGCCCCCTGTATTTTAACATAGGGGGTGTATACTTATGCCCCCTGTATTTTAACATAGGGGGGTGTATACTTATGCCCCCTGTATTTTAACATAGGGGGGTGTATACTTATGCCCCCTGTATTTTAACATAGGGGGGTGTATACTTATGCCCCCTGTATTTTAACATAGGGGGGTGTATACTTATGCCCCCTGTATTTTAACATAGGGGGGTGTATACTTATGCCCCCTGTATTTTAACATAGGGTGGTGTATACTAATGCCCCCTGTATTTTAACATAGAGGGGTGTATACTTATGCCCCCTGTATTTTAAGGAAGAACATTTATTTATTTACAATATATTATTCATTCAAAAAGAAAATTTGTGTCATTAAAGGTTGGATTTTTCCTATTTTTTTAAATTAAGGCACTAAGATCAATTTCCAAAAGATGTATTTTTTTATTTCTCTTTTTAGTCAACTTTAGCATGAGGGGGTGTCAAAATGTGAGCCACTGTATATCCCCAGGCATGCGTTAAATTAAATTAATTACATTACTTGGTCTCTTATAAAAACCGTTTACATTTTTATTATATTTATCTGAAAATAGTAAGACCATTATTCTACAGAAGCAGATGTAAAAATCTTCCATTTTGATTTTATTTAAGTAAACTTATACAAAACAAGTTTTACAATTCCTACAGTTACTAAAACTGTGTCAAATATTGAAGTACAACCTCAAACTGCAGTTGGCTGTTTGTTGTCCTTTATTTAACAGAAATTGAACAGATTGTTTGAGCAGTTGTTGCACAGCATTTCTTTTTAGTAAATAAAGATTTAACAGAGACAAACTTTGTAAACAAAACAGAAAAGCATTCACATCCTAAAACAAAGGAACTGGAAGTGAAATCTTTGCTGAAATGAGTGAACGTGCCAGATTCTCACATCTACGTCTTCCAGCTCAGTTGGAGGCTGCTCAGTAACGCTCAGCATCACCGGGAAAGAGCTTCTAATAGACTTCACTGGTCTCTGTCCAGAACAACGGGACCTGTTGGTCCATTTCTTTAACTGTCTATGGCCGTGCAGCTGAACGCCATCGTCCACAAAAGATGACGAAGTTATGTGATGGTTCAGAAGAAAGGATGTCTCCTCTGTCTCTCCCATGTTTCCCCGGTGGGACGGACTAAGGCGGGAGGAAGGGACGAAAGGGGATGAAAATGCAATTTAAGGGATCTCAGATTCAGCACTCGTGTGGATGATCAAGTGTCGTTTCAGAGTTTTCTTTCGTGTAAACCGTTTACTACAAACTGAGCAACTAAATGGTTTCTCCCCTATGTGGACAACCATGTGTTGTCTCAGACTGCTAGGGTCTGCAAATGTTTTACTACAAACTGAACAACTAAATGGTTTTTCACCTGTGTGGACAGTCAAATGTTGTCTCAGATGTTGCTTTCGTGCAAAACCTTTACTACAAACTGAACAACTAAATGGTTTCTCCCCTGTGTGGACAGTCAAATGTCGTTTCAGATTTTGCTTATGTGCAAAACTTTTACTACAAACTGAACAACTAAATGGTTTCTCCCCCGTGTGGACAGTCAAATGTTGACTCAGAGTTACCTTTCGCGTAAAAGTTTTACTACAAGCTGAACAACTAAATGGTTTTTCACCCGTGTGGACAGTCAAATGTCGTCTCAGAGTTATCTTTTGTGCAAAACTTTTACTACAAACTGAGCAACTAAATGGTTTTTCACCCGTGTGGACAGTCAAATGTTGACTCAG
Source organism: Etheostoma nigrum (assembly GCA_029931835.1). Classification (NCBI taxonomy): domain Eukaryota; kingdom Metazoa; phylum Chordata; class Actinopteri; order Perciformes; family Percidae; genus Etheostoma; species Etheostoma nigrum. The sequence goes on along the minus strand of CM057244.1, from coordinate 31,621,972 downwards.
AGTTTTCTTTCGCGTAAAAGTTTTACTACAAACTGAGCAACTAAATGGTTTTTTACCCGTGTGGACAGTCAAATGTTGTCTCAGAGTTTTCTTTTGTGTAAAACTTTTACTACGAACTGAACAACTAAATGATTTCTCCCCTGTGTGGACACGCATGTGTCTGACCAACTTGCTATTGCTAATCCAACTTGTTTTACAAACTGGGCAGGTGAAAGGTTTTTCTTCTGAATGAAGTTTCATGTGAGTCGTTAAGGTCTTCTTCCGAAGGTATCTTTTACCACAAACTGAGCAACTAAATGGTTTCTCTCCTGTTTGGTCTCCAGAGTGTTTCTGCAGATGTTTCTTGTGGTCAAAGCTTCCTGCACATTCAGAGGAGCTAACTGATGTGTTTCCAGTGTTACATCCCACATCACTTACAGGTTCTTCATTGTTTGGCAGAGGGTTTAAACCTGTCTGAGGTTCCCTAGTCTCCTCCCAGTCTGCACTGTCATCAGTCTGAGATTTAGGGGAGTCTGAAGTCTTTTCATGAGTAGCTGGTTGTAAAGGACTATCTGGATCTAAGTTCCTCGCTGGTTCTTGTCCTCCACAGTCTACGTTGTTACTGTGACTTCTGCTCTTGCGTTGTCTCTTCTTTGGTTCTGGCTCTGCATTTGTAGTTGATCCTGAGTCTCCATGCTTGCCTCCTTTCTGATCTTGGCTCTCAGCTCTGTGGAGCTGGTGGTCACTGTTTGCTTCTGATTCCACAGAGGTTATAACTGGCATGTTGGCTAAAGACTCCATCTCTGCTGCATTTAGAGTGTCATCATCATCAGGGTTTAAGTTCAGAGTCTGACCTTCACTGTAGTCCCTTTCCTCATAAGTAGGAGTCAACATAAAGGTATCAGTCTCCTGCTTCAGGACAAGCTGCTCTCCTTCCTGACTGGTGCACAGTTCCTCTTTAATCTGTTGAGGCTCTGGGTCCACTCGGTCCAGACTGGAGTTCCTCACCTGAATACAGAGCTGCTGTTCAGAGAGAACCTCCTCCTCCTTACAGACATGTTGCTGTGGGAGCTCTGGAGGGACAGACAACAAAAGACATAGGATACCACTGTTATTGGAGAAAAGACCAGAACACTTGTTCTCTTTTTCTTGAGAACATAGACTGTGAAACTAATGAATGACACTTTGGGGGACTAAAAGGTGAAGCTAATGCTGAAGCTCATTAAAGCTGCATTCTATCTAATTTTCAGCAGGGGGCGACTCCACTGGCTCCAAAAATAAGTCTGGACTATAATGGCGTTTTTCCATTACGTGGTACCTGCCCGACTCTGCAGATTAGTACCGCCTCATGCGTGAGGCGAGCGTGGCTGGTCGTCATAGCAGGAAAATTACAATCTCGATTCACAAATTAATTTTTTTTAAACTTTGATTTCTTTCTTATTACTTTGATTCTTATTTAATTTTAAGAGCCGATTGCATCACAAACGCTACTTTCTTCTGTGAGTTTTAAACATAGATTGTATAAAACTGGTTTTAAAGCGCTCCCAAGCGCTGCAATGCTCTTTTTACCTGTTTGAGTATTAGGGTGAACCTCTGATATGTTAGTGTTGTCTACGTTGTTAATGTGACTTCTGCTCTTGCGTCGTCTCTTCTTTGGTTCTGGCTCTGCATTTCTAGTTGATCCTGAGTCTCCATGCTTGCCTCCTTTCTGATCTTGGCTCTCAGCTCTATGGAGCTGGTGGTCACTGTTTGCTTCTGATTCCACAGAGGTTATAACTGGCATGTTGAGCTGCTGGTCAGAGAGAACCTCATCCTCCTTACAGACATGTTGCTGTGGGAGCTCTGGAGGGACAGACAACAAAAGAAATAGGATACCACTGTTATTGGAGAAAAGACCAGAACACTTGCTCTCTTTTTCCTGAGACCATAAACAGACAGAGCTTCCGGGTCAGTGGAGTGGAGCCAATGCTGAAGCTCATTAAAGCTGCATTTTCTCTCATTTTCAGCACTACTTCTCACCTAATTTATTACTCAGTAAATATTATCATAATGACTTTATGGTATCAATTGCTAGTTTTGTCCCATTTATTGTATGCAAATTAAAAGATTAAGAAGGAGATGTTTCAGGACAGGGGCTTTAATTAGGGCTGGGACGGTTACTGCACTACCGTGGTCATGTGACGTCTACCGCAGGTCTGAGCTCGTTAACATCATCATTGCTAAAACAACATTGGCCTGCACATGTACACAGCCACGTCGTGTTTAATGACATGGATTCATTGCTTCTAATGCCATGGATTGTGTCTGATGACATTGTGTCTTACATGGATTCAAGATTTAATAAACAAAACTTATCAAAAGATGGTGCAAATCTGACCTTTCACGAGTTGGGAAGGGAAGGCAAAGAGATTTCTCTGTTCTCAGTTGAGGTAGACACATTATTATTACAGCTGCAGTGTTTATCATTGCACATTAGCCTAGCAGCTAGCGGAGTGTCCTTATGTTTATAGCTTCATCCCGATAGAACAGGAAATGGACCAAAGATTACTTCTTCAATGAAATGAGGAGGAAGCCAGTTTGCCTTGTGTGTGGAGAGTCGCTCGCTGTACTCCAGCCTCTCTTGGTCATCATCAAATCAAAGAACATGTGTGAGTTAGTTTTTTCTAATACTACTACTACTACTTATTTTATAACATGGTTGATGAACCAGAATGACAGGGGCCCTGGAAGTTGACCCATCTCGGTCTGATGTCGGTGTAACCAGAGTGTGAATGGAGAGAAGAAGTAAAGGTACCAACCTGCTCTGTGGAGCTTTTGTCATATGAGCTGCCTGAGCAAGAACATATGACACTCAGGGAGAGACTGTATGACACTAGGCGGTACAGCCTGGGACATGCACAATGAAAAAAGAAATTGCCTTTGCATTTTTGTTTTGCTTTCCCCTCCATTGTACCGAACCGAACCGTGATCTCTGAACCGAGATATGAACCGAACCGTGACTTGTGTACCGTTCCACCCCTACCAGGGTCTAAAATAGAAATCTCTCAGTGAGAAAGGACACACAGATCCTGCAATGTGTGGAATAATGTTCTTACTATTTGCAGATAAATAAGAATAATAAGAATGCAAACGGTTTCCATAAGAGATCAAGTGTGTTTTGATGTAGAGAAGAAGTGAAGGTACCAACCTGCTCTGTGCAGCCGGAGCTGAGGGTTGAAAACAGCGTCCAGTCGTTTCTGTTGTCGCTCGTTCTCCTCTTTTGAACGACAGAGTTCCTCCTCGTACTCTGCTATCGTTCTTTCAAACAGCCCAAATATCTCTTCAGCAGCCGCAGTTAGTCGCTGCTCCACCAGCCCTCTCAGCATTTGGACTTTAGACATTTTCACACAATGACAGAAACTTTTCCTCCGAACAAACTCCGTCTAAAACGCTGTTTGCTCTCCTTCAAACTGTTGCTAAGCAGCTAGCATGCTAAGCTAGCGTCATTAGCTTTGCAGCTTCCGGGAGATGAGTCAGAGGTAAAACATTCAGAAAGAAGGTGAGCAGCACAAAGTCCATCAGACAGGTTTATCCGGACACACACAGGCTCTGATGGACCGCATCTGTTGGAGCTCACACACTTTCTCAGCACAACAAACCGACTCCAATGTTTTCCCTCACGTTAGACGCCATTTTGCTCAAAGAGTAACATCCGGTTCTGCTGCAGCTTGGCGAATAGCCTTCAAAATAAAGGTTTGTATAAAAAAAAGGAGGTACAAGAAGTAGGTTATTTCAATGGTAAACATTCTTCAATTCACTTCATTCATTCATTCTTCAATAAAGATTGGCATGGTGTTATTAGAGTTAATAGCCGGTTTGATTTGCATTAAGAGATGATTTTATGGAAAGTTCACCAAGCCTTTAATAATAAAAATCTGCATGCCTCTATGGGAATTTAACCTAGGGGGGTGTATACTTATCCCCCCTGTATTTTAACATAGGGGGGTGTATACTTATGCCCCCTGTATTTTAACCTAGGGGGGTGTATACTTATGCCCCCTGTATTTTAACAAAGGGGTTGTATACTTATGCCCCCTGTATTTTAACATAGGGGGGTGTATACTTATGCCCCCTGTATTTTAACATAGGGGGTGTATACTTATGCCCCTGTATTTTAACATAGGGGGGTGTATACTTATGCCCCCTGTATTTTAACATAGGGGGGTGTATACTTATGCCCCCTGTATTTTAACATAGGGGGGTGTATACTAATGCCCCCTGTATTTTAACATAGGGGGGTGTATACTAATGCCCCCTGTATTTTAACATAGGGGGGTGTATACTAATGCCCCCTGTATTTTAACATAGGGGGGTGTATACTAATGCCCCCTGTATTTTAACATAGGGGGGTGTATACTAATGCCCCCTGTATTTTAACATAGGGGGGTGTATACTAATGCCCCCTGTATTTTAACATAGGGGGGTGTATACTAATGCCCCCTGTATTTTAACATAGGGGGGTGTATACTAATGCCCCCTGTATTTTAACATAGGGGGGTGTATACTAATGCCCCCTGTATTTTAACATAGGGGGGTGTATACTTATCCCCCCTGTATTTTAACATAGGGGGGTGTATACTAATGCCCCCTGTATTTTAACATAGGGGGGTGTATACTAATGCCCCCTGTATTTTAACATAGGGGGCTGTATACTTATCCCCCCTGTATTTTAACATAGGGGGGTGTATACTTATGCCCCCTGTAGTTTAAGGAAGAACATTTATTTATTTACAATATATTATTCATTCAAAAAGAAAATTTGAGTTGTTAAAGGTTGGATTTTTCCTATTTTTTTAAATTAAGGCATTAAGATCAATTTCCAAAAGATGATTTTTTTATTTCTCTTTTTAGTCAACTTTAGCATGAGGGGGTGTCAAAATGCGAGCCACTGTATATCCCCAGGCATGTGTTAAATTAAATTAATTACATTACTTTTGATTTTATTTAAGTAAACTTATACAAAACAAGTTTTACAATTCCTACAGTTACTAAAACTGTGGCAAATATTGAAGTACAACCTCAAACTGCAGTTGGCTGTTTGTTGTCCTTTATTTAACAGAAATTGAACAGATTGTTTGAGCAGTTGTTGCACAGCATTTCTTTTAGTAAATAAAGATTTAACAGAGACAAACTTTGTAAACGAAACAGAAAAGCATTCACATCCTAAAACAAAGGAACTGGAAGTGAAATCTTTGCTGAAATGAGTGAACGTTCACATCTACGTCTTCCAGCTCAGTTGGAGGCTGCTCAGTAACGCTCAGCATCACCGGGAAAGAGCTTCTAATAGACTTCACTGGTCTCTGTCCAGAACAACGGGACCTGTTGGTCCATTTCTTTAACTGTCTATGGCCGTGCAGCTGAACGCCATCACTAACTCCGTCCACAGAAGCTAACAAAGTTATGTGATGTTTTGGAAGAAAGGATGTCTCCTTTGTCTCTCCCGTGCTTCCCCGGTGGGACGGACTAAGGCGGGAGGAAGGGACGAAAGGGGATGAAAATGCAATTTAAGGGATCTCAGATTCAGCACTCGTGTGGATGATCAAGTGTCGTTTCAGATGGTGCTTTAGTGCAAATTTTTGACCACAAACTTAACAACTAAAAGATTTATTCCGTGTGGAAAACCACGTGTCGTCTCAGACTGCTAGGGTGTGCAAATGTTTTACTACAAACTGAACAACTAAATGGTTTCTCCCCCGTGTGGACAGTCAAATGTTGTCTCAGAGTTTTCTTTAGTGCAAAACCTTTACTACAAACTGAGCAACTAAATGGTTTTTCACCTGTGTGGACAACCATGTGTTGTCTCAGATTGCTAGGGTCTGTAAATGTTTTACTACAAACTGAGCAACTAAATGGTTTTTCACCCGTGTGGACAGTCAAATGTCGTCTCAGAGTTTGCTTTAGTGCAAAACTTTTACTACAAACTGAGCAACTAAATGGTTTTTCACCCGTGTGGACAGTCAAATGTTGTCTCAGATTTTTCTTTAGTGCAAAACTTTTACTACAAACTGAGCAATTAAATGGTTTCTCCCCTGTGTGGATTCTCATGTGTTTAACCAAATGTCCAGGCTGACAGAAACTTGCTTTACAAACTGAGCAGGTGGAACATTTTTCTTTTGAATTAAGTTTCATGTGAGTCGTTAAGGTCTTCTTCCGAAGGTATCTTTTACCACAAACTGAGCAACTAAATGGTTTCTCTCCTGTTTGGACTCCAGAGTGTTTCTGCAGATGTTTTTTGCAGCCAAAGCTTCCTGCACATTCAGAGGAGCTAACTGATGTGTTTCCAGTGTTACATACAACATCACTTACAGGTTTTTCACTGTTTGGCAGAGGGTTTAAACCTGTCTGAGGTTCCCTAGTCTCCTCCCATTCTGCACTATCATCAGTCTCAGATTCAGAGGAGCCTGAAGTCTTGTCGTGAGTAGCTGGTTGTAAAGAACTACCTAGATCTAAGTTCCTGGCTGGTTCTGGTTCTCCAAAGTCTTCTCCATCAGCTCCTGTTCTCTCTGCCTCTCTGTTCTCCTCAGTTTGGCTTCCATGAAGCTGTGAGGACTGAGCTTTCTCTTCATCATCTCCTTCACTCTTCGCAGGGATAGAAGTGAACGGGAACTTGATATCAGCCTTCTCCAGCCCTTGAATCTGCTCTCCCTCCAGACTGGTCCAGAGTTGCTCCTGTTCCTCTTTAATGTGTGGGGGGTCTGGGTGTTCCTGGTCCGGACTGGATATCCAGTCCTGCTGCTCAGGGGGAACCTCTGCTTTAACCACCAACAGCTGCTGGACGTCTGAGGAGATTAAGGAAATACAAGCACATGTAGAAAACTGTTAGAAAACTGTAATTTCATGGTGACATAATCTCATTACAGGGCTCCAAACTACGACCAAATTGTTGCATTCTGCTATTATTTTGTCAAAAGTACAAGCAGTTTTTACAAATATTCACACCTGTAAATTTGACGACATTATGCTTAAATGAATGTGAGGCAGTTCGGCCTTTTATCACAGAAACATACGGATTCCCCCTGGGGTCAGCTGAGTAAAAAATAATAATAAATAAATAAATAATAAACTGCTCACGGTTTTATAAACGTGAGCAAAATAGGAAAGATATTCACAGATTCAAACTTCTGGGATCAATCGAAACCTGGAGAAATAACATTGCGGCGGTGCTTAGACGTATATAAACTACAACACCGACAAAAAATATCTTTTAATTTACCGATTAAATAAAGTAGTGTCTCCAAACTTATGTTTTAACAGTAAGTGCTGTAGTACAACTAGGAGGAGACAAGTTATAATTAAGGTAAATTTGGAGACACAACCTTATTTAATCATTAAATTAATAGATATTTCTGTTGTAGTTTATATATGTCTAAGCACCGCCGGGTAACGCTGCTAGAGACCAATGTTATTTCTCCAGGTTGGAGGACTAGTGAGTTTGTAGCTCATTGTTAACCTTACTACGTTAGGAGAAATGCGTCATTTGTGATTTAATATCATTTCAATATAGAGTATTTGATCCCACAAGTTTGAATCTGTGAATATCTTTCCTATTTTGCTCACGTGAGCACGGATTATTATGAATTTGTGCGCACGGTTTAGTTTTTTCTTTCACAGCTGACCCCAGGAGGGCTCTGTAGAAACACATATGAAGCATGTGCACAAATAATTAAAGATTTCTTGTTATTGTTTTTGTAAGCGGTTCCCTGAATGCCAGAGCGGTCAGACAGCGACGCTTCGTGGCAGCTTGGTAGAACTGCAGCAGCCAGGAATAGGGTTTCTCTTCCTGCTTCTAAACAATATAGTAACTCCCAAATTAATGGCATTAAATGCAGATTTCAGCCTACAGACGTTTATTGTTCAGAAGCAGCAAACACACCAAGAATATTGGTTAAAGTGAGAGAGATTTTATTTCTGCTTTTTCTTGAGGGCATTTTAACATCAGCATTTAGGATGTACATCTACCTTGCTTCATTCCACAAGGACATTTCTCTTTTATATACTTTAACTGACGGATATCTTTTTGTTACTTTGTATGCAGTGATTTTTATGAAAAAAGCAGAGGTGGAAGAAATGTTACTCACAGTAATAAAATTGAGTACCACTGGCATGAATCTGTATATCAGCTGTACTCAAATACAAGTATACAGTTTTTAGAGCTGATTTCTGAAAGTATAAATGAGGTTTGTTACACTTAAAATAATTGTCATTTTATTCTCTAAAATAATTGTTATTAACCCATGTCCCCTTTGGCAACATATTCTATTTGAACTGCTGAGCTGTGTATATGTGTATGAGATCCTGACAGTATGATAACCTTAAGCAAAAATATTACGGTTTCACACTATTGCAATTACAGCTTTCAAATGTATTATTTCAAAATGTCTGGGTAAAAAGCTGATACCTTAGGAACACTATAGAAAACTTTAGAGGATTTCAAATCGTGACTTTTTCAAACCACAATATACCTTGAAACCGGTAACCGACCAATGCCTATATGGTAACAATTCACACGCTCAGTAGAGAACATGGGATGGATCACAGAGGATCATCTTCACCTGTTTAAGTATGCACTGGTCAAAGAGAGACTGAAAAGGTGATTATCTTTCTTTAACAAATAACCAATAACTTAAATTTCAATGATACAGAAAGGTTTGCTAACCATGCAGTCATTCCAAAGCTGATTACATTCTCTAATACAGCCTGATAAAAACAAAAACAAGACTGCAGCGACCACTGTTCAAAGTCTATCCTCTGTGGCTTCTCATATGCTGCATTAAACCTGAATCATGACAGAATCTGTTCCTGCAGGTCTTGCAAATGTACGGCTTCTCATCTGTCTGGGCTCTTCTCACGTGGACCAACAAGCCACTACTTTGTATAAATGTTGGTTCTCATGTGGATTTTCAAGTTATCAGAATCAAAATCAGATTTATTCGCCAGGTATGACAGACATACGAGGAATTTGACTTAGGTTGGAGCAAGCCTCCGGGCGGCAGCTGTGGAACAGCACCACCACACGCTTTCTCGAAAAGAAACAATACAGACAGCAACATAATAATATACAATACAACATCACAACATAATGCATATCTTTACGTCCAAAGTCTTTTCTACATGTTTTACAAGAATGAGACTTCTCACTTGTGTGGATTCTCACATGTTTAATAATGCTGAACCGTCTGAATCTTTTCCCGCAAGTCTTGCAAATGTATGTCTTCTGTGTGGGTTCTCATGTAGATGTTAAAAACATCCTTATGTCTGAAATCTTTTCCATATGTTTTGCAAAAATATGGCTTTTCACCTATGTGGATTTTCATGTGTCTCCGAAATTCTGAATTACACTTTTCTACATGTCAGATATGAAAGACTTTTTACCTTTACCTGTCTCTGATATGTTAGTGTTGTCTACGTTGTTAATGTGCCTTCTGCTCTTGCGTCGTCTCTTCTTTGGTTCTGGCTCTGCATTTCTAGTTGATCCTGAGTCTCCATGCTTGCCTCCTTTCTGATCTTGGCTCTCAGCTCTATGGAGCTGGTGGTCACTGTTTGCTTCTGATTCCACAGAGGTTATAACTGGCATGTTGGCTAAAGACTCCATCTCTGCTGCATTTAGAGTGTCATCATCATCAGGGTTTAAGTTCAGAGTCTGACCTTCACTGTAGTCCCTTTTCTCATAAGTAAGAGTCAACATAAAGGTATCAGTCTCCTGCTTCAAGACAAGCTGCTCTACTTCCTGACTGGTGCACAGTTCCTCTTTAATCTGTTGAGGCTCTGGGTCCACTCGGTCCAGACTGGAGTTCCTCACCTGAATACAGAGCTGCTGGTCAGTGAGAACCTCCTCCTCCTTACAGACATGTTGCTGTGGAAGCTCTGGAGGGACAGACAATAAAAGAAATAGGATACCAATGTTAGTGGACAAAAGACCAGAACACTTGCTCTCTTTTTCCTGAGACCATAGACTGTAAAAAATAATGGACAAAGCATCCGGTTCAGAAAGGTGGAGCCAATGCTAAAGCTCATTAAAGGTGCCATGGCATGAAGATTTCACTTTATGAGTTTTTTTAACATTAATATGAGTTCCTCCACTCTGCCTATGGACCCTCAGTATCTTAAAATGGTGATAGGTGTAACTGAGCCCTGGGTATCCTGCTCTGCCGATGAGAAAACTAAAGCTCAAATGGGCCGATCTGAAGTCTTGCTCCTTATGATGTCATAAGGAGCATGTCATGTCACATATGAAAGACTTTTTACCTTTACCTGTCTCTGATATGTTAGTGTTGTCTACGTTGTTACTGTGACTTCTAATCTTGCGTCGTCTCTTCTTTGGTTCTGGCTCTGCATTTCTAGTTGATCCTGAGTCTCCATGCTTGCCTCCTTTCTGATCTTGGCTCTCAGCTCTATGGAGCTGGTGGTCACTGTTTGCTTCTGATTCCACAGAGGTTATAACTGGCATGTTGGCTAAAGACTCCATCTCTGCTGCATTTAGAGTGTCATCATCATCAGGGTTTAAGTTCAGAGTCTGACCTTCACTGTAGTCCCTTTCCTCATAAGTAAGAGTCAACATAAAGGTATCAGTCTCCTGCTTCAGGACAAGCTGCTCTACTTCCTGACTGGTGCACAGTTCCTGTTTAATCTGTTGAGGCTCTGGGTCCACTCGGTCCAGACTGGAGTTCCTCACCTGAATACAGAGCTGCTGGTCAGAGAGAACCTCCTCCTCCTTACAGACATGTTGCTGTGGAAGCTCTGGAGGGACAGACAACAAAAGAAATAGGATACCACCGTTATTGGAGAAAAGACCAGAACACTTGTTCTCTTTTTCTTGAGAACATAGACTGTAAAACTAATGAATGACACTTTGGGGGGCTAAAAGGTGAAGCTAATGCTGAAGCTCATTAAAGCTGCATTCTATCTAATTTTCAGCAGGGGGCGACTCCACTGGCTCCAAAAATAAGTCTGAACTATAATGGCGTTTTTCCATTACGTGGTACCTGCCCGACTCTGCAGATTAGTACCGCCTCATGCGTGAGGCGAGCGTGGCTGGTCGTCATAGCAGGAAAATTACAATCTCGATTCACCCCGTTCACAAATGAATTTTTTTTTAAAACTTCGATTTTTTTCTTATTACTTTGATTCTTATTTCATTTTAAGAGCCGATTGCATCACAAACGCTACTTTCTTCTGTGAGTTTTAAACATAGACTGTATAAAACTGGTTTTAAAGCGCTCCCAAGCGCTGCAATGCTCTTTTTACCTGTTTGAGTATTAGGGTGAACCTCTGATATGTTAGTGTTGTCTACGTTGTTAATGTGACTTCTGCTCTTGCGTCGTCTCTTTTTTGGCCTCGTCATAGGGGGGCGGGTCAAACATCACCAATGAAAAAGGAACTCCCTGTTGAGTTCGACGATACCTCACACAAGACTGTACCTTACATGGGTCACCAGTGGCTTAAGCATAGGGGCCGGGCCAAACCAAAACCAATGAAGAAGGAAGTCTCTTCTGAGTTCATTGACACCTCACATAAAGCTATACCATGAACGGTTCAAATATTATGGAAGGGGGCGTGGTGTTATTATGTGGGCGTGGTCAAATTATAGGGGCCACCTCAGTATCACATGGAGACCACACATTCTGAGTTTGATGTAAATCGAATGATGTTTGTCATATAAGGCTTATTTCTTATCTCATCTCTAATGTCTTAAGATGACACAGACCAAGTTTGAAGCTGATCTAATGAAAATCTCTAGGAGGAGTTTGTTAAAGTATAGCACCTTGTCTTTTAGGCTTACTTCCTGTTGCCACTAGGGGGCGCTATGACTTTGACCCAATAGCGGCGTGTATATGTTGTCAGGGGCGGACTCTGATGAATCTTGAAAAGTTTCGAGCCAATTGGACCATGTACGCTCAAGTTACACCCACTTCCTGTTTCGGTGGAGAATCGCACAAAATGGCCGCCCCGTCACTTTTCATCGTTAACATGTTAAGATGACACACACCAAGTTTGAAGCTGATCGGATGAAAGCTCTAGGAGGAGTTCGTTAAAGTACGACATGTGGAAAAGGCCAAAATCGCACTAATTTCGCACATTCAAAACAAAATGGCGGACTTCCTGTTGGGTTTAGGGGGGGGCTACAATGGAGTTTTATGTCCGCCCTGCCATGCTACAGATGTCTACCAAATTTCGTGACTCTACGTTACACGTAGTGCAGGGGCTGAATTTTCCTAATTTTGTAGGTGGCGCTAGCGAGTCATTTCTGTGCGCCTATTCCCGAAACCATTAAAATACGTAAATTTTCACCAGACTTGATGCAACCACCAAATTTGGTGAGTTTTTGAATATGATAAGTCCTCCAAAAAGGCAATTCATTTGCCGGATAAAAGAATAATAATAATTCCTTCAATTCCAATAGGGCCTTCGCGGCTCTCGGCGCTCGGGCCCTAATAATAAGAATGCAAAAGGTTTCCATAAGAGATCAAGTGTGTTTTGATGTAGAGAAGAAGTGAAGGTACCAACCTGCTCTGTGCAGCCGGAGCTGAGGGTTGAAAACAGCGTCCAGTCGTTTCTGTTGTCGCTCGTTCTCCTCTTTTGAACGACAGAGTTCCTCCTCGTACTCTGCTATCGTTCTTTCAAACAGCCCAAATATCTCTTCAGCAGCCGCAGTTAGTCGCTGCTCCACCAGCCCTCTCAGCATTTGGACTTTAGACATTTTCACACAATGACAGAAACTTTTCCTCCGAACAAACTCCGTCTAAAACGCTGTTTGCTCTCCTTCAAACTGTTGCTAAGCAACTAGCATGCTAAGCTAGCGTCATTAGCTTTGCAGCTTCCGGGAAATGTCAGAGGTAAAACATTCAGAAAGAAGGTGAGCAGCACAAAGTCCATCAGACAGGTTTATCCGGACACACACAGGCTCTGATGGACCGCATCTGTTGGAGCTCACACACTTTCTCAGCACAACAAACCGACTCCAATGTTTTCACTCACGTTAGACGCCATATTGCTCAAAGAGTAACATCCGGTTCTGCTGCAGCTTGGTGAATAGCCTTCAAAATAAAGGTTTGTATAAAAAAAAAGGAGGTACAAGAAGTAGGTTATTTCAATGGTAAACATTCTTCAATTCATAAAAACGTCTTGCTCTAAGAACTTTGATATTTAAAAAAAAATGTATTTAATGGATAGTTTTAGTTTACCCGGTCAGAGCCAGACTAATAACCTATATGTGGTTGGGAGATTTTTATTATTAAAGACAAGTTATATCATGGATCTGGATACTATGCATCCTGATAAGGTTCCTTTTGTCCTTTGGAAATAAAATACCCCCCCCCCCACATCACCACATACCCGTCCCCATACCTAGAGATAGGCATGGTGTTATTTCAGTTAGACTAATAGCTGGGAAAGTTCCCCATGCCGACCTCTAGCTATGGTGAAGGGTATGTGATGATGGAGGTGGGGGGGGCTATTTTATTTCCAAAGGCCAAGTAGTTTATCAGGATGCATAGTAGTAGAAATAACTGGCCAATAAAAATGTGTCTCTATGGGAATTTAACATAGGGGGGTGTATACTTATGCCCCCTGTATTTTAACATAGGGGGGTGTATACTTATGCCCCCTGTATTTTAACATAGGGGGTGTATACTAATGCCCCAATATTTTAACATTGAGGGGTGTATACTTATGCCCCAATATTTTAACATAGAGGGGTGAATACTTATGCCCCCTGTATTTTAAGGAAGAACATTTATTTATTTACAATATATTATTCATTCAAAAAGAAAATTTGAGTTGTTAAAGGTTGGATTTTTCCTATTTTTTTAAATTAAGGCATTAAGATCAATTTCCAAAAGATGATTTTTTTATTTCTCTTTTTAGTCAACTTTAGCATGAGGGGGTGTCAAAATGCGAGCCACTGTATATCCCCAGGCATGCGTTAAATTAAATTAATTACATTACTTGGTCTCTTATAAAAAACGTTTACATTCTTATTATATTTATCTGAAAATAGTAAGACCATTATTCTACAGAAGCAGATGTAAAAATCTTCCATTTTGATTTTATTTAAGTAAACATATACAAAACAAGTTTTACAATTCACTACAATTACTAAAACTGTGGCAAATATTGAAGTACAACCTCAAACTGCAGTTGGCTGTTTGTTGTCCTTTATTTAACAGAAATTGAACAGATTGTTTGAGCAGTTGTTGCACAGCATTTCTTTTAGTAAATAAAGATTTAACAGAGACAAACTTTGTAAACGAAACAGAAAAGCATTCACATCCTAAAACAAAGGAACTGGAAGTGAAATCTTTGCTGAAATGAGTGAACGTGCCAGATTCTCACATCTACGTCTTCCAGCTCAGTTGGAGGCTGCTCAGTAACGCTCAGCATCACCGGGAAAGAGCTTCTAATAGACTTCACTGGTCTCTGTCCAGAACAACGGGACCTGTTGGTCCACTTCTTTAACTGTCTATGGCCGTGCAGCTGAACGCCATCACTAACTCCGTCCACAGAAGCTGACGAAGTTATGTGATGGTTTGGAAGAAAGGATGTGTCCTCTGTCTCTCCCGTGTTTCCCTGGTGGGACAGACTAACGCAGAAGGAAGAGACGAAAGGGGATGAAAATGCAATTTAAGGGATCTCAGATTCAGCACTCGTGTGGATGATCAAGTGTCGTTTCAGATGGTGCTTTAGTGCAAATTTTTGACCACAAACTTAACAACTAAAAGATTTATCCCGTGTGGAAAACCACGTGTCGTCTCAGACTGCTAGGGTCTGCAAATGTTTTACTACAAACTGAACAACTAAATGGTTTCTCCCCCGTGTGGACAGTCAAATGTTGTTTCAGATTTTGCTTTTGTCTAAAACTTTTACTACAAACTGAACAACTAAATGGTTTTTCACCCGTGTGGACAGTCAAATGTCGTCTCAAGTTTGCTTATGTGCAAAACCTTTACTACAAACTGAGCAACTAAATGGTTTTTCACCCGTGTGGACAGTCAAATGTTGTCTCAGAGTTTTCTTTAGTGCAAAACCTTTACTACAAACTGAGCAACTAAATGGTTTTTCACCCGTGTGGACAGTCAAATGTTGTCTCAGAGTTTTCTTTTGTGCAAAACTTTTACTACAAACGGAGCAATTAAATGGTTTCTCCCCTGTGTGGATTCTCATGTGTTTAACCAAATGTCCAGGCTGACAGAATCTTGCTTTACAAACTGAGCAGGTGGAACAGTTTTCTTTTGAATGAAGTTTCATGTGGCTCATTAAGGTCTTCTTCCAAAGGTATCTTTTACCACAAACTGAGCAACTAAATGGTTTCTCTCCTGTTTGGACTCCAGAGTGTTTCTGCAGATGTTTTTTGCGGCCAAAGCTTCCTGCACATTCAGAGGAGCTAACTGATGTGTTTCCAGTGTTACATCCCACATCACTTACAGGTTCTTCATTGTTTGGCAGAGGGTTTAAACCTGTCTGAGGTTCCCTAGTCTCCTCCCATTCTGCACTATCATCAGTCTCAGATTCAGAGGAGCCTGAAGTCTTGTCATGAGTAGCTGGTTGTAAAGGACTATCTGGATCTGAGTTCCTGGCTGGTTCTTGTCCTCCAAAGTCTTCTCCATCAGCTCCTGTTCTCTCTGCCTCTCTGTTCTCCTCAGTTTGGCTTTCATGAAGCTGTGAGGACTGAGCTTTCTCTGCATCATCTTCTTCACTCTTCGCGGGGATAGAAGTGAACAGGAACTTGATATCAGCCTTCTCCAGCCCTTGAATCTGCTCTCCCTCCAGACTGGTCCAGAGTTGCTCCTGTTCCTCTTTAATGTGTGGGGGGTCTGGGTGTTCCTGGTCCGGACTGGAGCTCCACTCCTGCTGCTCAGGGGGAACCTCTGCTTTAACCACCGACAGCTGCTGGACGTCTGAGGAGATTAAGGAAATACAAGCACATGTAGAAAACTGTTAGAAAACTGTAATTTCATGGTGACATGATCTCTTTACAGGGCTCCAAACTACAACCAAATTGTTGCATTCTGCTATTATTTTTTCAAAAGTACAAGCAATTTTTATAAATATTCACACCTGTAAATTTGACGACATTATGCTTAAATGAATGTGAGGCAGTTCGGCCCTTTATCACAGAAACATACGGATTCCCCCTGGGGTCAGCTGAGTAAAGAAACAATAATAAATAAATAAATAATAAGCTGCGCACAGATTCATAAACAGTGCTCACGGTTTTATAAACGTGAGCAAAATAGGAAAGATATTCACAGATTCAAACTTTTGGGATCAATCGAAACCTGGAGAAATAACATTGCGGCGGTGCTTAGACGTATATAAACTACAACACCGACAAAAAATATCTTTTAATTTACCAATTAAATAAAGTAGTGTCTCCAAACTTATGTTTTAACAGTAAGTGCTGTAGTACAACTAGGAGGAGACAAGTTATAATTAAGGTAAATTTGGAGACACAACCTTATTTAATCATTAAATTAATAGATATTTCTGTTGTAGTTTATATATGTCTAAGCACCGCCGGGTAACGCTGCTAGAGACCAATGTTATTTCTCCAGGTTGGAGGACTAGTGAGTTTGTAGCTCATTGTTAACCTTACTACGTTAGGAGAAATGCGTCATTTGTGATTTAATATCATTTCAATATAGAGTATTTGATCCCACAAGTTTGAATCTGTGAATATCTTTCCTATTTTGCTCACGTGAGCACGGATTATTATGAATTTGTGCGCACGGTTTAGTTTTTTCTTTCACAGCTGACCCCAGGGGGGCTCTGTAGAAACACATATGAAGCATGTGCACAAATAATGAAAGATTTCTTGTTATTGTAGTTTTTGTAAGCGGTTCCCTGAATGCCAGAGCGGTCAGACAGCGACGCTTCGTGGCAGCTTGGTAGAACTGCAGCAGCCAGGAATAGGGTTTCTCTTCCTGCTTCTAAACAATATAGTAACACCCAAATTAATGGCATTAAATGCAGATTTCAGCCTACAGACGTTTATTGTTCAGAAGCAGCAAACACACCAAGAATATTGGTTAAAGTGCGAGAAATTTTATTTCTGCTTTTTCTTGAGGGCATTTTAACATCAGCATTTAGGATGTACATCTAACTTGCTTCATTCCACAAGGACATTTCTCTTTTATATACTTTAACTGACGGATATCTTTTTGTTACTTTGTATGCAGTGATTTTTATGAAAAAAGCAGAGGTGGAAGAAATGTTACTCACAGTAATAAAATTGAGTACCACTGGCATGAATCTGTATATCAGCTGTACTCAAATACAAGTATACAGTTTTTAGAGCTGATTTCTGAAAGTATAAATGAGGTTTGTTACACTTAAAATAATTGTCATTTTATTCTCTAAAATAATTGTTATTAACCCATGTCCCCTTCTGCAACATATTCTATTTGAACTGCTGAGCTGTGTATATGTGTATGAGATCCTGACAGTATGATAACCTTAAGCAAAAATATTACGGTTTCACACTATTGCAATTACAGCTTTCAAATGTATTATTTCAAAATGTCTGGGTAAAAAGCTGATACCTTAGGAACACTATAGAAAACTTTAGAGGATTTCAAACCGTGACTTTTTCAAACCACAATATACCTTGAAACCGGTAACCGACCAATGCCTATATGGTAACAATTCACACGCTCAGTAGAGAACATGGGATGGATCACAGAGGATCATCTTCACCTGTTTAAGTACGCACTGGTCAAAGAGAGACTGAAAAGGTGATTATCTTTCTTTAACAAATAACCAATAACTTAAATTTCAATGATACAGAAAGGTTTGCTAACCATGCAGTCATTCCAAAGCTGATTACATTCTCTAATACAGCCTGATAAAAACAAAAACAAGACTGCAGCGACCACTGTTCAGAGTCTATCCTCTGTGGCTTCTCATATGCTGCATTAAACCTGAATCATGACAGAATCTGTTCCTGCAGGTCTTGCAAATGTACGGCTTCTCATCTGTCTGGGCTCTTCTCACGTGGACCAACAAGCCACTACTTTGTATAAATGTTGGTTCTCATGTGGATTTTCAAGTTATCAGAATCAGATTTATTCGCCAGGTATGACAGACATACGAGGAATTTGACTTAGGTTGGAGCAAGCCTCCGGGCGGCAGCTGTGGAACAGCACCACCACACGCTTTCTCGAAAAGAAACAATGCAGACAGCAACATAATAATATAAAATACAACATCACAACATAATGCATATCTTTACGTCCAAAGTCTTTTCTACATGTTTTACAAGAATGAGACTTCTCACTTGTGTGGATTCTCACATGCTTTAATAATGCTGAACCGTCTGAATCTTTTCCCGCAAGTCTTGCAAATGTACGGCTTCTGTGTGGGTTCTCATGTAGATGTTAAAAACATCATTATGTCTGAAATCTTTTCCATATGTTTTGGAAAAATAAGGCTTTTCACCTATGTGGATTTTCATGTGTCTCCGGAATTCTGAATTACACTTTTCTACATGTCACATATGAAAGACTTTTTACCTTTACCTGTTTCTGATATGTTAGTGTTGTCTACGTTGTTACTGTGACTTCTAATCTTGCGTCGTCTCTTCTTTGGTTCTGGCTCTGCATTTGTAGTTGATCCTGAGTCTCCATGCTTGCCTCCTTTCTGATCTTGGCTCTCAGCTTGATGGAGCTGGTGGTCACTGTTTGCTTCTGATTCCACAGAGGTTATAACTGGCATGTTGAGCTGCTGGTCAGAGAGAACCTCATCCTCCTTACAGACATGTTGCTGTGGGAGCTCTGGAGGGACAGACAACAAAAAAATAGGATACCACTGTTATTGGAGAAAAGACCAGAACACTTGCTCTCTTTTTCCTGAGACCATAGACTGTAAAAAATAATGGACAGAGCATCCGGGTCAGAAAGGTGGAGCCAATGCTAAAGCTCATTAAAGGTCCCATGGCATGAAGATTTCCCTTTATAAGTTTTTTTAACATTAATATGAGTTCCCCCAGCCTGCCTATGGACCCTAAGTGGCTTAAAATGGTGATAGGTGTAACTGAGCCCTGGGTATCCTGCTCTGCCGTTGAGAAAAATAAAAGGTCAAATGGGTCGATCTGAAGTCTTGCTCCTTATGAGGTCATAAGGAGCATGTCATTCAGATATGAAAGACTTTTTACCTTTACCTGTCTCTGATATGTTAGTGTTGTCTACGTTGTTACTGTGACTTCTGCTCTTGCGTCGTCTCTTCTTTGGTTCTGGCTCTGCATTTCTAGTTGATCCTGAGTCTCCATGCTTGCCTCCTTTCTGATCTTGGCTCTCAGCTCTGTGGAGCTGGTGGTCACTGTTTGCTTCTGATTCCACAGAGGTTATAACTGGCATGTTGGCTGAAGACTCCATCTCTGCTGCATTTAGAGTGTCATCATCATCAGGGTTTAAGTTCAGAGTCTGACCTTCACTGTGGTCCCTTTCCTCATAAGTAGGAGTCAACATAAAGGTATCAGTCTCCTGCTTCAGGACAAGCTGCTCTACTTCCTGACTGGTGCACAGTTCCTCTTTAATCTGTTGAGGCTCTGGGTCCACTCGGTCCAGACTGGAGTTCCTCACCTGAATACAGAGCTGCTGGTCAGAGAGAACCTCCTCCTCCTTACAGACATGTTGCTGTGGAAGCTCTGGAGGGACAGACAACAAAAAAATAGGATACCACTGTTATTGGAGAAAAGACCAGAACACTTGCTCTCTGTTTCCTGAGACCATAAACAGACAGAGCTTCCGGGTCAGTGGAGTGGAGCCAATGCTGAAGCTCATTAAAGCTGCATTTTCTCTCATTTTCAGGACTACTTCTCACTTAATTGAGTTAGTTTTTTCTAATAGCCTACTACTTACTTTGTTATTTTATAACATGGTTTGATGAACCAGAATGACAGGGGCCCTGGAAGTTGACCCATCTCGGTCTGATGTCGGTGTAACCAGAGTGTGAATGGAGAGAAGAAGTAAAGGTACCAACCTGCTCTGTGGAGCTTTTGTCATATGAGCTGCCTGAGCAAGAACATATGACACTCAGGGAGAGACTGTATGACACTAGGCGGTACAGCCTGGGACATGCACAATGAAAAAAGAAATTGCCTTTGCATTTTTGTTTTGCTTTCCCCTCCATTGTACCGAACCGAACCGTGATCTCTGAACCGAGATATGAACCGAACCGTAACTTGTGTACCGTTCCACCCCTACCAGGGTCTGAAATAGAAATCTCTCAGTGAGAAAGGACACACAATCCTGCAATGCGTGGAATAATGTTCTTACTATTTGCAGATAAATAAGAATAATAAGAATGCAAAAGGTTTCCATAAGAGATCAAGTGTGTTTTGATGTAGAGACAGGGCTGCCAACTCTCACGCATTGGCCGTGAGACACGCATTTGACTGGTTTCAAACGCTCACACGCCACACCCCCGATTTCTCACGCTGAAGTGTCAACCCGGTCGGTCAATTTCTGAAAGATGAATTTATCTATGGATCTACCTGTTGAGCCACTCGTGGTCAACTAGTGCTTTCAGAGACTGTGAGGGGGTTCAAGAGCGCTCCCTGTCTGTGGAAGTTACAAATTGTCGCAAACTGAGAACATTATTTTTCACGATCCATCCCAGGTGCATTTCCCCGGCTTTAGGTATGAGCTCTGAGTATCACAGACCCGTCCGGCGCTTCGTGACCACTCTCTCTGTAAAGATAGAGGTGAGCAGCACGGCTGGTAAGCGTAGCAACTTCAGTTCATTTTAGTGGACTCGCTCTGCTGTGGACAGTGACGCGTTGCATCCGTGTAGACCTCCGATGAAGAGCAGCGGACAGCCTCCTCCAAACTTGGTCAGAGACCAGAGACCCGAATGGGCTTCTGTGTCAGTGCGACCTTCTGAATGAGCTACTACCATATCAACGGCGCATTAACATGCACAGCAGCCTATATTACAACTCTCCAAATCTCGGACAACAGAGATGGGAGGAGTTATATTTTGAATGTGCACAAAGTTGTAAACACTTGGGCCACTATTGTGTTTCTCTTACCTCGGTGCATCTCTAAATGTAAATAATTAATTCAATGTTTCATAAAATGAACAAATAGTCTTTATTTTCCCCCAAAAAAAAAAATACAGTAAATGGGGTACAGAGGATGAGGGCCAACCATTACTGAGCCTTGGCACAAAGGTTAAAGGATTAGAATTTATGTAAATCAGTGGTTCTCATTCTTTAGAATTTCAGTGGTCTTAAGTTGATCCCTCAACATTAATTTAACTTTTGGGTCCCTGGTCCCTACACCAGGGACCTCTGGACCTGGTCCCTACACCAGGGACCCCAGGACCTGTTCACCACAGACCCAAATCTTCTCAGCTGTTGCTGACATATGCTACTGTCTCTTCATGTGGTTCATTATGTTTGGCACATTGTCTGGGTCAGTTCTTATATCATAAAAAGTTAATAATGTAAATGCTGAATGCCCTAATACCTGCTGATACTACGACAGTGCAAAGGCTCTTAACCCTACAGTTTTGCACATATCATGTAAGACTTGATTTCTCCATTTTTTGCACAAAACTCTCCAGAAAGTGCCATTTAATGGTTTATTTTCAAAAACAATCCTGGGGGAGCATACCCCCAGACCCCCCTATGGAGAGCCCCCCATCACCCCACACATAACAAATCCCAATTTAAACCCTGAAGGATAGTGCTGTTGAAAGAGAAATTGCTTTGTACGCGGCAAACTATGGGTTGTCCCCCCAAATCTCACTCCAAGGTTTTGGGAAAGGTTGGCAGCTCTGTAGAGAAGAAGTGAAGGTACCAACCTGCTCTGTGCAGCCGGAGCTGAGGGTTGAAAACAGCGTCCAGTCGTTTCTGTTGTCGCTCGTTCTCCTCTTTTGAACGACAGAGTTCCTCCTCGTACTCTGCTATCGTTCTTTCAAACAGCCCAAATATCTCTTCAGCAGCCGCAGTTAGTCGCTGCTCCACCAGCCCTCTCAGCATTTGGACTTTAGACATTTTCACACAATGACAGAAACTTTTCCTCCGAACAAACTCCGTCTAAAACGCTGTTTGCTCTCCTTCAAACTGTTGCTAACCAGCTAGCATGCTAAGCTAGCGTCATTAGCTTTGCAGCTTCCGGGAGATGAGTCAGAGGTAAAACATTCAGAAAGAAGGTGAGCAGCACAAAGTCCATCAGACAGGTTTATCCGGACACACACAAGCTCTGATGGACCGCATCTGTTGGAGCTCACACACTTTCTCAGCACAACAAACCGACTCCAATGTTTTCACTCACGTTAGACGCCATATTGCTCAAAGAGTAACATCCGGTCCTGCTGCAGCTTGGTGAATAGCCTTCAAAATAAAGGTTTGTATAAAAAGAAGGTATAAGAAGTAGGTTATTTCAATGGTAAACATTCTTCAATTCACTTCATTCATTCATTCTTCAATAGAGATTGGCATGGTGTTATTAGAGTTAGACTAATAGCCGGTTTGATTTGCATTAAGAGATGATTTTATGTCAAGTTCACCAAGCCTTTAATAATAAAAAATCTGCATGCCTCTATGGGAATTTAACCTAGGGGGGTGTATACTTATCCCCCCTGTATTTTAACATAGGGGGGTGTATACTTATGCCCCCTGTATTTTAACATAGGGGGGTGTATACTTATGCCCCCTGTATTTTAACATAGGGGGGTGTATACTTATCCCCCCTGTATTTTAACATAGGGGTTGTATACTTATGTCCCCTGTATTTTAACATAGGGGGGTGTATACTTATGCCCCCTGTATTTTAACAGAGGGGGGTGTATACTTATCCCCCCTGTATTTTAACATAGGGGTTGTATACTTATGCCCCCTGTATTTTAACATAGGGGGGTGTATACTTATGCCCCCTGTATTTTAACATAGGGGGGTGTATACTTATGCCCCCTGTATTTTAACATAGGGGGGTGTATACTTACCCCCCCTGTATTTTAACATAGGGGTTGTATACTTATGCCCCCTGTATTTTAACATAGGGGGGTGTATACTTATGCCCCCTGTATTTTAACATAGGGGGGTGTATACTTATGCCCCCTGTATTTTAACATAGGGGGGTGTATACTTATGCCCCCTGTATTTTAACATAGGGGGGTGTATACTTATGCCCCCTGTATTTTAACATAGGGGTTGTATACTTATGCCCCTGTATTTTAACATAGGGGGGTGTATACTTATGCCCCCTGTATTTTAACATAGGGGGGTGTATACTTATGCCCCCTGTATTTTAACATAGGGGGGTGTATACTTACCCCCCCTGTATTTTAACATAGGGGTTGTATACTTATGCCCCCTGTATTTTAACATAGGGGGGTGTATACTTATGCCCCCTGTATTTTAACATAGGGGGGTGTATACTTATGCCCCCTGTATTTTAACATAGGGGGGTGTATACTTATGCCCCCTGTATTTTAACATAGGGGGGTGTATACTTATGCCCCCTGTATTTTAACATAGGGGTTGTATACTTATGCCCCTGTATTTTAACATAGGGGGGTGTATACTTATGCCCCCTGTATTTTAACATAGGGGGGTGTATACTTATGCCCCTGTATTTTAACATAGGGGTTGTATACTTATGCCCCTGTATTTTAACATAGGGGGGTGTATACTTATGCCCCCTGTATTTTAACATAGGGGGTGTATACTTATGCCCCTGTATTTTACCATAGGGGGGTGTATACTTATGCCCCCTGTATTTTAACATAGGGGTTGTATACTTATGCCCCCTGTATTTTAACATAGGGGGGTGTATACTTATGCCCCCTGTATTTTAACATAGGGGGTGTATACTTATGCCCCTGTATTTTACCATAGGGGGGTGTATACTTATGCCCCCTGTATTTTAACATAGGGGTTGTATACTTATGCCCCCTGTATTTTAACATAGGGGTTGTATACTTATGCCCCCTGTATTTTAACATAGGGGGGTGTATACTTATGCCCCTGTATTTTAACATAGGGGGGTGTATACTAATGCCCCCTGTATTTTAACATAGGGTGGTGTATACTTATGCCCCTGTATTTTAACATAGGGGGTGTATACTAATGCCCCCTGTATTTTAACATAGGGTGGTGTATACTTATGCCCCTGTATTTTAACATAGGGGGTGTATACTAATGCCCCCTGTATTTTAACATAGGGGGGTGTATACTTATGCCCCAATATTTTAACATAGGGTGGTGTATACTTATGCCCCCTGTATTTTAACATAGGGGGTGTATACTAATGCCCCCTGTATTTTAACATAGGGTGGTGTATACTTATGCCCCTGTATTTTAACATAGGGGGTGTATACTAATGCCCCCTGTATTTTAACATAGGGGGGTGTATACTTATGCCCCAATATTTTAACATAGGGGGTGTATACTAATGCCCCCTGTATTTTAACATAGGGGGGTGTATACTTATGCCCCAATATTTTAACATAGGGTGGTGTATACTTATGCCCCCTGTATTTTAACATAGGGTGGTGTATACTAATGCCCCCTGTATTTTAACATAGGGTGGTGTATACTTATGCCCCCTGTATTTTAACATAGGGGGTGTATACTAATGCCCCCTGTATTTTAACATTGAGGGGTGTATACTTATGCCCCCTGTATTTTAACATTGAGGGGTGTATACTTATGCCCCTGTATTTTAACATAGGGGGTGTATACTAATGCCCCCTGTATTTTAACATAGGGGGGTGTATACTTATGCCCCAATATTTTAACATAGGGGGTGTATACTAATGCCCCCTGTATTTTAACATAGGGGGGTGTATACTTATGCCCCAATATTTTAACATAGGGTGGTGTATACTTATGCCCCCTGTATTTTAACATAGGGTGGTGTATACTAATGCCCCCTGTATTTTAACATAGGGTGGTGTATACTTATGCCCCCTGTATTTTAACATAGGGGGTGTATACTAATGCCCCCTGTATTTTAACATAGGGGGGTGTATACTTATGCCCCCTGTATTTTAAGAAAGAACATTTATTTATTTACAATATATTATTCATTCAAAAAGAAAATTTTAGTTGTTAAAGGTTGGATTTTTCCTATTTTTTTAAATTAAGGCATTAAGATCAATTTCCAAAAGATGATTTTTTTATTTCTCTTTTTAGTCAACTTTAGCATGAGGGGGTGTCAAAATGCGAGCCACTGTATATCCCCAGGCATGCGTTAAATTAAATTAATTACATTACTTGGTCTCTTATAAAAACCGTTTACATTTTTATTATATTTATCTGAAAATAGTAAGACCATTATTCTACAGAAGCAGATGTAAAAATCTTCCATTTTGATTTTATTTAAGTAAACTTATACAAAACAAGTTTTACAATTCCTACAGTTACTAAAACTGTGTCAAATATTGAAGTACAACCTCAAACTGCAGTTGGCTGTTTGTTGTCCTTTATTTAACAGAAATTGAACAGATTGTTTGAGCAGTTGTTGCACAGCATTTCTTTTAGTAAATAAAGATTTAACAGAGACAAACTTTGTAAACAAAACAGAAAAGCATTCACATCCTAAAACAAAGGAACTGGAAGTGAAATCTTTGCTGAAATGAGTGAACGTGCCAGATTCTCACATCTACGTCTTCCAGCTCAGTTGGAGGCTGCTCAGTAACGCTCAGCATCACCGGGAAAGAGCTTCTAATAGACTTCACTGGTCTCTGTCCAGAACAATGGGACCTGTTGGTCCATTTCTTTAACTGTCTATGGCCGTGCAGCTGAGCCCCATCGTCCACAAAAGATGACGAAGTTATGTGATGGTTCAGAAGAAAGGATGTCTCCTCTGTCTCTCCCATGCTTCCCCGGTGGGACGGACTAAGGCGGGAGGAAGGGACGAAAGGGGATGAAAATGCAATTTAAGGGATCTCAGATTCAGGACTCTTGTGGATGATCAAGTGTCGTTGCAGAGTTTTCTTTTGTGTAAACCTTTTACTACAAACTGAACAACTAAATGGTTTCTCCCCTGTGTGGACAGTCAAATGTCGTTTCAGATTTGGCTTTTGTGTAAAACTTTTACTACAAACTGAACAACTAAATGGTTTTTCACCCGTGTGGACAGTCAAATGTTGACTCAGAGTTACCTTTCGCGTAAAACTTTTACTACAAACTGAGCAACTAAAGGGTTTTTCACCCGTGTGGACAGTCAAATGTTGACTCAGAGTTTGCTTTTGTGCAAAACTTTTACTACAAACTGAGCAACTAAAAGGTTTTTCACCCGTGTGGACAGTCAAATGTTGACTCAGAGTTTTGTTTTGTGTAAAACTTTTATCACAAACTGAACAACTAAAAGATTTCTCCCCTGTGTGGACACGCATGTGTCTAACCAACTTGCTATTGCTAATCCAACTTGTTTTACAAACTGGGCAGGTGAAAGGTTTTTCTTCTGAATGAAGTTTCATGTGAGTCGTTAAGGTCTTCTTCCGAAGGTATCTTTTACCACAAACTGAGCAACTAAATGGTTTCTCTCTTGTTCGGACTCCAGAGTGTTTCTGCAGATGTTTCTTGCGGTCAAAGCTTCCAGTACATTTAGAGGAGCTAACTGATGTGTTTCCAGTGTTACATCCCACATCACTTACAGGTTCTTCATTGTTTGGCAGAGGGTTTAAACCTGTCTGAGGTTCCCTAGTCTCCTCCCAGTCTGCACTGTCATCAGTCTGAGATTTAGGGGAGTCTGAAGTCTTTTCATGAGTAGCTGGTTGTAAAGGACTATCTGGATCTGAGTTTCTGGCTGATTCTGGTTCTCCACAGTCCTCTCCATCAGCTTCTGTTCTCTCTGCTGCTCTGTTCTCCTCAGTTTGGCTTCCATGAAGCTGTGAGGACTGAGCTTTCTCTGCATCATCTTCTTTACTTTTCTCAGGGACATTAGTGAACTGGAACTTGATATCAGCCTCCTCCAGCCCTTGAAGCTGCTCTCCCTCCTGACTGGTCCAGAGTTGCTCCTGTTCCTCTTTAATGTGTGGGGGGTCTGGGTCCTCCTGGTCCAGACTGGAGCTCCACTCCTGCTGATCAGGGGGAACCTCTGCTTTAACCACCGACAGCTGATGGACGTCTGAGGAGAAGAATCACGCACATTAGTTGTTTTTTGGCACATTAGTAAAGTGCCAAAAACCAACATGAAAAAACAGCAATGTTCCCTCAGCATATTGTCTTGTTGCTAAACCGTAATACGAGCGGTAACGTTAGATTACCTGTTTTACTAAGACAGTGGTTCTCAAACTTTTCCAGATCAAGCGCCTCTTAGAAAAAACTAACGGACCACGTAACTTCCAACAGGATTTTACAAATTTTAGCCAAATTACGGACAGTTTTTACAAGTCGTCACAGGTGAATATTCCTTCTGCATGTATTTTCATATTTTTATATCTTCTCTAAAGTATCTCATGAGACGGACCTGTCTTCTGGAAACTGAAGGTTACGAGTCAGGGGCCCTGTGCGTGAGATATGGTTCAGATCCAGATGTGAAGGGGGTCAAATCATAACAGGAGGGGGCCCTGAAAGAGTCGCTGTTACAGAGGGACAATAACACACTTAGGATGTGTATCGGGGACCAGAGTCACAGAGGCCACAAGAGTAGTGGTGTCTGTCTGATGATGAGGATCTCCTGAGTGGAGGATGATGTCAGGAATGAGTGGGTCCAGAAGGGGGTCCTAAAGACTATAAGGGAGGGGTTCATTTACATTCATTGAGAATATTTGAGCAGTGCATCTGCGTGCATGTCAACCATTCTTCCTTTCATGAAAGTCTGTTCACTGTGTGAATAAAGCTGCATTTAATCTAAAGTCATTGGATTCGTCATATATGGAGTCTTCTCCATCGTTTCCGAGTCTCACCCTACATCAACAGGGGCCTGGAAGTTGGCCCATCTCGGTCTGATGTCAGTGTAACCAGAGTGTGAACGGAGAGAAGAAGTGAAGGTACCAACCTGCTCTGTGCAGCCGGAGCTGAGGGTTGAAAACAGCGTCCAGTCGTTTCTGTTGTCGCTCGTTCTCCTCTTTTGAACGACAGAGTTCCTCCTCGTACTCTGCTATCGTTCTTTCAAACAGCCCAAATATCTCTTCAGCAGCCGCAGTTAGTCGCTGCTCCACCAGCCCTCTCAGCATTTGGACTTTAGACATTTTCACACAATGACAGAAACTTTTCCTCCGAACAAACTCCGTCTAAAACGCTGTTTGCTCTCCTTCAAACTGTTGCTAAGCAGCTAGCATGCTAAGCTAGCGTCATTAGCTTTGCAGCTTCCGGGAGATGAGTCAGAGGTAAAACATTCAGAAAGAAGGTGAGCAGCACAAAGTCCATCAGACAGGTTTATCCGGACACACACAGGCTCTGATGGACCGCATCTGTTGGAGCTCACACACTTTCTCAGCACAACAAACCGACTCCAATGTTTTCACTCACGTTAGACGCCATATTGCTCAAAGAGTAACATCCGGTTCTGCTGCAGCTTGGCGAATAGCCTTCAAAATAAAGGTTTGTATAAAAAAAAGGAGGTACAAGAAGTAGGTTATTTCAATGGTAAACATTCTTCAATTCATAAAAACGTCTTGCACTAAGAACTTTGATATATTAAAAAAAATGTCTTTAATGGATAGTTTTAGTTTACCCGGTCAGAGCCAGACTAATAACCTACCGTATATGTGGTTTTGAGATTTTTATTGTTAAAGGCAGTTATTTCATGGATCAGGATACTATGCATTCTGATAAAGTTCCTTTGTCCTTTGGAATTAAAATACCCAGACTCCAAACTCCATCTGGGACTTGGAAATAAAATAAGACACTCTTGCTTTTTTTCATGTTGGTTTTTGGCATTTTTCTAATGTGCCAAAAAACAACTAATGTGCATGTATTTGATTCTTCTCCTCAGACGTCCAGCAGCTGTCGGTGTTTAAAGCAGAGGTTCCCCCCGAGCAGCAGGAGTGGAGCTCCAGTGTGGGGCTGGAGGAGGTTGATATCAAGTTTCTGATCACTTCTGTCCCAATGAAGAGTGAAGAGGATGATGAAGAGAAAGCTCAATCCTTACACCTTCACAGAGAGGCAGAGAGAACAGGAGCTGATGGAGAGGTCTGTGGAGAACCAGAACCAGCAAGGAACCCAGATTCAGATGATCCTTTACAACCAGCTACTCATGACAAGACTTCAGACTCCTCTGAATCTCAGACTGAAGACAGTCCAGACTGGGAGGAGACAAGTGAACCTCAGACAGGTTTAAACCCTCTGCCAAACAATGAAGAACCTGTAAGTGATGTTGGATGTAACACTGGAAACACATCAGTTAGCTCCTCTGAATGTGCAGGAAGCTTTGACCGCAAGAAACATCTGCAGAAACACTCTGGAGTCCAAACAGGAGGGAAACCATTTAGTTGCTCAGCTTGTGGTAAAAGATACCTTTGGAAGAAGACCTTAACCAATCACATGAAATTTGAAAAATGTTCCACCTGCTCAGTTTGTAAAGCAAGTTTCTATTTTGGTTAGACACATGAGAATCCACACAGGGGAGAAACCATTTAGCTGTTCAGTTTGTAGTAAAAGATTTACAGACTTTAGCAATCTGAAGAAACATCTGAAACACAGGGGAGAAGTATTTTTTTGTCAAAGGTGCAATATTTAATACCGACAGCTAGCATTTAATATGGTTACAGATGTCCAAATTCAGAATACTGGAGCGAGCCGGGCCCTTCTCCCCAGACTAAAAGTTCACAGGGTTGCCAGGTTGAGAACGCTGACCCCAATGTCCCACAATGTCAATTAGTATGTTTACATGCACATACAGTGGCTTGAGAAAGTTTACCCCCCCAGGCTAAAGTTGATTAAAAAGAGGAATAAAAAAACATCTTTTGGAAATTGATCTTAATGCCTTAATTCAAAACATTTAGGAAAATCCAACCTTTAAGGACAACAATTTTCTTTGTGAATGAATAATGTATCATAAATAAATAAATGTTCTTCCTTAAAATACAGGGGCATAAGTATACACCCCCCTATGTTAAAATACAAGGGCATAAGTATACACCCTCCTATGTTAAAATACAGAGGGCATAAGTATACACCCCCCTATGTTAAAATACAAGGGCATAAGTATACACCCCCCTATGTTAAAATACAAGGGCATAAGTATACACCCTCCTATGTTAAAATACAGGGGGCATAAGTATACACCCCCCTATGTTAAAATACAGGGGGCATAAGTATACACCCCCCTATGTTAAAATACAGGGGGCACTAAGTATACACTACCCCTCTATGTTAAAATAGAGAGGGCATACATATACACCCCCCTACAAGGGCATAAGTATAGGGGGGTATATACTTATGCCCTGTATTTTAACATAGGGGGGTATATACTTATGCCCCCTGTATTTTAACATAGGGGGGGGTATACTTATGCCCCTGTATTTTAACATAGGGGGGGTATACTTATGCCCCTGTATTTTAACATAGGGGGGTATATACTTATGCCCCCTGTATTTTAACATAGGGGGGGGTATACTTATGCCCCTGTATTTTAACATAGGGGGGGTATACTTATGCCCCTGTATTTTAACATAGGGGGGTGTATACTTATGCCCTTGTATTTTAACATAGGGGGGTGTATACTTATGCTCCCTGTATTTTAAAGAACAACATTTATTTATTTATGATACGTTATTCATTCACAAAGAAAATGTGTCCTTAAAAGGTTGGATTTTCCTTTTTTTTTAAATTAAGGCATTAGGAGAAAATTAAATATAACAATATTCATGACCAAATACCTCGATGCTGATATTGTAGGATTGACTATCTGTGCTTTCACAAAAATTTTATTTACACAATGAGATTTTTTGATTAAATAATAACCAAAAATAAATAAATAAAAGATTTAATGACTTTGTGGCGTAAAGGTAAATAATAGAACAGATAGAACAGTCTGGTAAGTTAAAAAAAAAGACATCACTTTACTGTAATGTAGCTTGTAAAACCAGGAAAGCATATTACCATATTTTAATATAAGGATATCCAAAATCTACGACGATATCTAGTCTGATATCGCCCAGCCCTACCTCACATTATGTCTTTGATATATCAGTGATTCTGTTTCTATGTTCACCTCCATGGAAGGAGAATCTGGCACGTTTACTCATTCCAGTAAAGATTTCAGTTCCAGTTTCTCTTTGTTCTGATGTGCAGGAACTTTGTTTTATGATGTTAATGTTTTATCTTTTTCTCTGTTTAATCTATATTTACTAGAACAAACATTGAAACAACTGCTCAAGTAATCTGTTCAATTTCTGTCTGTTAATGTACGATAACAAACAGTTGTGAAGTTCTGCAAATGTTTCCACCCCAATAACTGCAGTTCAAGGTTGTACTTATACAATATTGCCATGGTTTTGGTAACTAAGCACTGTGTTGCTTTGGGAACAATTTCTTTGTTTTGTATGCTTGAAATTCAATAAAATTTAAACTTTGTAGATCTTTACATCTGTATCTGTAAGAAGGTTGTTTGTATTTATTCCACTTAGACCTTTCTTAAATTGTTTTTGTCCATCATGTCTGTCAGTTATAAAAACTTTGATATCTGAGATCTGGAGACAAGGTGACGTCCCTAAGAAGAAACAAACCAACATTTTATGTAAATCTCTTCATTTGAACTGAAAGACAAGCTAGGAGAAAATAATAATCAGACATTCATGTCTGATTATTATTTTCTGTCAAGAGACTTAAGTTTAGTCTGATTTTACCATAAAATATATTTTGCTAATATTAGGTCACATAGATTGTAGGTTTTGTTAATTGCGTCCAGAGGCAGTTTGTTCTGGACTGTCGATAACTTCTTTTGGAAATCAAAAATAAACAGATTATTACTCTGGGTCTGACAGGGTAAACTTAAACTGTCCATTAAGTACATTTTAATATATCAAAGTTCTTAGAGCAAGACGTTTTACAAATTAATACAAAAATACTATTTGACCTACTTTCTTGTACTTACTTTTTATAAGCGTAAGAACGTTTATTTTGAAGGTTTGCCACCAAGTTGCAGCAGAACCGGATGTTACTCTTTGAGCAATATGGCGTCTAACGTGAGTGAAAACATTGGAGTCGGTTTGTTGTGCTGAGAAAGTGTGTGAGCTCCAACAGATGCGGTCCATCAGAGCCTGTGTGTGTCCGGATAAACCTGTCTGATGGACTTTGTGCTGCTCACCTTCTTTCTGAATGTTTTACCTCTGACTCATCTCCCGGAAGCTGCAAAGCTAATGACGCTAGCTTAGCATGCTAGCTGCTTAGCAACAGTTTGAAGGAGAGCAAACAGCGTTTTAGACGGAGTTTGTTCGGAGGAAAAGTTTCTGTCATTGTGTGAAAATGTCTAAAGTCCAAATGCTGAGAGGGCTGGTGGAGCAGCGACTAACTGCGGCTGCTGAAGAGATATTTGGGCTGTTTGAAAGAACGATAGCAGAGTACGAGGAGGAACTCTGTCGTTCAAAAGAGGAGAACGAGCGACAACAGAAACGACTGGACGCTGTTTTCAACCCTCAGCTCCGGCTGCACAGAGCAGGTTGGTACCTTCACTTCTTCTCTACATCAAAACACACTTGATCTCTTATGGAAACCTTTTGCATTCTTATTATTAGGGCCCGAGCGCCGAGAGCCGCGAAGGCCCTATTGGAATTGAAGGAATTATTATTCTTTCTTTAGTATTTTCCGTCAAATTTTGGAGGACTTATCATATTCAAAAACTCACCAAATTTGGCGGTTGCATCAAGTCTGGTGAAAATTTACGTATTTTAATGGTTTCGGGAATAGGCGCACAGAAATGACTCGCTAGTGCCACCTACAAAATTAAGAAAATTGAGCCCCTGCAACTCGTTTAACGTAGAGTCACGAAACTTGGTACACATCTGTAGCATGGCAGGGCGGACATAAAACTCCATTGTAGCCCCCCCCTAAACCCAACAGGAAGTCCGCCATTTTGTTTTGAATGTTCAAAATTAGTGCGATTTTGGCCTTTTCCACATGTCGTACTTTAACGAACTCCTCCTAGAGCTTTCATCCGATCAGCTTCAAACTTGGTGTGTGTCATCTTAACATGTTAACGATGAAAAGTTATTAAAAGAAAAACTTTTCGTCATAGGGCGTGGCCGTGGCGGGGCGGCCATTTTGGGCGAGTCGCCACCGAAACAGGAAGTGGGTGTAACTTGAGCGTACATGGTCCGATTGGCTCGAAACTTTTCAGGATTCATCAGAGTCCGCCCTTGACGACATATACACGCCGCTATTGGCTCAAAGTCATACCGCCCCCTAGTGGCAACAGGAAGTAAGCCTAAAAGACAAGGTGCTATACTTTAACGAACTCCTCCTAGAGATTTTCATCAGATCAGCTTCAAACTTGGTCTGTGTCATCTTAAGACATTAGAGATGAAAAGTTATTAAAAGAAAAACTTTTCGTCAAACGGTGTGGGCGTGGCATGGCGGCCATTTTGAGTGTTTAGTGATGAAGGAGAAAGTGGCTGTAACTACAGTTTCTGTTGTTGTATCTGCTTGAAATTTCCCACAATCACCAAGAGTCCAGGCCTGAGGACATCTGCAGGCCAATATGGACTTTTGGAGACAGCGCCATCATCTGGCAGCAGGAAATAAGCCTTATATGACAAACATCATCCGATTTACATGAAACTTAGAATGTGTGGTCTCCATGTGATACTGAGGTGGCCCCTATAATCTGACCACGCCCACATAATAACACCACGCCCCCTTCCATACTATTTGAACCGTTCATGGTATAGCTTTATGTGAGGTGTCAATGAACTCAGCAGAGACTTCTTTCTTCATTGGTTTTGGTTTGGCCCGCCCCCTATGCTTAAGCCACTGGTGACCCATGTAAGCTACAGTCTTGTGTGGGGTATCGTCGAACTCAACAGGGAGTTCTTTTTTCATTGGTGATGTTTGACTCGCCCCCCTATGACGAGGCCACGCTCCCTTTCACAGATAATGAGCTGTATGACGTATGTCTTTGCCTTCCCTTCCCAACTCATGAAAGGTCAGATTTGCACCATCTTTTGATAAGTTTTGTTTATTAAATCTAGAATCCATGTAAGACACAATGTCATCAGACACAATCCATGGCATTAGAAGCAATGAATCCATGTCATTAAACACAACGTGGCTGTGTACATGTGCAGGCCAATGTTTTTTTTAGCAATGATGATGATAACGAGCTCAGACCTGCGGTAGACGTCACGTGACCACGGTAGTGCGGTAACCGTCCCAGCCCTAATTAAAGCCCCTGTCCTGAAACATCTCCTTCTTAATCTTTTAATTTGCATACAATAAATGAGACCAAACTAGCGATTGATACCATAAAGTCATTATGATAATATTTACTGAGAAAGCAGTGGTCAGTTGGACTAATTGTGTTATTTACACATTCATTTATTGTTATAAACTATTTTTTTAATTGAGTGGCACCTCTTGATATTTCCCATCATATTCAGTTGATTTCCTATATTTTCTGCCATGAAGGATTCTGTGAATGTGTTGTGTTGGGAAAAGGTAACCCCCTTAAACCATTTGACCATGTTGTGCTGTCATGTTGCCTACCTGGGGAAAAAAAAGTATTATTTGTGGATCGCTCTGGTGTTGTGAATTCAGTTCTCAAGTTGCTTTTAAAAGTTTGTGTAGAAGGAAGAGAAGGTTGTAAAAAAAAAAGAGAAAAGTGCTTTGTTTTAACTTTTTACAGCTGATTAAGTGAGAAGTAGTTCTGAAAATGAGAGAAAATGCAGCTTTAATGAGCTTCAGCATTGGCTCCACTCCACTGACCCGGAAGCTCTGTCTGTTTATGGTCTCAGGAAACAGAGAGCAAGTGTTCTGGTCTTTTCTCCAATAACAGTGGTACCCTATTTTGTTTGTTGCCTGTCCCTCCAGAGCTCCCACAGCAACATGTCTGTAAGGAGGAGGAGGTTCTCACTGACCAGCAGCTCAACATGCCAGTTATAACCTCTGTGGAATCAGAAGCAAACAGTGACCACCAGCTCTATAGAGCTGAGAGCCAAGACCAGAAAGGAGGCAAGCATGGAGACTCAGGATCAACTAGAAATGCAGAGTCAGAACCAAAGAAGAGACGACGCAAGAGCAGAAGTCACAGTAACAACGTAGACAACACTAACATATCAGAGACAGGTAAAGGTAAAAAGTCTTTCTTATCTGAATGACATGCTCCTTATGACCTCATAAGGAGCAAGACTTCAGATCGACCCATTTGAGCTTTATTTTTCTCAACGGCAGAGCAGGATACCCAGGGCTCAGTTACACCTATCACCATTTCTAGCCACTTAGGGTCCATAGGCAGGCTGGGGAACGCATATTAATGTTAAAAAAAACTCATAAAGTGAAATCTTCATGCCATGGCACCTTTAATGAGCTTTAGCATTGGCTCCACCTTTCTGACCCGGATGCTTTGTCCATTATTTTTTACAGTCTATGGTCTCAAGAAAAAGAGAGCAAGTGTTCTGGTCTTTTCTCCAATAACAGTGGTATCCTATTTTTTTCGTTGTCTGTCCCTCCAGAGCTTCCACAGCAACATGTCTGTAAGGAGGATGAGGTTCTCTCTGACCAGCAGCTCAACATGCCAGTTATAACCTCTGTGGAATCAGAAGCAAACAGTGACCACCAGCTCTATAGAGCTGAGAGCCAAGATCAGAAAGGAGGCAAGCATGGAGACTCAGGATCAACTAGAAATGCAGAGCCAGAACCAAAGAAGAGACAACGCAAGAGCAGAAGGCACATTAACAACGTAGACAACACTAACATATCAGAGGTTCACCCTAATACTCAAACAGGTAAAAAGAACATTGCAGCGCTTGGGAGCGCTTTAAACCCAGTTTTATACAGTCTATGTTTAAAAGTCACAGAAGAAAGTAGCGTTTGTGATGCAATCGGCTCTTAAAATTAAATAAGAATCAAAGTAATAAGAAAAAAATCTAAGTTTAAAAAAAAAAAATTTGTGAACAGGGTGAATCGAGATTTCAATTTTCCTGCTATGACGACCAGCCACGCTCGCCTTACGCATGAGGCGGTACTAATCTGCAGAGTCGGGCAGGTACCACGTAATGGAAAAACGCCATTATAGATCAGACTTATTTTTGGAGCCGGTGGAGTCGCCCCCTGCTGAAAATTAGATAGAATGCAGCTTTAATGAGCTTCAGCATTAGCTTCACCTTTTAGCTCTCCAAAGTGTCATTCATTAGTTTTACAGTCTATGTTCTCAAGAAAAAGAGAGCAAGTGTTCTGGTCTTTTCTCCAATAACATTGGTATCCTATGTCTTTTGTTGTCTGTCCCTCCAGAGCTTCCACAGCAACATGTCTGTAAGGAGGAGGAGGTTCTCTCTGACCAGCAGCTCTGTATTCAGGTGAGGAACTCCAGTCTGGACCGAGTGGACCCAGAGCCTCCACAGATTAAACAGGAACTGTGCACCAGTCAGGAAGGAGAGCAGCTTGTCCTGAAGCAGGAGACCGATACCTTTATGTTGACTCCTACTTATGATGAAAGGGACCACAGTGAAGGTCAGACTCTGAACTTAAACCCTGATGATGATGATGACACTTTAAATGCAGCAGAGATAGAGTCTTTAGCCAACATGCCAGTTATAACCTCTGTGAAATCAGAAGCAAACAGTGACCCCCAGCTCCATCAAGCTGAGAGCCAAGATCAGAAAGGAGGCAAGCATGGAGACTCAGGATCAACTAGAAATGCAGAGCCAGAACCAAAGAAGAGACAACGCAAGAGCAGAAGTCACAGTAACAACGTAGACAACACTAACATATCAGAGATAGGTAAAAGTAAAAAGTCTTTCATATCTGACATGAGATGCTCCTTATGACCTCATAAGGAGCAAGACTTCAGATCGACCCATTTGACCTTTTATTTTTCTCAACGGCAGAGCAGGATACCCAGGCCTCAGTTACACCTGTCACCATTTCTAGCCACTTAGGGTCCATAGGTAGGCTGGGGGAACTCATATTAATGTTAAAAAAACTCACAGTGAAATCTTCATGCCATGGGACCTTTAATGAGCTTTAGCATTGGCTCCACCTTTCTGACCCGGATGCTTTGTCCATTATTTTTTACAGTCTATGGTCTCAGAAAAAAGAGAGCAAGTGTTCTGGTCTTTTCTCCAATAACAGTGGTATCCTATTTTTTTTTGTTGTCTGTCCCTCCAGAGCTTCCACAGCAACATGTCTGTAAGGAGGATGAGGTTCTCTCTGACCAGCAGCTCAACATGCCAGTTATAACCTCTGTGGAATCAGAAGCAAACAGTGACCACCAGCTCCATAGAGATGAGAGCCAAGATCAGAAAGGAGGCAAGCATGGAGACTCAGGATCAACTACAAATGCAGAGCCAGAACCAAAGAAGAGACAACGCAAGAGCAGAAGTCACAGTAACAACGTAGACAACACTAACATGTCAGAGACAGGTAAAGGTAAAACGTCTTTCATATGTGACATGACATGCTCCTTATGACCTCATAAGGAGCAAGACTTCAGATCGACCCATTTGAGCTTTATTTTTCTCAAC
Organism: Etheostoma nigrum; assembly: GCA_029931835.1. Classification (NCBI taxonomy): domain Eukaryota; kingdom Metazoa; phylum Chordata; class Actinopteri; order Perciformes; family Percidae; genus Etheostoma; species Etheostoma nigrum. Next base: position 31,584,382 of record CM057244.1, on the reverse strand, counting down.
GGCAGAGCAGGATACCCAGGGCTCAGTTACACCTATCACCATTTCTAGCCACTTAGGGTCCATAGGTAGGCTGGAGGCATACATATTAATGTTAAAAAAAAACGTATAAAGGGAAATCTTCATAACATGGCACCTTTTAATGAGCTTCAGCATTGGCTCCACTCCACTGACCCGGATTCTTTGTCCATTATTTTTTTACAGTCTATGGTTTCAGGGAATAGAGAGCAAGTGTTCTGGTCTTTTCTCCAATAACAGTGGTATCCTATTTCTTTTGTTGTCTGTCCCTCCAGAGCTCCCACAGCAACATGTCTGTAAGGAGGATGAGGTTCTCTCTGACCAGCAGCTCAACATGCCAGTTATAACCTCTGTGGAATCAGAAGCAAACAGTGACCACCAGCTCCATAGAGATGAGAGCCAAGATCAGAAAGGAGGCAAGCATGGAGACTCAGGATCAACTACAAATGCAGAGCCAGAACCAAAGAAGAGACAACGCACGAGCAGAAGTCACAGTAACAACGTAGACAACACTAACATATCAGAAACAGGTAAAGGTAAAAAGTCTTTCATATGTGACATGTAGAAAAGTATAATTCAGAATTTCGGAGACACATGAAAATCCACATAGGTGAAAAGCCTTATTTTTGCAAAACATATGGAAAAGATTTCAGACATAATGATGTTTTTAACATCTACATGAGAACCCACACAGAAGACATACATTTGCAAGACTTGCGGGAAAAGATTCAGACGGTTCAGCATTATTAAACATGTGAGAATCCACACAAGTGAGAAGTCTCATTCTTGTAAAACATGTAGAAAAGACTTTGGACGTAAAGATATGCATTATGTTGTGATGTTGTATTTTATATTATTATGTTGCTGTCTGCATTGTTTCTTTTCGAGAAAGCGTGTGGTGGTGCTGTTCCACAGCTGCCGCCCGGAGGCTTGCTCCAACCTAAGTCAAATTCCTCGTATGTCTGACATAACTGGCGAAAAAATCTGATTCTGATAACTTGAAAATCCACATGAGAACCAACATTTATACAAAGTAGTGGCTTGTTGGTCCACGTGAGAAGAGCCCAGACAGATGAGAAGCCGTACATTTGCAAGACCTGCAGGAACAGATTCTGTCATGATTCAGGTTTAATGCAGCATATGAGAAGCCACAGAGGATAGACTCTGAACAGTGGTCGCTGCAGTCTTGTTTTGTTTTTATCAGGCTGTATTAGAGAATGTAATCAGCTTTGGAATGACTGCATGGTTAGCAAACCTTTCTGTATCATTGAAATTTAAGTTATTGGTTATTTGTTAAAGAAAGATAATCACTTTTTCAGTCTCTCTTTGACCAGTGCATACTTAAACAGGTGAAGATGATCCTCTGTGATCCATCCCATGTTCTCTACTGAGCGTGTGAATTGTTACCATATAGGCATTGGTCGGTTACCGGTTTCAAGGTATATTGTGGTTTGAAAAAGTCACGATTTGAAATCCTCTAAAGTTTTCTATAGTGTTCCTAAGGTATCAGCTTTTTACCCAGACATTTTGAAATAATACATTTGAAAGCTGTAATTGCAATAGTGTGAAACCGTAATATTTTTGCTTAAGGTTATCATACTGTCAGGATCTCATACACATATACACAGCTCAGCAGTTCAAATAGAATATGTTGCCAGAAGGGGACATGGGTTAATAACAATTATTTTAGAGAATAAAATGACAATTATTTTAAGTGTAACAAACCTCATTTATACTTTCAGAAATCAGCTCTAAAAACTGTATACTTGTATTTGAGTACAGCTGATATACAGATTCATGCCAGTGGTACTCAATTTTATTACTGTGAGTAACATTTCTTCCACCTCTGCTTTTTTCATAAAAATCACTGCATACAAAGTAACAAAAAGATATCCGTCAGTTAAAGTATATAAAAGAGAAATGTCCTTGTGTAATGAAGCAAGGTAGATGTACATCCTAAATGCTGATGTTAAAATGCCCTCAAGAAAAAGCAGAAATAAAATCTCTCGCACTTTAACCAATATTCTTGGTGTGTTTGCTGCTTCTGAACAATAAACGTCTGTAGGCTGAAATCTGCATTTAATGCCATTAATTTGGGTGTTACTATATTGTTTAGAAGCAGGAAGAGAAACCCTATTCCTGGCTGCTGCAGTTCTACCAAGCTGCCACGAAGCGTCGCTGTCTGACCGCTCTGGCATTCAGGGAACCGCTTACAAAAACTACAATAACAAGAAATCTTTAATTATTTGTGCACATGCTTCATATGTGTTTCTACAGAGCCCTCCTGGGGTCAGCTGTGAAAGAAAAAACTAAACCGTGCGCACAAATTCATAATAATCCGTGCTCACGTGAGCAAAATAGGAAAGATATTCACAGATTCAAACTTGTGGGATCAAATACTCTATATTGAAATGATATTAAATCACAAATGACGCATTTCTCCTAACGTAGTAAGGTTAACAATGAGCTACAAACTCACTAGTCCTCCAACCTGGAGAAATAACATTGGTCTCTAGCAGCGTTACCCGGCGGTGCTTAGACATATATAAACTACAACAGAAATATCTATTAATTTAATGATTTAAATAAGGTTGTGTCTCCAAATTTACCTTAATTATAACTTGTCTCCTCCTAGTTGTACTACAGCACTTACTGTTAAAACATAAGTTTGGAGACACTACTTTATTTAATCGGTAAATTAAAAGATATTTTTTGTCGGTTTTGTAGTTTATATACGTCTAAGCACCGCCGCAATGTTATTTCTCCAGGTTTCGATTGATCCCAGAAGTTTGAATCTGTGAATATCTTTCCTATTTTGCTCACGTTTATAAAACCGTGAGCACGGTTTATGAATCTGTGCGCAGTTTATTATTTATTTATTTATTATTATTTCTTTACTCAGCTGACCCCAGGGGGAATCCGTATGTTTCTGTGATAAAGGGCCGAACTGCCTCACATTCATTTAAGCATAATGTCGTCAGATTTACATGTGTGAATATTTGTAAAATCTGCTTGTACTTTTGAAAAAATAATAGCAGAATGCAACAATTTGGTCGTAGTTTGGAGCCCTGTAATGAGATTATGTCACCATGAAATTACAGTTTTCTAACAGTTTTCTACATGTGCTTGTATTTCCTTAATCTCCTCAGACGTCCAGCAGCTGTCGGTGTTTAAAGCAGAGGTTCCCCCTGAGCAGCAGGAGTGGAGCTCCAGTCCGGACCAGGAACACCCAGACCCCCCACACATTAAAGAGGAACAGGAGCAACTCTGGACCAGTCTGGAGGGAGAGCAGATTCAAGGGCTGGAGAAGGCTGATATCAAGTTCCTGTTCACTTCTATCCCCGCGAAGAGTGAAGAAGATGATGAAGAGAAAGCTCAGTCCTCACAGCTTCATGGAAGCCAAACTGAGGAGAACAGAGAGGCAGAGAGAACAGGAGCTGATGGAGAAGACTTTGGAGAACCAGAACCAACCAGGAACTTAGATCTAGGTAGTTCTTTACAACCAGCTACTCACGACAAGACTTCAGACTCCTCTAAATCTGAGACTGATGACAATGGTGACTGGGAGGAGACTAGTGAACCTCAGACAGGTTTAAACCCTCTGCCAAACAGTGAAGAACCTGTAAGTGATGTGGGATGTAACACTGGAAACACATCAGTTAGCTCCTCTGAATGTGCAGGAAGCTTTGGCCGCAAGAAACATCTGCAGAAACCCTCTGGAGACCAAACAGGAGAGAAACCATTTAGTTGCTCAGTTTGTGGTAAAAGATACCTTCAAAAGAAGACCTTAACGACTCACATGAGACTTCATTCAAAAGAAAAATGTTCCACCTGCTCAGTTTGTAAAGCAAGTTTCTGTAAGCCTGGCAATTTGGTTAGACACATGAGAATCCACACAGGGGAGAAACCATTTAATTGCTCCGTTTGTAGTAAAAGTTTTGCACAAAAGAAAACTCTGAGACAACATTTGACTGTCCACACGGGTGAAAAACCATTTAGTTGCTCAGTTTGTAGTAAAAGTTTTGCACTAAAGAAAACTCTGAAACGACATTTGACTGTCCACACGGGTGAAAAACCACTTAGTTGCTCAGTTTGTAGTAAAAGTTTTGCACTAAAGAAAACTCTGAAACGACATTTGACTGTCCACACGGGTGAAAAACCTTTTAGTTGCTCAGTTTGTAGTAAAAGTTTTGCACAAAAGCGAACTCTGAGACAACATTTGACTGTCTACACAGGGGAGAAATCTTTTAGTTGCTCAGTTTGTGGTGAAGGATACCATCAGAAGAAAACCTTAATGAGGCACATGATACTTCATTCAAAAGAAAAATGTTACACCTGCTCAGTTTGTAACGCAAAATATTCTTTCAGTAGCAATTTGGTTAGACACATGAGAATCCACACAGGGGGGAAACCAGTAAGTTGTTTAATTTGTAGTAAAACATTTGCAGACCCTAGTAGTCTGAGACATTACGTGGTTTTCCAAACAGGGGAGAAATTTTTTAGTTGTTCAGTTTGTAGTAAACGTTTTACACTAAAGCAAAGTCTGACAAAACACTTGACTGTCCACACGGGGGAAAAGGACAGAGGAGCAATCAAATAAGGGAACTGTTGTTGCTCAGTTGGTAGTATAACATTCTTTCTGAAGAATACTTTAAAGACAGGGGATGTTTGAAGAAATCGACATTTGTGTACGAAATATTTTGCCATTAAAATAATTTCATTCACTCTGAACTCAGTTGTTTTGTTCTCCATTTGAAGTCCAAATTTAACGTATTCATATGTTGATATTGGGATATTTTGTGTATTGTACATGATCCAGAACTGGAAAGCATCCCAGAGGGGTGGGAGTCATAATTTTGAATATTCAGAGCCATAAAGTTGATAAAATTTATAAATTTCTTAAGATGTTATTTTATGATCTGTGCACTCTGCACCATTAATCATTAATGAATTATCTTTCTCCTTTTCTCTAATCTACTAAAATAAGATGTATTTTTCTCCCCTTCCTCTATCCCTTTAGCCAGAGCTAAATGTGTGTGTGTATATATATATATACATATACTGTATATATGTGTATATATGTATATATATGTGTATATATGTGTATATATATATATATGTGTATATATATATATGTATGTATATATGTGTATATATATGTGTGTGTGTGTATATATATATATGTATGTATGTATATGTATGTATATATGTATATATATGTGTATATATATATATATATAGATGCATATATATATACAGTGGGTACGGAAAGTATTCAGACCCCTTTAAATTTTTCACTCTTTGTTTCATTGCAGCCATTTTCCAAAAATCAAAAAAGTTCATTTTATTTCTCAGTAATGTACACTCAGCACCCCATCTTGGACAGAAAAAAACAGAAATGTAGAAATTTTTGCAAATTTATTAAAAAACAAAAACTGAAATATCACATGGTCATAAGTATTCAGACCCTTTGCCGTGACCCTCATATGTAACTCAGGTGCTGTCTATTTCTTCTGATCATCCTTGAGATGGTTCTACACCTTCATTGGAGTCCAGCTGTGTTTGATTATACTGATTGGACTTGATTAGGAAAGCCACACACCTGTCTATATAAGACCTTACAGCTCACAGTGCATGTCAGAGCAAATGACAATCATGAGGTCAAAGGAACTGCCTGAGGAGCTCAGAGACAGAATTGTGGCAAGGCACAGATCTGGTCAAGGTTACAAAAAAATTTCTGCTGCACTTAAGGTTCCTAAGAGCACAGTGGCCTCCATAATCCTCAAATGGAAGACGTTTGGGACGACCAGAACCCTTCCTAGAGCTGGCCGTCCGGCCAAACTGAGCTATCGGGGGAGAAGAGCCTTGGTGAGAGAGGCAAAGAAGAACCCAATGGTCACTGTGGCTAAGCTCCAGAGATGCAGTCGGGAGATGGGAGAAAGTTGTAGTAAGTCAACCATCACTGCAGCAATCCACCAGTCGGGGCTTTATGGCAGAGTGGCCCGAAGGAAGCCTCTCCTCAGTGCAAGACACATGAAAGCCCGCATGGAGTTTGCTAAAAAACACCTGAAGGACTCCAAGATGGTGATAAATAAAATCCTCTGGTCTGATGAGACCAAGATAGAACTTTTTGGCCTTAATTCTAAGCGGTATGTGTGGAGAAAACCAGGCACTGCTCATCACCTGTCCAATACAGTCCCAACAGTGAAGCATGGTGGTGGCAGCATCATGCTGTGGGGGTGTTTTTCAGCTGCAGGGACAGGACGACTGGTTGCAATCGAGGGAAAGATGAATGCGGCCAAGTACAGGGATATCCTGGACAAAAACCTTTTCCAGAGTGCTCTGGACCTCAGACTGGGCCGAAGGTTTACCTTCCAACAAGACAATGACCCTAAGCACACCGCTAAAATAACGAAGGAGTGGCTTCACAACAACTCCGTGGCTGTTCTTGAATGGCCCAGCCAGAGCCCTGACTTAAACCCAATTGAGCATCTCTGGAGAGACCTGAAAATGACTGTCCACCAACGTTTACCATCCAACCTGACAGAACTGGAGAGGATCTGCAAGGAGGAATGGCAGAGGATACCCAAATCCAGATGTGGAAAACTTGTTGCATCTTTCCCAAAACGACTCATGGCTGTATTAGATCAAAAGGGTGCTTCTACTAAATACTGAACAAAGGGTCTGAATACTTATGACCATGTGATATTTCAGTTTTTGTTTTTTAATAAATTTGCAAAAATTTCTACATTTCTGTTTTTTTCTGTCCAAGATGGGGTGCTGAGTGTACATTACTGAGAAATAAAATGAACTTTTTTGATTTTTGGAAAATGCCTGCAATGAAACAAAGAGTGAAAAATTTAAAGGGGTCTGAATACTTTCCGTACCCACTGTATATATATGTGTGTGTGTGTGTATAGACCGAGACCTTACATAAGCCCCTTGAGCTTTTTTAAGATATAGGTGATCTAGTTTTTCTTGTAGGTTAATGAATGTGCTTTTTATCACTATATAATCTCTCTCTCTATATCTATATAGATATGTATTGGACATTAGAGACAATTGGATCTCATATTTCTTTTGTTGGCTATGTTTGGAAAAGTAATTGTATCAAAAACTCCCTTAAAGTAAGTAAAAGTGCTTTGGATACAATTTCTTCAGAAGAAAAGTTGCGACACTTTTATCCAGTTTATGGCGCTTTTGCAGCAGAATGTCGCCTTTGAATGTTATTTCATACATTTTAGTATATTATTGGATTATTATTACTGATACCTTAACAGTATTTTCATGTTAGTTTAATCATTGGTAAATGTACTTCTGTTCTGCTAAACAAATCTACATTTAAAAATAACTTTTATGTAATGTATAAGTTATTGTTTAGTCTGATTTCACTATATATTTTATATATTTTAAAATTAGGCCACGTTGGTTGTAGGTCAAGCTTAAGATATTTTATTTTGAAGGCTAACCATCAGCAGAAACGGATGTTTACCTGTTGAGCAATATGGCGTCTAACGTCAATAGAAACAGTGATGTGGTGAGAACAGATGCGGTCCATCAGAGCCTGTGTGTGTCCGGATAAACCTGTCTGATGGACTTTGTGCTGCTCACCTTCTTTCTGAATGTTTTACCTCTGACTCATCTCCCGGAAGCTGCAAAGCTAATGACGCTAGCTTAGCATGCTAGCTGCTTAGCAACAGTTTGAAGGAGAGCAAACAGCGTTTTAGACGGAGTTTGTTCGGAGGAAAAGTTTCTGTCATTGTGTGAAAATGTCTAAAGTCCAAATGCTGAGAGGGCTGGTGGAGCAGCGACTAACTGCGGCTGCTGAAGAGATATTTGGGCTGTTTGAAAGAACGATAGCAGAGTACGAGGAGGAACTCTGTCGTTCAAAAGAGGAGAACGAGCGACAACAGAAACGACTGGACGCTGTTTTCAACCCTCAGCTCCGGCTGCACAGAGCAGGTTGGTACCTTCACTTCTTCTCTCCGTTCACACTCCGGTTACACTTCCAGGGTTAGCGTTGCAACCTTTAGACAACGTTGCCCTATCGTTCTTTTTTACATTCCCCTAAACTTTAAAAACACTTGAACAACCATGACACCAATTGTATTATTACTTTAAACTTAGCAGGAATTAATGAAGAGGCAAACTTGATGGGATTTAAAACTATACAATATAAAAAATTACAAAACATATATATACACAATAATCAGAATTAGTTTTATTGGTAATATAGACACATAATATAGACACATAATAGTGCAAGATGCATATTGGAATGATAAAGTACCGTATTTTAACATGTATGTAACACTGGACTATGGTCGCATTCATATGGTAGGTGTCCTTTATGTTAACGTGACACATTAACAGTTATTCAACTACACAATATCACACAGAACAACTACCAGGGCGTGGAGAAGTAAATACCTTTGAACAGCCTCTCAGGACAGAAAAAATATCAGGTGAAAAACGGCCTGATATTTTTGGTATCCCCTATGTAACTTTTGATAGACAACAGCAAACCTCTCCATATTTTGTCAGGTTGTTTATTATGAGCTATTAAACACACAAAATAACACCCATGATGACAGGACAGACCCTTTCAATGTTAGGGATGGGATACATAAAGTATCAGGTGAAAATCGGCCTGATATTTTGAGTACCTCCTATAACTCATATGGTAGACAGGTGAAAAAGTGTTTAACTGAAAAGCCATATTAAACTAAATTAAATTAAAACAGAAATCCCGTTAGAGGACAGGGAGGATACGCCTATCAGTCCATAATATTAAACAACGCTTATAAACATTTGACACGTCGCCTTAATGTAACAGACAAATACACGTATTTATGTAGTTAACTGAGACCCATGTTACTATGGAAAACCCTATCGAGTCTTCCACGTCGCTATTTGTTCCATTTAAGAGGTAAATTCAAAGTGCAGCAGTTAAACAATTCGAAGGGCAGCAGAAACTCTGCTCTGTGTGCATGCGCGCTCCCGCGGCCAGGGGATACAAATCCTGGCGGGGATACGCACATTGGCACGACACCGGCAGCGTGTTCAAGCACCCATGTGGACCCGTCCTCCAGCTCTGGCCATTTTGCTTTCAGCCCGCAATTAACTTCCTCATTCATTGGAACTTCATTTCAGTAAGAGTAACCTTTTCGCCAGACCCTCACAAGTTTCTGACTCACTCCAAACTTTCTTTCTGCTGCTCGATTACCATTTTCGGCTGCATATTTGACTACCTGCAGTTTGTAATCTGCAGGCAAAGATTTTGTTTTTGGGGGCATTTTGTTTGTGTTCAGTCTTTGGCTGATTCCCATTTCTCCGTCTTACCCCTACCCCTTACCACTAGCCCTTGGCCCTTGAAACCAAGTGGTAAGGGCTAGGGGTGAAACTATAGCCCTATGAAATGGGACATCACTTGGATAAGATAGAGAAATGAGATTCAGCCTTTCTCAGTTGTCTTTAGGAGCAGCATATAGTTTTCACATGCCTAGAGCGCCATCTCGCGGCTGTAGACGGTAATGTTTTCATTATTAATTAACATTTAAAAACATGTAAAATTATATACATTTTCATATATAAGTCGCACTGGACTATAAGTCACCAAAGCCAAACTATGAAAAACAATGTGACTTATAGTCTGGAAAATACAGTATTTAATATGTAGGTGAATGGCCAATGTGGGGATGACCCCACTTAGCAGTTCAGGAGAGTGACGGCAGTGGGAATGAAGCGGTTCTTGTGTCTCGTGGTGTCTGTGTGCAGAAGCACCTGCGAGGGGAGGAGGCAGGAGGATGTCAGCAGTGTAGAAGATGGCCAACAGCTCTTCCTGCAAAAAAAAGAGCTCCATGATTTTGAAGGCTCAGTCCTCAGCTGGCCTAAAAAGAAAGAAACAAAAGTTTGATATGTCATACTAAGAATGAACACGTTGACAAAAGCAAGACAAATTTCCATACTAACAACGCTGTTTTTTCTGATCACAAATATTGATAGTTTGATTTATGACCATCACATAGAAGAATTTCAAAAAACGCCATTATAGTTCAGACTTATTTTTGGAGCCAGTGGAGTCGCCTCTTGCTGAAAATTAGATAGAATGCAGCTTTAATGAGCTTCAGCATTGGCTTCACCTTTTAACCCCCCGAAGCGCTATTAATTATTTTTTACATTCTATGTTCTCAAGAAAAAGTGGTATACTATTTCTTTTGTTGTCTGGCCCTCAGTGCTCCCACAGCAACATGTCTGTAAGGAGGAGGAGGTTCTCTCTGACCAGCAGCTCTGTATTCAGAAGAGGAACTCCAGTCTGGACCGAGAGGACCCAGAGCCTCAACAGATTAAACAGGAACTGGAGCAACTGTGCACCAGTCAGTGGGGGAAACAGCTTGTACTGAAGCAGGAGACTGATACCTTTCGTCACAGTAACAACGTAAACAGCACTAACATGTCAGAGATTCACCGTAAGTGCCCTAGGTCTCTGGTTTGTTTTGCCTGTGTGTAAACGCAGACATCTGGTAGCTAGCGTTCATCAGCATATACGGCTTTTGGTCTATTTTCAAATAAATGGGACCATAATTTACAAAATGAACATCATGCTGCTGTATTGAAGAAGACCTAAAACTAGTGATTGAGATCATAAACTCATTATGAAAAGGTTGTAAATTAAGTGAGAAATAGGGTCATTTTCTCTTATACTCTTATAGATCAGACTTATATTTGGAGCCAGTGGACTACTTCAATGCAGTTAACCTAAACATTAAAAACATTATGGTTAGACATATGTAATAATTGCTACAGGCCTAACTGTGATTGTATGTAGTTTTATGTTGCAGCCTGAATGTCCATGACAGTTAAAGTTAAACTTTATTTCCCTTAGGTAAATGCATAACCCAGAAATGAACATAAAACATAATTAATAGATATAAAACATACCACAAATTGTTTTTAAAAGATCTTGTCATTTTGAAATGACAGTTTTCTAACAGTTTTTTCCGTGTGCTTGTATTTGATTCTTCTCCTCAGACGTCCAGCAGCTGTCGGTGGTTAAAGCAGAGGTTCCCCCAGAGCAGCAGGGGTGGAGCTCCAGTCTGGACCAGGAGGACCCAGACCCCCCACACATTAAAGAGGAACAGAAGGGAGAGCAGATTCAAGGGCTGGAGGAGGCTGATATCAAGTTCCCGTTCACTTCTGTCCCTGTGAAGAAAGAAGAAGGTGATGAGAAACCTCAATCCTCACAGCTTCATGGAAGCCAAACTGAGGAGAACAGAGAGGCAGAGAGAACAGGAGCTGATGGAGAGGACTGTGGAGAACCAGAACCAGCCAGGAACTCAGATCCAGATAGTCCTTTACAACCAGCTACTCATGACAAGACTTCAGGCTCCTCTGAATCTCAGACTGATGACAGTGCAGACTGGGAGGAGACTAGGGAACCTCAGACAGGTTTAAACCCTCTGCCAAACAATGAAGAACCTGTAAGTGATGTTGGATGTAACACTGGAAACACATCAGTTAGCTCCTCTGAATGTACTGGAAGCTTTGACCGCAAGAAACATCTGCAGAAACACTCTGGAGACCAAACAGGAGAGAAACCATTTAGTTGCTCAGTTTGTGGTAAAAGATACCTTCAAAAGAAGACCTTAACGACTCACATGAAACTTCATTCAAAAGAAAAATGTTCCACCTGCTCAGTTTGTAAAGCAAGTTTCTGTCAGCCTGGCAATTTGGATAAACACATGAGAATCCACACAGGTGAAAAACCATTTAGCTGCTCAATTTGTAGTAAAAGATTCACACAAAAGCAACATCTGAAACCACACTTGGCTGTCCACAAGGGGGAAAAACCATTTAGTTGTTCAGTTTGTAGTAAAAGATTCACACAAAAGCAACATCTGAAACAACACTTGACTTCCCACACGGGGGAAAAACCATTTAGTTGTTCAGTTTGTAGTAAAAGTTATGCACTAAAGCAACATCTGAAACGACACTTAACCTCCCACACTGGGGAGAAATTATTTAGTTGTTCAGTATGTGATAAAAGATTTGCGCACAAGCAACATCTGAACACACATTTGCCCGTCCACGCAGGGGAAAAACAATTTAGTTGTTCAGTTTGTAGTAAAAGATTTACACTAAAGCAAAGTTTGAAAAAACACTTGCGCATCCACAATGGGGAGAAATGATTATTTTGTTAAAGGTGCAATACGTAATACTAGAGTCCAAATTCAGAATACTGGAGAGAGCCGGCCCCTCCTCCCCAGACTCAAAGTTCACAGGGTTGCCAGGTTGAGAACGCTGACCCCAATGTCCCACAATGTCAATTAGTATGTTTACCTGCACATAATATTCTGTTTTTTCCCCTAATACCAAAAAAACAATATTCCGACTGAGCTGTTTACGGGGCTAATGAAAGTGAGTATCCCACTGATATTCCCGTTTACATGTAGCCGTGCAAAACATTTCAAAGTTTCCCAGCGGCGGAGGACTTGTTGGACCGTGTGAACACAGCGTCCCTCGTTCATTCCTTCAACCAGCTTCTTAAAAAGGTTGGCATAGCAATGTGTGCGCATATCCAAAAGACTGTTGATATCCAAGTCTTTGATTTTGATTTGGTTGCTATCTGTACACCAACCATAGCAACACACAGAGCTGACCATAAGCCAGCGGTAAAACCCTGATTGAGACAATCTATGAACGGAATGACTCATTTGAAATATCGCTCGATCACACAGATTTGTGATTCGTGATTAAAATTGGATTAATTGTGCAGCCACAACCAAGACACCGCTTGATTACGTTAGACTTGAGCGGTTGCATGGTTCTCGTTCAGTAGCCTGGTGCGCGGTCTCCAATCTATAACTCTTCAACAACTCTTTAAGTCCAATTGTGCTACTCGTTGTAGCTCATTTCCTGATTGATTCTAACACCACTCCTGTGGAGGCACTAATGAGGTAAAAAAAACAACAGGAGTGACGTATGGCACTCGATTATCCCGGTTCAGTGACACAACTCGGGTTAATTAACCAGGTCTTTGGTCAGTTTGTCAACACTACACTGATCGGACTTAATACCCCCAAAAAACCAGCAGCGCCCAGTGTTTACAGCGAGGAGGTAGGGGTGTCCTGTTACGGCCACGGGCGGCGCACGGCGGATTCACCGGGGATAGCGTACTTTAGCCGGCACTTGTGAAGCTGAAGTAAATAGCTAAAACAATATAGCATTAGAAAAGGTAAGACGTAAGAAGTTACACATAAGTTTTACACTATTAAATTAACTGAAAACATCACTAGATAATTTATATTCATACTTGAACGCAAAGAATGTGCTTTTTAACCCTCATGTTGTCCTCATGTTGTCCTCATGTTGTCCTCATGTTGTCCTCATGTTGTCCCCATGTTGTCCTCATGTTGTCCCCATGTTGTCCCCATGTTGCCCTCATGTTGTCCCCATGTTGTCCCCATGTTGTCCCTCATGTTGTCCCCACGTTGCCCTCATGTTGTCCCCATGTTGTCCCCATGTTGTCCTCATGTTGTCCTCATGTTGTCTTCATGTTGTCCCCATGTTGTCTTCATGTTGTCCCCATGTTGTCCTCATGTTGTCCCCATGTTGTCCTCATGTTGTCCTATATCAATGTTCTTTATAATTCCCAAAATAACATGATTGATTCCACCCAACGCTCTTTGCCAAGTCCAAATCTCTACTTTCATTAATTTTGGGGCGTCTTATTCAATTTTATAGCATTGTAAAACAAATGGAAGTGTTTTTGAAATAGTATTGAGTAAAAGTTGACATATTCCAGTCTGTGATTATCATCAACATCCATTCCTTTAATTTTAGTCTCAATAATTCCTAATTTCTGCTTTTCTAACTCAAACATTAGGTATAATTTCCTATAAATGAGGTTTATTGACCATACATTCCTAAAATAACTGTAAAACTGAAGTTAATAAGTTAGTGTTGTAGTGTTGAAAATGCCAAAAAAAAGTGACAAACATTGAAAAAAGCGTCAAAAGTGTTGAAAAAAGGACAAAAATGTAAGAAAAGGTTAAAAACATTGATAAAAAGCGTCAACAAAAAGTGTTGATTTTCAATTTTGATGCAAAGACAACGCAAGGGTTAAATGAAATGTATTTCAGGGGCAGTTAAAGTTTACCCTGCAGAGACTAATACCCTCTCTGTTGTCTCAGCACGCCACGCCTAGCCACCGTGCTACTCCAGAGCCGGTTTGACTGGTTTTACTGGTTTTACTGGGTTTTGAGTCAACTGGTGATCGGGGCAGATAGGCGCACTAACCAGGAAAAAACATTTTTATCACTTTGCTTCTATTTCACATTCATTTGTCGGTCGTGCCTTTCTTTAAATGGTTGTTCATTTCTTTAATGTTTTAATTTCTTATACTGCACTGTAACTTTTATTCTATTATTACCCCAAACATTAGGTGTAATTTCCTATAAATGAGGTTTATTGACCATAAATTCCAAAAATAACTGTAAAACTAAAGTTAATAAGTTAGTGTTACGTAGTGTTAAACGTAAATTTCCATAGATGCACTGTTCTTTCTGTGAAGATCACCCAGAAACTGTTTTGCACCTTTTCTGGTATTGTTCACACACCAGAAGATTTTGGCGAAACCTCAGCAGATTCATCATTGACCAGATACTAGTTATCTATATATTATATTCATAGGACAAATCTATCTGTAAAATTCTGTTTATAGTAGTATTCATCTCTATATTTATTCAGTACATATCCATGTCCTGCACTTACTGCTACTGCACTTCTGGTTAGACCTAAACGGCATTTTGTTGCCTTGTACCTGTGTAATGACAATAAAGTTGAACCTAATCTAATCTAATCTAATCTAATCTAATCTAAACGAGATCGCTGCAGTCGGCAGCAGAGAAACAAACTACAATGTAAGTTAATAAGATAATTGTCTAATTATCTAATCTAATCTTTAAAGACTTTGCCTTATTGTGGGAGAATGTTGTATTTTGCTTTTATAGAATTCAATGTAAAGAAAAGATGTATTCTACTATAAATGTACTAATTCTTTTGGCAAAGTTTCACATTCATAAATGTAAATTCAGCACTAAAAAACCTAATTTTACACTTTACACATGAAGTTGTAATTTATATAAACCTAATTTCGGGATCCATGTTATTTTTTTATACTTTTGTATGTCATTTGTGTTCTGTTTCCTATTTTTGCAATAAAAAAACACAGATCTCAATACATGTAATCCATGTTGTAGCCTGTTATTGAATTAACTTGTGATGCCGTTGCAAGAACGAAGACCGACAACGTAGGTGGTTATATCGATGCCTGTTTTAAATACCGCAAAGGTCAAATGTTGTCATTCTTATTTCTGTCATAATCCTGTTTAATGTGTTGGTAATTAGGTTTATTTAAACCGTCTGAAAACAACTCGAAGACCTGCAGCTGGAACACAAATGAAATAAGCAAAACAGAGCTATATTAATTAATCACAACAGGTAATAATAAGAAGAAGAAGAATGGAGCCTTTATTAGTCCCACAAGGGGAAATTACAATTTTACACTCTGTTGTTAACATTAACATAAGCACAGGCTAATTACTGCTAATTAACATGCTAGTTAACATAAACATAAGCACAGGCTAATTACTGCTAATTAACATGCTAGTTAACATTAACATAAGCACAGGCTAATTACTGCTAATTAACATGCTAGTTAACATAAACATAGGCACAGGCTAATTACTGCTAACTAACATGCTAGTTAACATTAACATAGGCACAGGCTAATTACTGCTAACTAACATGCTAGTTAACATTAACATAGGCACAGGCTAATTACTGCTAACTAACATGCTAGTTAACATTAACATAGGCACAGGCTAATTACTGCTAACTAACATGCTAGTTAACGTTAGTAATTAAACCTAAACATCTGATGTAAGTCCAAACTGTCTGGGAGCTTCTCCTGTACTATACGGTAATTCCTCTACTGTGTGACAGCAAGTCATGTGGTTATGACGCAATCGTTAGCCCATTTTTATAAAACATAAAACGGAGTCATAACGTGAGCTACAAGGTAACAGAGCCTTTTATACATTGTTGTGTTTCTTTAGAAATAAACAATGGACGAATAGAGTCTTTAAACGCTTCAGATGGAAAGTTATTCGCTATCAAAGTGGCGCCAAAATGAATGGGAGTCAATGGGATGCTAACGGCAGGTGATGGCTTGGTAGCATTAAAATGGCGCCATGGGAGCTCCGCTTAGAGAGGAGAGGCGTATCCCCGTGGTAGAAACAGTGGAGTCGCTTTGATGTGGTGAGAACAGGACTGATCCACCAGAGACTCGGATAAACCTGTCTGATGGACTTTGTGCTGCTCACCTTCTTTCTGAATGTTTTACCTCTGACTCATCTCCCGGAAGCTGCAAAGCTAATGACGCTAGCTTAGCATGCTAGCTGCTTAGCAACAGTTTGAAGGAGAGCAAACAGCGTTTTAGACGGAGTTTGTTCGGAGGAAAAGTTTCTGTCATTGTGTGAAAATGTCTAAAGTCCAAATGCTGAGAGGGCTGGTGGAGCAGCGACTAACTGCGGCTGCTGAAGAGATATTTGGGCTGTTTGAAAGAACGATAGCAGAGTACGAGGAGGAACTCTGTCGTTCAAAAGAGGAGAACGAGCGACAACAGAAACGACTGGACGCTGTTTTCAACCCTCAGCTCCGGCTGCACAGAGCAGGTTGGTATAAGGTGACCAGACGTCCCCGGTTTCCGGGGACAGTCCCCGGTTTTGGTGACCTGTCCCCGGCTGGATCTGTCCCCGGAAATGTCCCCGGTTTTCACTGTGACTGACAGACCCGATACTGGAATGAAAGAAAGAAAACTCTGACCAAACGGAGCCGATCGAGCAGCGCTGCTCAGAGCTCAGAGATGTTTTAGAAAGCCGTATTTTACCATGCTAAAATCACTGATTATTTACATGGAGTCTGGTGGAGATATGCTGCTCTATACACGCTAAAATCACTGATTATTTACATGGAGTCTGGTGGACTTTTATGTTTTAATCTTTAACAGAAAGGTCAGCCTCCTTAGAAATCCTTTCCATAATGTTATCAGACACTTAGAATATTAATCTGAGTCTGTCAGCAGCAAAACGAGCACTTTATGAACGTAAATACAAGCTGGACAATTATCCCATTAACTTCCATTGTAGCTTGTTTCTCTGCTGCCGACTGCAGCGATCTCGTTTCATACTGCATCAATGTCAAAGGAAAATCTTTCCTCAATAGTTTATATTGTATCCGATACTCAGCTCTAGGTCTAGTGTCCCCGTTTTAAGTTTTACAAAAATTTAAAAACATGACGTGTTTTGGAGGTATTTACGCTTCTGAGCTGAAAATGTGATTTAGTCTGAGACATCTGGTCACCTTATTTTACACTGACATCAGATGTCCCCGGTTTTCACTGTGACTGACAGACCCGAAATTATAATGAAAGAAAGAAAACATGAATGTTGCTTAATATGGAAATGGCTGGTAGGTTGGCTTCACTCACCAGCCAAAAGAAACAATGGAAATATAATGAGTGGCTGGTCAAATGTTAAACATTTACCAGCCATTTGGCTGGTGAACAAAAAAGTTAATTTTTAACCCTGCGCACAACCTCTGCGCAGACTCAGAGCTCATAGATGTTTTACAAAGCCGTTTTTTTATGATGCTATAATTACTGGTTATTTACATGGAGTCTGGTGGGTTTAGCGAACGCAATTTCGGATCTTTAACAGGAAGCTCGACCTCCTTAGAAATCCTTTCCATAATGCTATCAGACACTTAGAATATTAATCTGAGTCTGTCAGCAGCAAAACGAGCACTTTATGAACGTAAATACAAGCTGGACAATTCTCCCATTAACTTCCATTGTAGCTTGTTTCTCTGCTGCCGACTGCGATGTCGATCTCGATTTAGATTAGATTAGATTAGATTAGATCAGATTCAACTTTATTGTCATTACACAGGTACAAGGCAACGAAATGCAGTTTAGGTCTAACCAGAAGTGCAGTAGCAGCAGGTGCAGGATATACACTGGTTCCATAAGTGCAGGACATGGATATGTACTGAATAAATATAGAAATTAATACTATTATAAACAGAATTTTACGGATAGATTTGTCCTATGAATATAATATGAAGATAACTAGTATTGTGAACATTTACAGCTGGATATGTACTGAATATAATATACAGGTGGATATTACTATAAATAGAATTTTTAATACTGGACCAATGTCAAAGGAAAATATTTCCTCAATAGTTTATATTGTCTCTGATACTCAATGAGCTGTTGCAGAAACAAGTCAGACGCAATAAAGCAAAAGCTGTCAGATAAATGTAGTTCAGTAACCATGACAACATTCCCCTCTGAGGTGTAGTGAGGTGTGTGGAGGAGCAGCAGGGGTGAGTCTAGGATCAGACCTTTAGGGGGGCTCAGCCCCTAATGAGAATGGGGCCTACATGAAATGTTATCATATTTACTATATGCATAAATGTTTGCACACCCATTACTCTCTGTAAAATACCTCACAAACTCTTCACTCAACACATGCATCAGTACAACAAGCGGTTCCCGAGTAATCCGGTTTTGAAATTGCAACAAAAGTTCTACATGGTCTCCAGAATTATAATGTATCCTCATGTAAACTATTTATCTCAACGCAAACATTTTTGTAAATTGCTTAGCCAGTGTATCCCACCATAATGGTTATTATATTGCCATATTCCAGAAAATCCCACTTACAGTATAGAGTATACAGTATATCCCACTTACAAATATGAATATAAATTTCTACTGGTATGCTTCCTAGTGACATTAATGCAAAATTATAACAAAAAAACGATTCCACCTGTGTGTGCATGGTTAAAATTCTGAAGTGCAAAATAGTTCAGATGAGGTAAATAGTTGTATAATTGATCAGCAACTGTGCCAACGTGCCATTTGCTTATGGCCAGACAAGGCAAGTATCTTAATAGAAGTTGCAGTCACATCACTCCCTCTCTCACCCAAGTGAGGGAGCGGTGCTGTGGTGTTGAGTGATACTGAGATTGAAAAGTGGCTGATGGTCAGCCACCGTGGTACATCGGCATAAACCAATCCCCTGGCGGCACTGGCCGCTCGCTACGCTGACCTGTGCCGGTTGAATTCCACCGGGACACAGCTTAGTGGCAAGTGGAAGTGGTAGGCAGTGTCGGGCAAGTTACTTCCAAAATGTAATACATTATAGATTACTAGTTATTGCCATTTTTTGTAATTAGTAATTTATTGAGTTTTTGAACACCAAACTTCCCTTTCCTGAGCCACATCAACCAGCTCCAGCTGGGGGATCCCGAGGCGTTCCCAGGCCAGGTTGGAGATATAATCCCTCCACCTAGTCCTGGGTCTTCCCCGAGGCCTCCTCCCAGCTGGACGTCCCTCCACCTAGTCCTGGGTCTTCCCTGAGGCCTCCTCCCAGCCGGACGTCCCTCCACCTAGTCCTGAGGTCTGCCCCGAGGCCTCCTCCCAGCTGGACGTCCCTCCACCTAGTCCTGGGTCTTCCCTAAGGCCTCCTCCCAGCTGGACGTCCCTCCACCTAGTCCTGGGTCTTCTACAGGGCGTGCTCCCAGCCGGACGTCCCTCCACCTAGTCTTGGGTCTTCCCCGAGGCCTCCTCCCAGCTGGACGTCCCTCCACCTAGTTCTGGGTCTTCCCCGAGGCCTCCTCCCAGCTTGACGTCCCTCCACCTAGTCTTGGGTCTTCCCCGAGGCCTCCTCCCAGCTGGACGTCCCTCCACCTAGTTCTGGGTCTTCCCCGAGGCCTCCTCTCAGCTGGACGTCCCTCCACCTAGTCCTGGGTCTTCCCTAAGGCCTCCTCCCAGCTGGACGTCCCTCCACCTAGTCCTGGGTCTTCTACAGGGCGTCCTCCCAGCCGGACGTCCCTCCACCTAGTCCTGGGTCTTCTACAGGGCGTCCTCCCAGCCGGACGTCCCTCCACCTAGTCTTGGGTCTTCCCCGAGGCCTCCTCCCAGCTGGACGTCCCTCCACCTAGTCTTGGGTCTTCCCCGAGGCCTCCTCCCAGCTGGACGTCCCTCCACCTAGTTCTGGGTCTTCCCCGAGGCCTCCTCTCAGCTGGACGTCCCTCCACCTAGTCCTGGGTCTTCCCTAAGGCCTCCTCCCAGCTGGACGTCCCTCCACCTAGTCCTGGGTCTTCTACAGGGCGTCCTCCCAGCCGGACGTCCCTCCACCTAGTCCTGGGTCTTCCCAGAGGCCTCCTCCCAGCTGGACGTCCCTCCACCTAGTCCTGGGTCTTCCCCGAGGCCTCCTCCCAGCTGGACGTCCCTCCACCTAGTTCTGGGTCTTCCCCGAGGCCTCCCCCCCAGAATTGTGGGGGAACCTCAGACTAAAAAAAAGTTGTGAACCACTGGTGATGAATTTTAAACACTTAATCCTTTTGTTCATTAACCCACGAAGACAGTGGTTCCTAAACTGAAGAGCCCCACGTTATAACACATCAACAACTGGTCCTTATATTTAATAAATACATATTTATTCACTTATAGGTCTTATGTCCAACTTATCATTGACCGTAAACATATTGGGGTAGACAGAACCTATTGTGTGTTTACTAGGTTTTTTGGTTTGGAGACATTTTTCTTCAATAACAGTGGTATCCTATGTCTTTTGTTGTCTGTCCCTCCAGAGCTCCCACAGCAACATGTCTGTAAGGAGGATGAGGTTCTCTCTGACCAGCAGCTCAACATGCCAATTATTACCTCTGTGGAATCAGAAGCAAACAGTGACCACCAGCTCCATAGAAATGAGAGCCAAGACCAGAAAGGAGGCAAGCATGGAGACTCAGGATCAACTAGAAATGCAGAGCCAGAACCACAGAAGAGACAACACAAGAGCAGAAGTCACAGTAACAACGTAGACAACACTAACATATCAGAGATTCACCCTAATACTCAAACAGGTAAAAGGTCTTTTTATATGTGACACATATGGGAAAGTTTAAGTATAATTCAGGTTTGAAGAAACACCTAAGAATCCACAAAAGTAAGAAGTCATATTCTTGCAAAACATGTAGAAAAGACTTTAGCCAAAATAGTGGCTTGTTGGTCCAATTGAGAACTCACACAGGTGAGAAGCTGTACATTTACAAGAACTTTTATACTTTGATATATTCTATATATACACTTCTCTACACCCTTCTGTTCTGGAAATTGCTCAGAAACCCTCTGTATATTGTAAATATATCTAGGAAAACCTTCTAAATCTTCTAAATGCCCTAGGTCTCTGGTTCCAGATAATGCAAGCGCTAGCTAGTTTGGTCTGCAAGATGCTACCGAATTCTGAACAAGACATACTTTTTTGGAGATGCAAATTGTTCTAATTACCTTTTTGATGAAGTGAAAACCCAATGACAGGGTAAAAGTTTAAGTTGAAAACACGTACCGCATCCAAAATCAAGGTGAACTCTGTTTTAATGTACTCAACAAGGGTTGGGTTTCCGGTACATAGACAGACCAACAACGGGACAATTTCAATAATTTTCACTTATTCATCATTCAGAGTTAAACTCCACAAGCGGCTGCGGGTTTAACAACCTCGCTGGCTGGCCGTGTCCACACACACACACACCACACACCACACACCCACACACCACACTACACCACACACCACACACCACACACCACACACCACACCACAGCAGGCAGAGACTGGGGAGAGAGACAAACCTGTTTTTCTTTGGGAGACTTGTTTAAATTATGACATAGGCTATATAGATTTAGTATTTAGCTCATACTTTTTATTGTATTAGCTTTCTGATTTATTAAAAGTTGAATTTCAGTCTATGATAAGTGAACAGTCTTACATTAAGTGGTAACATGCTAAGGCATGTTATTCAGACTAAAGGGGAGACACGCCCCTTTTATGAATTTTAATTGCTAATTTCCAGCTGTTGTCTCTGGGCATATACAGTGAACTACAATAATATAGAAATGGTAATTCCACATAACAATAATAGGTACACTAGGGCTGCACAGTTAATACAATTTTAATCACGATTTTCAAAAAGTTCAAAAGATCAAAGTTGCGTAATCGAGCAATATTTTAAATGTGTCATTCCGTTTATAGAACGCTCCGGGTTTTTTTGCAAAGCCAATCTACCGCTCCATAAACCAATGTCTGATTTTGTGCCAATCAGAGTTGTCCCCTGCACCGCGCAGCTTAGTTTCTAAATGTAGACAGTAACAGAGGACAGAGTAAGGGGAGGAAAATGCCACAACAGATAGCAGTTGGTTATACATCGCTCACAGTGTTTACCAGTTTACCAGTAAACGCAACATTTTGTCTCGTCTGTGTTGTTTTTCAGAGTTTTCAACAGCAGTGACCAGTGCTAGTTGGCTCACAGGGCTCTAGGGTGCTAGTTAGCGTCTGTTAGCTCACAGGGCTCTAAGGTGCTAGTTAGCGTCTGTTAGCTCACAGGGCTCTAGGGTGCTAGTTAGCGTCTGTTAGCTCACAGGGCTCTAAGGTGCTAGTTAGCGTCTGTTAGCTCACAGGGCCCTAGGGTGCTAGTTAGCGTCTGTTAGCTCACAGGGCTCTAAGGTGCTAGTTAGCGTCTGTTAGCTCACAGGGCTCTAAGGGGCTAGTTAGCGTCTGTTAGCTCACAGGGCCCTAGTGTGCGACTAACATTTTTCTGCGCAGCCCCGCCCCCATTCACTCCCACCCGGCTGCCTGGCAACATGGAGAGACACAGCGGCGATAAAGCCGGTCCCCACTTCTGACATTTTTCTACAGTTTTAATTGTTGCTGGTAACTCTGCTATTGCGGCCGCCATGGTGAAAAACACAGAAGAAGTTACTAAATGCAACTAACTTCAGGTCGTAGAGTGATAGCGTGTGAGACTGCCTGCTGGACCCATTCATAATGAGTCAGCCGTCACTCTGTGAGTAGCGTCCATTGCACTCCACCTCTCTCCCTAGCTCTTTTAATCAGTTATTGTTGAAAACAAGTGAAGGAGCTTTCTTAGAAATACATGTCTTTTTAAAATATATCCTAGGCTATTTATTTCAGATCATTTTTATTTACATGTGTTGCAGCTGTACAATGTACAACTGCAACATAAGAGGAATGTAGCACAATATGGATGTGAAAGCAATTATAAATAGCCTATATAACAATAAAATTAGTTTTGGTTAAAATCAACAAATAATTGTGATAATTAATCGTGATCTCAATATTGATCAAAATAATTGTGATTATTATTTTGGCCATGATCGTGCAGCCCTGAGGGAAACCTAGGACGCCCCAGTGCATAGGCCTACTTCTTTTTTCAAATTAAACTGATTTAGGCTTTAAGCGCATTATGAAAAGGTTGTAAATTAAGGGAGAGGTAGGGTTATTTTATCTTATACTCTTATGGATCAAACTTATTTTTGGAGCCAGTAAAGTTGCCCCATGCTGAAAAGTAGATAAAATGCAGCTTTAATGAGCATTAGCATTGGCTTCACTTTTTAGCCGGCCAAGGCTCCAGACGTTATTTTTACAGTCTATGTTCTCAATTGAAAGAGAACAAATGTTCTGTTCTTTTCTACATTAACATTAGTATCCTATTTCTTTTGTTTTCTATCTCTCCAGAGCTTCCACAGCAACATGTCTGTGAGGAGGAGGTTCTCTCTGACCAGCAGCTCTGTATTCAGAAAAGGAACTCCAGTCTGGACCAAGAGGACCCAGAGAAACTGTGCACCAATCAGGAGGGAAAGGAGGATAACTTTCGTCACAGTAACAACGTAAACAACACTAACGTGCCAGAGATTCACCGTAATACTCAAACAGGTAAGCGTGTTTTATGTAACACGTGGGAAAGAGTCTAATTCAGGTTTGACGAAAAACCTGAGAATCCACACAGGTGAGAAGTCATATTCTTGCAAAAAGTGGACAAGATTGCAGACAAAATAGTGGCTTGTTGGTTCAATTGAGAACTCGCACAGGTGAGAAGCTGTACATTTCCAAGAACTTTATTATTTTGATATATTCTGTCCTGTACACTTATCTGCACACAATAGTTCTGTCAATTGTATATTGTATTGTTAATACACTGCATCTAGGAAAGCCATACATTCCCTAAGTGCCCTAGGTCTCTGGGTTGTTTCACCTGTGTATAAAGGCAGACATCCGGTAGCTACCGTTCATCAGCATGTACGGCTTATGGTCTATTTTAAAATAAATGGGACCATAATTTACTAAATGAACATCATGCTGCTGTATTGAAGAAGACTTGAAACTAGCGATTGAGATCATAAACTCAATATGAAAAGATTTTAAATGAAATAGATCAGACTTTTTGTGGAGCCAGTGGTGTCAATATGAATGTCAATATGAAATTACAGTTTTCTAACAGTTTTCTCCATGTACATGTATTTGATACTTCTCCTCAGACATTCAGCAGCTGTCGGATGTTAAAGCAGAGGTTCCCCCTGAGCAGCAGGAGTGGAGGTCCAGTCTGGACCAGGAGGACACAAAGCCTCCACCCATTAAAGAGGAACAAGAGGAACTCTGGACCAGTCAGAAGGGAGAGCAGCTTCAAGGGCTGGAGGACGCTGATATCAAGTTCCCGATCACTTTTATCCCTGTGAAGAAAGAAGAAGAAGATGATGAAGAGAAACCTCAATCCTTACAGCTTCATGGAAGCCAAACTGAGGAGAACAGAGAGGCAGAGAGAACAGGAGCTGATGGAGAGGACCGTGGAGGACCAGAACCAGCCAGGAACTCAGATCCAGATAGTTCTTCGCAACCAGCTACTCATGACAAGACTTCAGACTCCCCTGAGACTAATGACACTGGTGACATTGAGGAGACTAGGGGTCCTCACTCAGGTTTAAACTCTCTACAAAACAATGAAGAACCTGTAAGTGATGTGGGATGTAACACTAGAAACACATCAGTTAGCTCCTCTGAATGTGCTGGAAGTTTTGACCACAACAAACATCTGCAGAAACACCCTGGAGTCCAAACAGGAGGGAAACCATCTAGTTGCTCAGTTTGTGGTAAACGATTTCCACACCCTTGTAGTCTGAAACAACACTTAACTGTCCACACAGGAGAGAAACCATTTAGTTGCTCAGTTTGCCATAGAAGATTTGCACTAAAGCAACATCTGACACGACACTCGTCTTCCCACATTACAGAGAAATTATTTAGTTGTTCAGTTTGTGATAGAAAATTCGCACAAAAGCATTATCTTAATCGACACTTGGCTTCCCACACCGGGGAGAAATCATTCAATTGCTCCGTTTGTGATAAAAAATTCTCACAGAGTAAAAATCTGAAACGACACTTGACCGTCCACACGAAGAAGAAACCATTAAGTTGTTCAATATGTAATAAAGGATTCTCTGTTAAGGAGGCCTTAAGGAATCACATGAGACTTCATTCAGAAGGAAAAATTTTAAACTGCTCAGTTTGTAAAACAAGTTTCAGTAACAAAAGCAATTTGATGAGACACATGAGAATCCACACGGGGGAGAAACCATTTAGCTGTTCAGTTTGTGAAAGAAGATTCTCTCAGCTCACTCATGTCAAAAGTCACAAGTGTGTTGGTGAGAACAGCAGAAATAAATGAAGGTGCAAAGATACTCGCTGAGACATTTTCTTCTCCAACAGGATTGGGAAGTTCTGAAAGGATGACTTTGTTCGACACTGATCAGCTAAAAAACGGTCAGATTTAAGCCCGAAACAGACTCTAAACCAGTGGTTCTCAACCGTTGAATGGGAACAGATTGGGATTGGTGCAGTGTCGTAAATCCTCGTAAAACAGGATTCTCACCTTGCGCATGCTCACAGATCGGGTACCAACAGCTCCCTCTCCTCACCTACATGAGTTCCACCAATCGGAGGCATCCCTGTGGGATTGTGGGATTGTTCAGGATTGTGGGTAATGAAGTACTTATCCAAGACATTGCGAATAAAAGACATTTATCTCAAAACAAGATTGGTGCCCCATGAACTTTTGGCATCTATATGAGCATATACAATTGCTTAGCTGGTTTTACGTCTACCATCCACAGTTACAATTTTAGGGCTTCTACTCCAATTGTCAATGGAGAAATTGCATTGTATTGTATCCAGAACCCGCTTTGGGCGGGACCGTTGAGCTCTTTAAGTTCGCAAAAAACAAAACAAATAAGAAAACACAGTCGCCTTCAAAATAAAAGCAATGCAGTTGTATTTTGCATGATATACACTTGTTTTTGTTTGATTGCTAACTTCCCATTGACCTCACTTGGGCCGGATAGGGCTGCCCATAGGGCCGGATGTGGCCCGCGAGCCCAAACTTTTTCAGCTCAAAGGAAGCTACGCAATCATTGTTCTTCTGTTTCTCTTTGTCTCTGTTTTGATTTCTAGCCAGTGTGCCTTTTTGGTATTCCATTTATTCATTGATTAAACTGTTTTTAAGTTGTGTAAAAGTGTCATAGTATTTTATGCTCCCTGTACAGTACTATCATTTAAATAAATGTTTGTGTGCAGCCCAAAGAAATAAATGTTTCAACAAAAAAGGAAAAATTAAATTAAGTAAAAAAACAAAATACAAATATGTGTGGCAGAAGTACAGGATTCAAGGATTAAGCTAATGTCAAAATGCTGTTTACATGTTAAGGTATCAGTAATAATAATAATCTAATAACATACTAAACTGTATACAATATTACCCTTCAAAAGGGCATTCAGCTGCAAAACAACTAGAAACTAGAACTGCAAGCAGTTATGGCGGGGTCCGAGCCTCATCACGCCAGTCGTCATCGGCAAACCGGGGAGCTCGCGAAAGTGGAACCCAAAGCGTAACGCGGGGAGGCAAACGTCAGGAAGTATTGAGAGGTGTGAGCTGCAAGGCTGGCAGTACATTGCCGTTGCAAATATCCCAGAGCCCCAAAGGATTTTCAACAACACCTGGTCCGTCTAGCTCAATATCCAATCAATCCAGCTTAATAGCTCAGTTTCAGGAAAAACTGAGCTATTAGAAAATTTGGGCTGCATTGAGGTCACTTGAATGTTAAAAAGGTCGTAGAACCATAAAGACAAATGAATAAAAAATAGCAACATGAATCTCACAGATATATAATATCACGCACAGCAATGCCACACAATCATTTGTGTTGTCTAAAACCGTTCTATATATTTGGAGTTCGGACATTATAACTCATATAAATGACAAATTATTTACATTTCTTACATACAGTATATCAATCTTTAGAAAAAGTGACAAATGTCGAAAAAGACGACCAAAAGTTTGTGGTAAAGGATTTGCACAAAAGGAAACTCTGAAAAAACACTTGACAGTCCACACGGGGGAGAAACCCTTTAGTTGTTCATTTTGTAGTAAGAGATTTCCACAAAACCAAAATCTGAAACAACACTTGACTGTCCACACTGGGAAAGAACCGTTTACTTTCAGCATTAACGGTAAAAGTTGTACTCGGCAGAAGTTAAGAGCAGCGAGTGTGTTGGTGATAGTGGTGTAATGGACCATAGTTAATCGGTATAAACACTCACAATTCAGAATGCACGTGAATCGCTGACTAATTGCAAAGTTTAGCCATAATAATAGTGTGAAATCATTTTTTACTGCCGCTGTTAGTGAACCCTCTCAGCCCGAGCTCATCATATAGGACAAAAAACTGCTTCTCGGATTCATAACTTCTCTTTAAACTAGCCGCCATGTTTCATTCTATTTCTATTCTTTCTTTCTTTTAAATAGTTATTTTTCATCCCATGTATATTTGTGTGTGTGCGTGTGTGTGTGTGGGGGGGGGGGAGAGATTGATGTTACGGTATTTTCAGTGGCTGTACATCACTATTTGTTCTGTTTGAATGAAAATAAAATTAAAATGTTATCAAAATATATAAATATATATATATATATATATATGGTTTTATGGTGATATGCAGAAATATATATATTTCTGGTGACATCTACGGGTTTGACTACAGTAGATTGACTGAAATATCTTGCTAGCTTTTGTACATACCCTGCCTTTGAAGCCGGTGCAGATTCCAAAATAAGCTTTTTTTAGATGAAATTGAGCACATAGGCTAAATAAAGGTATTATTTTGTTCATATAATTACAATACACTGTACCCACTACAATACATAAGACTATACCACTGATTCTAAACCATATGAAAAAACATTGAAAAGCAACATGGACATGATATACAGCTTCGATGCCGCACATACAGCTACAGAAAATCATTCATACCACAAACAATAACACTTTTTCACATGTCATCACTGGGTGCTAGATAAGACTTTTGGACACCATACTACTGCACTAATGCAACCTGCACAATTGGTTTATTTACATTTACATTTAGCATACATTTTAGAATATTATTGAAGCAGTTGCACATTTTTGTTTACCCATCCTGTACATATTCAAATATTTGTTCTTTTACTTTATTTTATTCATATTATTATTTCATGTAGTATTTCATTTATATTTATATTCTGTGCTTTGTGACTGTTTTTGCTGCTGTAACACTGGAATTTCCCCTTTTTCTTGGGATCAATAAACATCTATCTATCTATGTATATAGGTTTGATAACCTTTATTTTGAAATGGTGTCGGAAGTAGTTGTCTTTACCGCGGCTAACTTGATCAATATGGAGTCTAAATGAAGAAGTTTCTTCCCGGATCTTTGTTGTGATTTTACCGCGGGAGTCGAGCTCTTTCCGTCACGTAGCTCACCAGATACAACCGGGGTGAGGCACCGGAGCCCGTACGTTTGGGAGAACTTGTTCAAGTGGACTTTGTGTAAATATTCGGGGCGTTTTATCTCGGACTTTCCGTTAGCCAAGAATGCTAACGGAACTTAGCGTAGCATGCTAGCTGGAAACAGACCGAGACTGAGCGCTAGTAGGAGAGACCATTGAATAGAGAACAAACTGTACGTTTAATGGACACACAATGTTCAGATAAACCTGTCTGACTGGACTCTGTGTTGCTCCATTTATTTAAAAAAACGCCTGAATTATGTCCTGGTGTCCTGCGGAGCTAAGGAAGTTAGCTTGCTAGCAGGAAGTAGACGGACCCGAACGTAACTTCTCCGCGCAGCGAGTAAACGGATTTTAACGCATTGTGTTTGTTTCTGTAATTTAGTAAAAAAAATGTCTAAAGTCCAAATGCTGAGAGGGCTGGTGGAGCAGCGACTAACTGCGGCTGCTGAAGAGATTTTTGGGCTGTTTGAAAGAACGATAGCAGAGTACGAGGAGGAACTCTGTCGTTCAAAAGAGGAGAACGAGCGACAACAGAAACGACTGGACGCTGTTTTCAACCCTCAGCTCCGGAAACAACGAACAGGTTGGTACAGCTTCATTGAGCTATTAAGCTAAGGGGACCAGATGTCTCAGACAACATCCGGGGACATTTTCAGCTCAGAAGCGTAAATACCTCCAAAACACGTCATGTTTTTAATTTTTGTAAAACTTAAAACGGGGACACTAGACTTAGAGCTGAGTATCGGATACAATATAAACTATTGAGGAAAGATTTTCCTTTGACATTGATGCAGTATGAAACGAGATCGCTGCAGTCGGCAGCAGAGAAACAAGCTACAATGGAAGTTAATGGGAGAATTGTCCAGCTTGTATTTACGTTCATAAAGTGCTCGTTTTGCTGCTGACAGACTCAGATTAATATTCTAAGTGTCTGATAACATTATGGAAAGGATTTCTAAGGAGGTCGAGCTTTCTGTTAAAGATTAAGATCATTTTTAAAACATAAAAGTCCACCAGACTCCATGTAAATAATCACTACTTTTAGCGTGTATAGAGCAGCATATCTCCACCAGACTCCATGTAAATAATCACTACTTTTAGTGTGTATAGAGCAGCATATCTCCACCAGACTCCATGTAAATAATCAGTGATTTTAGCGTGTATAGAGCAGCATATCTCCACCAGACTCCATGTAAATCAGTGATTTTAGCGTGTATAGAGCAGCATATCTCCACCAGACTCCATGTAAATAATCAGTGATTTTAGCATGGTAAAATACGGCTTTCTAAAACATCTCTGAGCTCTGAGCAGCGCTGCTCGATCGGTTCCGTTTGGTCAGAGTTTTCTTTCTTTCATTCCAGTATCGGGTCTGTCAGTCACAGTGAAAACCGGGGACATTTCTGGGGACAGATCCAGCCGGGGACAGGTCACCAAAATCGGGGACTGTCCCTGGAAACCGGGAAAGTCTGGTCACCCTATATTAGGGGTCCAAGCCCGAGGGGGTTTGGAACCGTTCACAAGGCAGAACCAGCGTTGCCAGATCTCGCGAGACAAATACGCAACCAAGCCTGTGAAAACAAGCGACTTCTTCTACGAAGCCCCCCTAAGATCCTGGAAGAGATAAATAAATAAACTGTGTGCATGGTTTTACAATCCGTGGGGACGGATTGTCCATTTCCATCCATGTGGACAGATTGGTAAACTGTACACACGGTAGAGTTTTATTTTCTCCCCCTGAGCTTCAGGACCATGACCCCAGGAGGGAGTTAAACCACCTTTTAACATTATTTAACATTAGAAAACTGATGGGATATCAAATCTACACGTTTTCACAGTGATTTTGAGTTGTTCCCAAAGACGTGTTGAATCCATTCTTTTCCTCCTTTCTCTTTCTCCCAGTCTTTGTTATATTTCTTCCCGTATTTCACCCACTTTATCCCGGGCATTTATTCCTCCATAAACTCTCCTACAGTCCAGTCACCATCACTCGCTAGTCGCGCGTTTTCCTAACCAGAAAAACAGCAGACTGCCCTGCTCTGCCTCTGATTGGCTGGTACTCGTTGCCATCTGGGTCAGAGCCAATAAGAAGCAGGAAGTGGGTGGGACATAACGCTGCTGTCTCCAGTGTGTATGGGGAAAGGGGCGGGACCAAGGGAACAGGCAAGACACACTCCTATGTTTAAATAACATAGAAAATACCTGCTGGACAACTTATTATGGAGCTGGGAACAAGCCCAAATACAGCAACTACACCTTAGTAACAAGCCCAAATACAGCAACTACACCTTAGTAACAAGCCCAAATACACAACTACACCTTACGTAACAAGCCCAAATACAGCAACTACACCTTAGTAACAAGCCCAAATACAGCAACTACACCTTAGTAACAAGCCCAAATACACAACTACACCTTACTAACAAGCCCAAATACACAACTACACCTTAGTAACAAGCCCAATTACAGCAACTAAACCTTAGTAACAAGCCCAAATACAGCAACTACACCTTAGTAACAAGCCCAAATACAGCAACTACACCTTAGTAACAAGCCCAATTAAGCAACTAAACCTTAGTAACAAGCCCAAATAAGAAACTATACTTTAGTAACAAGCCCAAGAAAACGGCGACCCGCGACTACCAATATTTGTAAGCGACTTTACAGAAAAACAAGCCCAAAGTCGCTTATAATAAGCGGACTTGGCAACACTGGTTGGTACAGCTTCATTGGTATTATAAATTTAATCTGCTGGGAAACAAGTGGAGGAGGAAGTATTCACAGCCTTTACTGAAGTAAATGTGCTAATAAAACAGTGAAATTACTCCGTTGCAAGTAAGTAAGTCCTGCATTGAAATTGGTACTTCGGTGAAAGTGTGTAAGTCTCATCAGGAAAATGTTATAAAATATCTTGAAATGTCCCCTGCGACTGTTTAAAGGTCAAATATTTAATATATTAGTACTGTATTAAATCCAAAAGTGACGCCAATGCGTCATCAGATATTAAGGAAGCACGGCGAATGAGATGTCTATGATCTCTACATCTATATATACGGTCTATGATCTCTACATCTATATATACGGTCTACGATCTCTACATCTATATATACGGTCTATGATCTCTACATCTATATATACGGTCTATGATCTCTACATCTATATATACGGTCTATGATCTCTACATCTATATATACGGTCTATGATCTCTACATCTATATATACGGTCTATGATCTCTACATCTATATATACGGTCTATGATCTCTACATCTATATATACGGTCTATGATCTCTACATCTATATATACGGTCTATGATCTCTACATCTTTATATACGGTCTATGATCTCTACATCTATATATACGGTCTATGATCTCTACATCTTTATATACGGTCTATGATCTCTACATCTTTATATACGGTCTATGATCTCTACATCTATATATACGGTCTATGATCTCTACATCTTTATATACGGTCTATGATCTCTACATCTATATATACGGTCTATGATCTCTACATCTTTATATACGGTCTATGATCTCTACATCTATATATACGGTCTATGATCTCTACATCTATATATACGGTCTATGATCTCTACATCTATATATACGGTCTATGATCTCTACATCTATATATACGGTCTATGATCTCTACATCTATATATACGGTCTATGATCTCTACATCTATATATACGGTCTATGATCTCTACATCTTTATATACGGTCTATGATCTCTACATCTATATATACGGTCTATGATCTCTACATCTTTATATACGGTCTATGATCTCTACATCTATATATACAAACAACATCTATTTCTGATACCGTGGCGGCAGACATTTTGCCATGGCAGGAAACACTACAAAATTTATTCAGGTTCTCTTCCAACCTGGACCATTCCTGGACCTTCATCGGTTCACGTGGGCCTCCTGGGATGGACTAGGAGGTGATCCTTGTATGTTTCTGGGGACATTCAGGCACTTAGATCTCTAGGACTACTGTGTAAAATGCATACATGAACAAAAATACCATAGTTTATGTAAAGATGAAACATGACATTACAGTTTTTTTTAATACATGTGCATGTATTTGATTCTTCTCCTCAGATGTCCAGCAGCTGCCGGTGGTTAAAGATTGGGTTCCTCCCGAGCAGCAGGAGTGGAGCTCCAGTGTGGACCAGGAGGAGCCAGACCCCCTACACATTAAAGAGGAGCAGGAGGAACTCTGGACCAGTCAGGAGGGAGAGCAGCTTCAAGGGCTGGAGGAGGCTGATATCAAGTTCCCGATCACTTCTGTCCCCATGAAGAGTGAAGAAGATGATGATGCAGAGAAAGCTCAGTCCTCACAGCTTCACAGAGAGGCAGAGAGAACTGGAGCTGATCGAGAGGACTGGGGAGGACCTTTACAACCAGCTACTTATTACAATTCATTAGACTCCTCTGAATCTGAGACTGATTACAGTGCAGACTGGGAGGAGACAGCTTTAAACCCTCTGCCAAACAATGAAGTAGCTATAAGTGATCTTGGATGTAACACTGGAAACACATCAGTTAGCTCCTCTGAATGTGCAGGAAGCTTTGACCATGAGGAATATCTGCAGAAACACTCTGGAGACCAAACTGAAGTAAAACCATTTTGTTGCTCAGTTTGTGGTAAAAGATACCCTCTGAAGTCATCTTTAACGAGTCACATGATACTTCATTCAGAAGAAAAGCGTTTCACCTGCCCAGTGTGTGAACTAGTTTTCAGTAGCAAAGGCAATTTGATTATACACATGAGAACCCACACTGGGGAGAAACCATTTAGTTGCCCATTTTGTAGTAAAAGATTTGCACAAAAGGGAAATCTGAGAAAACACATGACTCTCCACACAGGGGAGAAGTCCTTTAGTTGTTCAGTTTGTGGTAAAGGATTCGCACAAAAGGAAACTCTGAAAAAGCACTTGATTGTCCACACGGGGGACAAATCGTTTAGTTGTTCAGTTTGTGGTAAAAAATTTGCACTAAAGCAAAATCTCAAACAACACTTGACTGTCCACACGGGGGAGAAACCATTTAGCTGTTCATTTTGTGGTAAGAGTTTCACACAAAACCGAAATCTGAAACGACACTTGACTGCCCACACGGGGGAAAAACCAGATTTAGGCGATAAAAACAGTTGAATTTAGGCACCAAAATGACCAGTTAACCCTCCTGTTGTCCTCGGGTCAAATTTGACCCATTTTCAAAAAGTTTCTATAGCAGAAATTTGGGTTTTCTTTTAAAGAAAATGTCCAAAGAATAATATGGATGATTCACTACAACGGTCTCAACAAGTAATATAAATTATCAGTTCACTACTTTCGTTGAATTTGGGTATTTTAGTCAATTTTATAGCGTCATTTTATATTGACAAATGTCAAAAAGTGACAAATGTAAAAAAACAAAACAGTGACAAATATTGAATAAGACGACCAAAACATTAAATGATAAAGGTTTTTCATTAGAAATTTTGACTCAGAAAAAAACAAAAAGTTGCAGGTTGATGGTAAGACAACACGAGGGTTAAGTTGAGGAAAAAGATCGCGGCGTGGACTAAATCACTCCCAGGAAAACACGCTTTTCCCTGGGTCAAAGGCCTTTGTTTTCCCCGGGAAAGCAAACTCCCCTCTTCCTGCTTCAAGGCGCGGAGATGTATGGTCGTTCTTAAAGTAATAAATGGAAAGCATTTAAACAAAACATACGAACGTACGGAAATCGATTCAATCCGTGACTCAGAACTGTGATCCGAACCGGGAGGATTATGATCCAGTAGAAATAAACGAAGCCACACAGATGTTTGCAAAACTCTTTGAAATCAAGGCTGAAGACCTTTTCGGTGACACTTTACTTGGAGGTGTATCTACATAAGAGTGACGTGACGCTGTCATGAACGTGTCAAGCATTTATGACATAACGCTTCTTGTGTCATTCAGATTTTGTCGTGACAGGTTATGTTTAGGGTTCATGTCACTCTTATGTAGATACCTTCTAGTAAAGTGTTACCGACCTTTCTTTTTGATGTTGCCTTCCTTTAAAATGTTAATTTCTTATACTGCACTGTAAAAAAAAATGTCTCATATTTTATCTGTTTTACTTCTTTTTTTTGTTTTTAACTGCTATTTAAAGGTGCTGTAGGTAGGATTGTAAAGATCCAGGATTTAGCCAAAGAATTTGAACATCGACAACTTCTCAGTCCCCCCCTCCCCTCCCCCCAT
Source organism: Etheostoma nigrum (assembly GCA_029931835.1). NCBI lineage: Eukaryota > Metazoa > Chordata > Actinopteri > Perciformes > Percidae > Etheostoma > Etheostoma nigrum. The sequence goes on along the minus strand of CM057244.1, from coordinate 31,549,325 downwards.
CCTGCTAAAGCCCAAACAGTCTTGTAAGCGAGGGAGAATGAATGTGTGCATTAGCAACGATTGACATGCAGTTAAACCACCCCCACCCACCCAGCCCTGATTGGTGCATCTGAACAGGGAGCGGTGGATTTTTTCAGATCCCACCACAGGCTGTAGGGGGCGCCAGAGGAGCCAGATTTTTTTTAATGATCTACTCCATGTAGTTCTACTGAAACATTGGGTCAGTTTCAGCAAATATGACACAAAGTTAGTTTTATAAGTCTTACCTACTGCACCTTTAATATTTTACTGTGTGTAAAGAACTTTGAATTGCCCTGTTGCTGAAATATGCTAAATAAATAAATAAAGCTGCCTTGCCTTTGCTGAGCCAAGTCTGAAGGCTAGACTTGCTTCAACACTGATTAGCTAAAGACTGTCTGATTTTAAGATGATACAGAAACTAAAAGACTATGGTGCTTTGTTAAATTACTAGCATGATAAATGACGACACTGTAGTGGAAATGTCCGTCATTCATTAACATTAGACTGCCGGGGATTTGGGCTCTTATTTTTTGAACCTGTAAATAAAAACACATTTGTTAACATTAGCTAAGGTCCTAAGGGGCATGGTTGTTGATGGTAATTGTTTTATTTTATAAATGATTATTGGTCAGGCTGTTGAGCTAAAGCTATGCTAGCGGCAGCTGTCACTTGTTGCCATAGCAACTCCAAACATCCTGGGCGGTAGCCTTCTAAAGCCGGAGAAATTTCGTCGAGAAGGGTTTGTTTTCTTAAGTAGCTACTCACCCAGTCCAATGATACCATACAGTGGCTTGAGAAAGTCTACCCCCCCCCCCCCCACGCTAAAGTTGATTAAAAAGAGGAATAAAAAAACATCTTTTGGAAATTGATCTTAATGCCTGAATTCAACAAAATTGGGAAACTCAAACCTTTAAGGACACCAATTTTCTTTGTGAATGAATAATGTTTCATAAATAAATAAATAAATGTTTTCCTTAAAATACAGGGGGCATAAGTATACACCCCCCTATGTTAAAATACAGGGGGCATTAGTATACACCCCCCTATGTTAAAATACAGGGGGCATAAGTATACACCCCCCTATGTTAAAATACAGGAGGCATAAGTATACACCCCCCTATGTTAAAATACAGGGGGCATAAGTATACACCCCCCTATGTTAAAATACAGGGGGCATAAGTATACACCCCCCTATGTTAAAATACAGGGGGCATAAGTATACACCCCCTATGTTAAAATACAGGGGGCATAAGTATACACCCCCCTATGTTAAAATACAGGGGAAATTAGTATACACCCCCCTATGTTAAAATACAGGGGGCATAAGTATACCCCCCCTATGTTAAAATACAGGGGGCATAAGTATACACCCCCCTATGTTAAAATACAGGGGGCATAAGTATACACCCCCCTATGTTAAAATACAGGGGGCATTAGTATACACCCCCCTATGTTAAAATACAGGGGGCATTAGTATACATCCCCCTATGTTAAAATACAGGGGGCATAAGTATACCCCCCTATGTTAAAATACAGGGGGCATAAGTATACACCCCCCTATGTTAAAATACAGGGGGCATTAGTATACACCCCCTATGTTAAAATACAGGGGGCATAAGTATACCCCCCTATGTTAAAATACAGGGGGCATAAGTATACACCCCCCTATGTTAAAATACAGGGGGCATTAGTATACACCCCCCTATGTTAAAATACAGGGGGCATAAGTATACCCCCCCTATGTTAAAATACAGGGGGCATAAGTATACACCCCCTATGTTAAAATACAGGGGGCATAAGTATACAACCCCTATGTTAAAATACAGGGGGCATAAGTATACACCCCCTATGTTAAAATACAGGGGGCATAAGTATACACCCCCCTATGTTAAAATACAGGGGGCATAAGTATACACCCCCCTATGTTAAAATACAGGGGGCATAAGTATACACCCCCCCTATGTTAAAATACAGGGGGCATAAGTATACAACCCCATATGTTAAAATACAGGGGGGATAAGTATACACCCCCCTATGTTAAAATACAGGGGGGATAAGTATACACCCCCCTAGGTTAAATTCCCATAGAGGCATGCAGATTTTTATTATTAAAGGTTTGGTGAACTTGACATAAAATCTTCTCTTAATGCAAATCAAACCGGCTATTAGTCTAATTCTAATAACACCATGCCAATCTCTATTGAAGAATGAATGAATGAAGTGAATTGAAGAATGTTTACCATTGAAATAACCTACTTCTTGTACCTTCTTTTTATACAAACCTTTATTTTGAAGGCTATTCACCAAGCTGCAGCAGACCCGGATGTTACTCTTTGAGCAATATGGCGTCTAACGTGAGTGAAAACATTGGAGTCGGTTTGTTGTGCTGAGAAAGTGTGTGAGCTCCAACAGATGCGGTCCATCAGAGCCTGTGTGTGTCCGGATAAACCTGTCTGATGGACTTTGTGCTGCTCACCTTCTTTCTGAATGTTTTACCTCTGACTCATCTCCCGGAAGCTGCAAAGCTAATGACGCTAGCTTAGCATGCTAGCTGCTTAGCAACAGTTTGAAGGAGAGCAAACAGCGTTTTAGACGGAGTTTGTTCGGAGGAAAAGTTTCTGTCATTGTGTGAAAATGTCTAAAGTCCAAATGCTGAGAGGGCTGGTGGAGCAGCGACTAACTGCGGCTGCTGAAGAGATATTTGGGCTGTTTGAAAGAACGATAGCAGAGTACGAGGAGGAACTCTGTCGTTCAAAAGAGGAGAACGAGCGACAACGGAAACGACTGGACGCTGTTTTCAACCCTCAGCTCCGGCTGCACAGAGCAGGTTGGTACCTTCACTTCTTCTCTCCGTTCACACTCTGGTTACACTGACATCAGACCGAGATGGGCCAACTTCCAGGCCCCTGTTGATGTAGGGTGAGACTCGGAAACGATGGAGAAGACTCCATACATGACGAATCCAATGACTTTAGATTAAATGCAGCTTTATTCACACAGTGAACAGACTTTCATGAAAGGAAGAATGGTTGACATGCACGCAGATGCACTGCTCAAATATTCTCAATGAATGTAAATGAACCCCTCCCTTATAGTCTTTAGGACCCCCCTTCTGGACCCACTCATTCCTGACATCATCCTCCACTCAGGAGATCCTCATCATCAGACAGACACCACTAGTCTTGTGGCCTCTGTGACTCCGGTCCCCGATACACATCCTAAGTGTGTTATTGTCCCTCTGTAACAGCGACTCTTTCAGGGCCCCGTCAACTGTACCTACCTTTATTTAGTATATGCGAAGAAGAAAAACACAGATTACAATTCAAATGTATCAAAATATAATGTTTGTTGTTGTTGTTTTTTATTAAATTTTATTTTAATTGCACTGTCAAAAAAAAAAAAAAGAAGTACAAACCAGGACCTTTAAGGAACAAGAGCTTGTCCCTGGGGTGGTACCCTCAAAGGGACATTGTTGTACCTTGAATAAGAGGATCACATTTGGACCTTAGCTGTTTGCAGGGCTGTAGTACTCGAGTCCGGTCTTGAACTCGAGTCCAGACTCAAGACCATTTTTCTATGGTCTCGGACTCGCTAGTATTTGGACTCGGACTTGTCTCGGTCTCGGCCACTGGTCTTGCCCAATATGGCTTTTGGTCTGGCTTCTGGTCTGGACCGAGTCCAGGTGTCTTTATTATGTTGATAATGATATTGGAGGGAAAGTGAAACCCGGAATGATTGTCTTGATACTATCATGCATAAGACCTTTATTGTGTCCTGGACTCGGTCTTGACTCGGACTCGAACCTCTTTGGACTCTGTCTTGACTTGGACTCGACTAGTCCTGGTCTTGGACTCGACTAAGGTGGTCCTGACTACAGCCCTGCCTGTTTGTACCTTCTAAGGGACAATATTAAACCTTTGAGGATCAATAATGTACCTTAAAGGTACAAATATGTACCTCACACCTCAGAAAGTACACACTGTACAATGGAAGGAGCATAAATGTACCTTTAAAGATACATTTTTGTACTTTTAAGGGAACATTTGCTAAGTTTGTACCTTAGGGAACAAGAATGGACCAGTGTTGTACCTCTTTTTTTGACAGTGTGACAAAGTGAGTCAGGTAAGCAATACTAGCACATGGACAACAAGTGTATAAACGTATGGAGATTAAAATATATAAATATATATATATAATATATACTGTATGTATGTATGTACAAACATAGCAAAGCAACGAGAAAAGAAAACATTACATTACAGACAATGCAAAAATACAAGAAAACAGCAGTGTAGTTTAATCAGAGGTATGTGTAATAACAGTGTAAATTGTAATTTCCCCTTGCAGGATTAATAAAGTGTACATTATTATAAAGTATACATTATACATTATTATAAAGTATACATTATTATAAAGTATACATTATTTATTTTGCACATGAGCCACGACGTGGGCATTTCAATTCATATTGGGCATATTCAATTCATTCTTTATATATATATATATATATATATATATATATATATATATATATATATACACACACTTGCCAGTTGATGGCATCACACCATCGTTAAAGAAAGATCAAGTTAAGCAATTTTACCAATTCAGGACAATCTTTTCTTACCATAGCTGCTGCACCAACAGTATCTGACCAATAGATACTGTGAAAAAAGCATGTCCCTTCCACTGGTGTGTCCACGTCAGAAGGTCTCACTGAGACCTCAGCCTGGTGCTCTTCTTCCTGAAAATATATAGCTATGCTATTTGTACCCAGTTGTAGCTAGTTGTACTAAACTGTGAACATAATGAGTCGGCTAAATGTGTGGTTAGGTTTCTTATGAGATGCAAACCCCAGTCTCCTGGGTGTTTGACCCATTCATCCACCATGATCTCCTGCCTGATGCTCTTTATAATGTGCTTCTCCTCAGACGTCCAGCATCTGTCGGTGTTTAAAGCAGAAGTTCCCCCTGAGCAGCAGGGGTGGAGCTCCGGTCCGGACCAGGAGCACCCAGACCCCCCACACATTAAAGAGGAACAGGAGGAACTCTGGACCAGTCAGGAGGGAGAGCAGCTTCAAGGGCTGGAGGAGGCTGATATCAAGTTCCCGTTCACTACTGTCCCTGAGAAGAGTGAAGAAGATGATGAAGAGAAACCTCAGTCCTCACAGCTTCACAGAGAGGCAGAGAGAACTGGAGCTGATGGAGAGGACTGTGGAGGACCAGAACCAGCCAGGAACTCAGATCCAGATAGTCCTTTACAACCAGCTACTCATGACAAGACTTCAGCCTCTCCTGAATCTCAGACTTATGCCAGTGGTGACTGTGAGGAGACTAGGGAACCTCAGTCAGGTTTACACAATGAAGTAGCTGTAAGTGATGTAGGATGTAACACTGGACACACGTCCGTTAGCTTCTCTGAATGTGCTGGAAGCTTTGGGGGAAATAGCTTTGGATTCAGTCACGCTTTGGGTCAACACATGCCAACCCAAACAGGGAGGAAATCATTTACTTGTTCAATTTGCAATAAAACATTTGCAGACTCTAGAAATCTGAGACGTCACATGTCGGTCCACACCGGCGAGAAACCATTTATGTGTTCCCTCTGTGGTAAAAGATACTCTCGAAATGCACATCTCAGGCAGCACCTGATTTCCCACACAGGTGAGAAAGCATTTAGTTGTTTTTTTTGTGGAAAACGATTCGCAGACCGTAGCTCTCTGAAACGACACTTGACTGTCCACACAGGGGAAAAACAGTTTAACTGTTCGCTTTGTGACAAAAGATTCTCACTAAAGCAACATCTGAAACGCCACCTGCTCGTCCACACGGGGGAGAAGTTATACAGCTGTTCAGTTTGTGAGAGAAGATTCGCAGACCCGAGCAGTCTGAGACGACACTTTACGGTCCACTTTGCAGATGTAGTTCCTCAGCCAACTCTTAACCAGCAGAATCAAAACACTGACGGGAACACACTGATCAGCTAGATACTAGGGCTGCCCGATGAAGATATTACTTACTGTAAATATAATATATTATTATAATAATATTAATAGTTTATACTGTTTATTGATCCCCAGGGGGGAAATTACAATTTACACTCTGTTAGTAATCACTACACACAGGCCTGAAACACACACACACACACACACACACACACACACACACAGGACCTATTCATGCACAGATGTCAGTGAGTGGGCTGCCAGCTGGACCAGCACCCTGAGCGGTTGGGCGGGGGGGGGGTACGGTGCCTTGCTCAAGGGCACCTGGCAGTGCCCAGGAGGCATCTCTCCAGCTACCAATCCACACTCCGTACTTTGGTCCGTACAGGGACTTGAACCGGCGACCCGGAAATACACTAATATTAGAATGTATATTAGAATGTTTAGAATCAGTTCTGCTGCTTTTCGTATTTTGTTAAAGACAAATGAGAGGAAATCATTGAACAAATTGAATTGATTGTAAAAGGCAGAACTAAAAAAAGTGACAGTTACATTCTAAAGTGCAGATTTCTACTGAGATTTTCTTTTAACTATCACATAAATCCTCTGAGGGTCTTTCGATGCGTACAGGATGATGCGATGTGTATATTGCGCCTGTTGATGTTGTGATGATTTGAATGTCCGGTGTGTAGGAGTAAGTGGGATCCATTAGAGTTTGAGGTTGTTGTTGTTTTTATTATCAAAGTGCAATCGAATGCGACATCACTTCACATCACAGTTTACCGACTTGCACATGAATGCACCATGGAGTCTAGCCAGCCCACTTTTTACCTTCGTTGTTTGTTTTCTCACTCACGATAGGGTGACCAGACGTCCCCGGTTTCCGGGGACAGTCCCCGATTTTGGTGACCTGTCCCCGGCTGGATCTGTCCCCGGAAATGTCCCCGGTTTTCACTGTGACTGACAGACCCGATACTGGAATGAAAGAAAGAAAACTCTGACCAAACGGAGCCGATCGAGCAGCGCTGCTCAGAGCTCAGAGATGTTTTAGAAAGCCGTATTTTACCATGCTAAAATCACTGATTATTTACATGGAGTCTGGTGGAGATGCTGCTCAGCAAATCACTGATTATTTACATGGAGTCTGGTGGAGATATGCTGCTCTATACACGCTAAAATCACTGATTATTTACATGGAGTCTGGTGGACTTTTATGTTTTAAAAAATGATCTTAATCTTTAACAGAAAGGTCAGCCTCCTTAGAAATCCTTTCCATAATGTTATCAGACACTTAGAATATTAATCTGAGTCTGTCAGCAGCAAAACGAGCACTTTATGAACGTAAATACAAGCTGGACAATTCTCCCATTAACTTCCATTGTAGCTTGTTTCTCTGCTGCCGACTGCAGCGATCTCGTTTCATACTGCATCAATGTCAAAGGAAAATCTTTCCTCAATAGTTTATATTGTATCCGATACTCAGCTCTAGGTCTAGTGTCCCCGTTTTAAGTTTTACAAAAATTAAAAACATGACGTGTTTTGGAGGTATTTACGCTTCTGAGCTGAAAATGTCCCCGGATTTGGTCTGAGGAATCTGGTCCCCTTAACTCACGAGTAAGGCGAAATGTTGCGACACCGGCGGGGTCAGTTGTCCCCCCGTAGCTAGCGATAGCACGGCAGCACAGACCGACTCATAAAACATACGGCTACTACCACAGCCCGTAAGGGGGGGGGGGGGTAACATGCGTTCATGGACCGGGGGCAAATGTATTCGCTGCAGGAGGAAGACTGGAACCTCGAACTACAAAAAGTACCCGTTACCAGGTACCAGGGACTTTTTTTTTGCAATAGAAAACCAAAAAAGTTGAGTAGATACCATGCAGTGGAAAAGCGCCAACACTGTGGTGTTGATTGACGGAGACGGGGGGGGGGGGGGTGCATGATAACTACAGAGTTTACGTTGCTATGGACGCATGAGTCCAACCGTAGAGACAGAACGGACTATTTTCTTTAGCGGAAGCAATACTATCGTATGTAAATCAATATTTTGTGTAAAATTATTGATTTGGTAAGTAGTCGTGTAATAAGCGGGATAATATAGAGCGAGGCGGTTGTTAAGGTTCTTATTGTTATTATTATTATTATTATTGTTATTATTGTTATCTTTATACTGTATTTCTTGCTAAAACTGCTGCTGGATATTGAAATTTCCTTGCAGGAGTCCTGCATTAATACAGAGAAGTCAGTTTGTTTGTGGTCTTGTGTGTATTTTTTTAGTTTTATACATTTGAAGCCTTTTTTTAATGTGTGTGACATGTAAGTTATGGGTCTAATAGCTGATAATGGTTCTGTAACATAATATATTTAATGTAATGTTTTTGCCTGTTATGTTTAATTTATTGGGCAATAAAGACAGATTTTTTGTTAACAAAATGTTTTTCTGAACATCAATGACATTCAAAACAGTGATAACTGAAACAGATATACAAAACACCCTGTGTGTGTGTGTGTGTGTGTGTGTGTGTGTGTGTGTGTGTGTGTGTATATACATATATGTATTACAAACAGACCTAAGTACCACACAGATAACATCTGCCTCTGCACCCCCAAAGTGAACATAAAATATATAAATATATAAATGCATATGCCACTGTTGTCAAAACCCACACATTTGACAGACAGAGACGCCATCTTGGGAGTTTGTGATCAATACTGTATGGTGATGTCACCGAGTGGTGTCCCATTTCATAGGGGGGTGTTTTCACCCCTAACCCTTACCCCTTGGGGTAGGGGTGAAGGACAATGGGTAGGGCCAAGGGGTACGGGCCAATGGGTAAGGGCCAAGGGGTAGAGGTAAGGGCCAAGGGGTAGAGCCAAGGGGTAAGGGGTAAGGGCCAATGGTTAGGGCCAAGGGGTAGAGGTAAGGGCCAAGGGGTAAGGGCCAAGGGGTAAGGGGTAAGGGCCAATGGTTAGGGCCAAGGGGTAAGGGCCAATGGTTAGGCCAAGGGGTAGAGGTAAGGGCCAAGGGGTAAGGGCCAAGGGGTAAGGGGTAAGGGCCAATGGTTAGGGCCAAGGGGTAAGGGCCAATGGTTAGGGCCAAGGGGTAGAGGTAAGGGCCAAGGGGTAAGGGCCAATGAGTCATTTTAAAATGAATAAACTGGACACACATCTTCAAACAAAACATTCACATTATCGGGGAACGTCCAAACGATGTTTCCTTTGCAAAGAAGAATCCTTTCAGGGAACATTCAAAGGGAACCGAGCAGCACTGAAGGCTTCGTTATAATGGAATAAATATACTTCACATGCATTTAAATTCATAGTTTGTTCCGTCTTTTGTCCACAGTTTAAAAATGTAGATGTTACAATGATTCATGGTGTATTTTTGTAAATTTGGGTCCCGGGGAGACACCAAATTTCTCTTTTGGGTCTTGAACTGAAAAGGTTTGGGAACCACTGATGATATTACACACAACTGAGATAAGAGCTCTGTGCTGGCTAGACTGGTTTCAACCAACTTTCGCAATCATGGACGTCAAATAGACGCGACTTAGGGCGTGTTTTTGGTCATAGACAGTTAAAGAAGTCGTCGGCTGGTACTGCGCCTGCGCAATGACAGGAGTCCTTGGCTGATCGGCCTGTTGTAGGTTACTGAACCGGCAAGGGGACGCAGACAAAATGCAGAGCTGGACGCAGTTATACCGCTCCCTGGCCACGGTAAGGACGGATGTTATGAATATACCAACCACCATATGTTGTCCGGAGCTGCTTCTAACTGGCCCACTGGCTGTTGGTCCTGGAGAAACCGGGTAGTTTTAACTAGACTTGTAGGCCGGGCCTGGCTAGCACGTCGGGCTAACAGCTCCGGAGAACTCGTACGTAAAGAACGTAACACCAGACTTCACTGGAAAAAAGGGCGAATCTAAGTTGTTGTGGTTATTGGCGACATAAATATGTCTTTTTGATATGTAGTAAATACATTATCTAATTTATTAACTTCCCCTTGTTAATTCGGCGCGAAAAAATAATTTAAAAAAAAACACATTAAGAATAAAATGATGACTTTTTGTTGTTGGACATTGGTACACATCATGGGAACGGGTAACCTTAGCTAGCGTAACTCAATGTTTGCTACTTCGTCTCTAAAGTGTTAACTGTCAACTTAACTCAAAAAGTTAACTATATGTGTATGCTAAGTTTAATGGTTTCCAATAACGCTTAAAGCCATATATGTAACGTTAACGTAACACTTTAATCGACGTTACAGTTGACAGCTCTCTCCCTACGATGCATGTTAGCACGCTAAGGTAGTTAGCATTGGTTAGCTAATGCTAATGCTAACTCTGAGTGAGTTTATGTCAGAGGCTCAGACACTTTAATAGCCGTGTCGTATCACATGTCCATGAGCCAAATAACACATTACTCTCTCTTTGGAGATGTGTGTTCATCATTCATAGGTTTATACATCACATTTAAAGAGTTTCAAGTTTGATGCGCAGTTCAGACAGATGAACGTGTCCTAGCTGAGAGCTAACAGTTGCTATAGATACTGTTTTAGCAGCCAACGTCACTCATCTGTCTGACTTTATTTGTTTTATTTTGTCCCATCTTCCATCTCTTCTATCCTTTTTATATGTCCCCCATCATAAGGGATGCACCGATCCGACTTTTTCAGTCCCGATACTGATGCCTGTGCTTTGTGTATCTCTCGATACTCTATTCCGATACTGTGTATTTAGTAATACTAGTATATACTAGTATAGTACACTAGTAATAAACTGTATACCTTCCACCTTATACCTTCCTTCCACCTTGTGGAAGGCTGAATCCCATTTCTCCATCTTACCCCTAGCCCTTACCCCTAGCCCTTGGCCCTTAAAAATTTAAAAAGTTTCAATTAAGAACATGGTTGCAAGTATATATGTACAGGAATGTATAGAGTACAAAACAAGACTGTTGTCATTTTTTTTTTAAATTATTTAAGCCAAAATACTTACATTTATGGGTCCTTCTGCTCCATGCGGCAGCCATTGTTGCTTGTTGCACAATGTATATGTATAAACTCTCGGTTTCAAGTAAGCTCGCGTCCTCACTCGGTTACAAGGGCCATGTACCCCTTGGTCTACCCCTAGCCCAAAAATGAGTATTGGGACAGCCCTTAGTCTCGCGTGAACCCGCAAAACCTAGAGGAAGGGGTAGGGGTTGGATGGAGAAATGAGAAGACCCTGACACACCAACCCGACGGCTGACCTTTGGCAGAAAAGGCTGACCGAGTTGGTCAAGAAGAGCCTCAGAACGCACCGTAGTTTGAGATGTAATACGTCTCCATAACAGCAGGTGGCGCTAATCGGTATTGTCGCCCCAAAAATGAAAACCGGCTGCTGTCTGGATGATCGTGTCACGTGGGTCTGGCTTCCCTGGCCTTTCCAAGGGGGTCAGCCTCTCCTCTCTAAGCGGAGCTCCCATGGCGCCATTTTAATGCTACGAAGCCATCACCCGCCGTTAGCATCCCATTGACTCCCATTCATTTTGGCGCCACTTTGACAGCGAATAACTTTCCATCTGAAGCGTGTGCACACCAAACTGACTCCAGTCACTGACCTTACCAGACGGCCGATAATCGGGGATAAACCAGACTTGGCTAAACATTAAGGGTGCTCCGATCCGGGTTTTTGGGGCCGATCACCGATTGCTGGAAGCAGTATTGGTTGATACCGGTCACCGGGTCTATTTGAAGCCTCCTATTTATTATGTCATCTCTTTCGTAGGGGGGCGGGGCAATCACCAGACGCCTCCCGATACGATATCATCGCGATACTTATGCCACAATCGCTCGCTCCATGTTTCTTAGCTGTTAACTGAACTCTTCCAGCATGCAACACACGTGCTGCGAGTGACGCAGGATGCGATGTAGGCTGTGACGCAGGATGCGATGTAGGCTGTGACGCAGGATGCGATGTAGGCTGACTCAGGATGCGATGTAGGCTGACTCAGGATGCGATGTAGGCTGACTCAGGATGCGATGTAGGCTGTGACGCAGGATGCGATGTAGGCTGACTCAGGATGCGATGTAGGCTGTGCTAAAGGATGCGACGCAGGATGCGCAGTAGGCTGTACTACAGGGTGCGATGTAGGCTGTCCTAAAGGATGCGATGTAGGCTGTGACGCAGGATGCGATGTAGGCTGTGACGCAGGATGCGATGTAGGCTGTGACGCAGGATGCGATGTAGGCTGTCCAAAGGATGCGACGTAGGATGCGACGCAGGCTGTGATGTAGACTGCGATGCAGGATGCGCTGTAGGCTGCGACGCAGGATGCTACGCAGGCTGGCACGCAGGATGTGATCTAGGCTGCGATGCAGGATGCGATGTAGGCTGTGCTAAAGGATGTGATCTAGACTGATGTAGGCTGACGCAGGATGCGCTGTAGGCTGCGACGCAGAATGCGCTGTAGGCTGCGACGCAGGATGCGCTGTAGGCTGCGACGCAGGATGCTACGCAGGCTGTGATGCAGGATGCGATGTAGGCTGTGCTAAAGGATGTGATGTAGGCTGTGCTAAAGGATGTGATCTAGACTGATGTAGGCTGACGCAGGATGCGATGTAGGCTGACTCAGGCTGTGACGCAGGATGTGATGTAGGCTGTACTACGACGGAGGAAAAAACGGATCGGCCTGTGGGTCTGTTCATTTTTCCGGTTCAGCTGTCTTATCGGACCGGTGCACCCCCACCCACCTTCCCTCTCTTTCCTCCCCCATTTACTTTCTTTCTTCCCGCCTTCAAACCTTTTTTTTCATATCACCTTCAAACTTTCCCTCTCTGTTTCTTCTTACTTCCATTTATTTTCCTTTTTTCCATTCTTCTGTTTCCTCTTCCCTCTTTTCTATATCTGACTTTAGCTCCCTGTTAAATTTAACCTATTTACATTTCTGGCGTTGTGTACATTTGTATTTTCTTCTTAATAATCTTTTATTCTTAATACATTCGTTATTTGCGCTCTTTCACACAACAATGTTCCTCGGGATGAATAAAGTTTGATCTCAAATCAGATTTTTAATTCCTAAAATGTGATGCAGACAGTTTCATGTCGGGCGTAACATCTCTCCCCAAAAAATCCGTTCATTACTTTCTACAAACGGAACAAGGAAATTACATAGAAGGAAATTCCCAAAACAATCACTGAGCAGCTGCGTAAGGGGGGGGGGGCTGAACCGATTCCTCGAAATAATTCAATTACAAAAAGTCCTCGAAGCAAAATCTTGAGTCAGATACCGAACAGAGATCTCTTATTTCAAGCGGAACCGGTTTGGCTGCTTTGATTTTTCCGCCTAATTCATTACTCTGAAAATGTTGTTTTTAACCCTCGTGTTGTCTGCCCGTTGCTTTTTATTGATGTTTTTAACTTTATCTTACGGTTTTGTCCCTTTTTTCAACACTTGATGCTTTTTTTTGACGTTTAACACTACGTAACATTAACTTATTAACTTCAGTTTTACAGTTATTTTTGGAATTTATGGTCAATAAACCTCATTTATAGGAAATTATACCTAATGTTTGAGTTAGAAAAGCAGAAATTAGGAATTATTGAGACTAAAATTAAAGGAATGGATGTTGATGATAATCACAGACTGGAATATGTCAACTTTTACTCAATACTATTTCAAAAACACTTCCATTTGTTTTACAATGCTATAAAATTGAATAAGACGCCCCAAAATTAATGAAAGTAGAGATTTGTACTTGGCAAAGAGCGTTGGGTGGAATCAATCATGTTATTTTGGGGAATTAAAAAGAACATTGATATAGGACAACATGGGGACAACATGAGGGCAACATGGGGGCAACATGAGGGCAACATGAGGGCAACATGGGGGCAACATGAGGGCAACATGGGGGCAACATGGGGGCAACATGGGGGCCACATGGGGGCCACATGAGGACAACATGAGGGCAACATGGGGGCAACATGGGGACAACATGGGGACAACATGAGGGCAACATGAGGGCAACATGAGGGCAACATGGGGACAACATGAGGGCAACATGGGGGCCACATGGGGGCCACATGGGGACAACATGAGGACAACATGAGGGCAACATGAGGGCAACATGAGGGCAACATGAGGGCAACATGGGGGCAACATGGGGGCAACATGGGGGCAACATGAGGGCAACATGGGGGCAACATGAGGGCAACATGGGGACAACATGGGGGCAACATGGGGGCAACATGGGGGCCACATGGGGGCCACATGGGGACAACATGAGGGCAACATGAGGGCAACATGAGGGCAACATGAGGGCAACATGGGGACAACATGGGGACAACATGAGGGCAACATGAGGGCAACATGGGGGCAACATGGGGACAACATGAGGGCAACATGGGGGCCACATGGGGGCCACATGGGGGCCACATGGGGACAACATGAGGACAACATGAGGGCAACATGGGGACAACATGAGGGCAACATGAGGGCAACATGGGGGCAACATGGGGGCAACATGGGGGCAACATGGGGACAACATGGGGGCAACATGGGGGCAACATGGGGGCCACATGGGGGCCACATGGGGACAACATGAGGGCAACATGAGGGCAACATGAGGGCAACATGGGGGCAACATGGGGGCAACATGAGGCCCAGTTTTTTAAAAGTAATGCAGTGGTATTTTGGATCACTGATTGGATAAAATCTTGAAAATGGGTTTTTCAAAAGCAAAACTAAAATCAGAGCATCCGATCTTACATTTGATCTGGATCAAACCTGGATCTGGATCAAACCTGGATCTGGATCAAACCTGCCCTTTAGGTGATGAAAACTCAGACCTCTGTTTGAGAACTATTTTATCCAAAACACAGGATTGTCCTGATCCCATCAGTTGGGTGGATTCAGTTGTGTTTTTTTTTGTTTTTTTTTTGTTGCCGCCGGTATTTTGCCTACCTGTTCTTTGCTAGGCCAAGTAGTCTACACTGCCGGTTCCGGTTAAGGCTCTGGTGAACAGGATTTGGTAATCCTGAAATTTGGTATTTGGATCACAGTGATCCAATGTTCCTTTAACCTTCCTGTTGTCCTCGGGGTCAAATGGACCCGTTAACGTGACAATTATATATCAGAACGACGACCAAAGAACGTTGAAAAAAGTGACAAATGTTCTTAAAAAAATCTTCAAAAACGCAGGAAAAATTCAACAAAAAACATTTTTTTTTTAAAAAGCTGAAAAAAAGTGACCAAACAAAATCAGGAAAATTGCCAAAGGTGACAAAATGTTAAAAAGAAGTGATAAAAAAAAAAATTGGTAAAAGTGACAAAAAATTGGAAAAAATATAATTAAAGTGACAAAAAAATTTGAAAAAAATCTACAAAAACTTAGGAAATAAAAAATCAATGTCGAAATTTTCGGCCCAGAAAAACACAAAGTTTCGGGTCGATGGGAAGACAACACAAGGGTTAATTAAAAAAGACTAAAACTGGTATAAAAGTTTGCTGGACCAGGTGATCCTGGATGACAAAACATGGGATTTCCAAATCCGGATCAATTTGATCCAGATTAAATTTTTTCAAAACCTGGTCCCTGGATATTGAATGTCCCAAACGAGGTTGTGAACCACTGTTATTGTGTATTGATTGTTGTGTGTCTGTCTGGTCTTGCGTCACAGCGGAGCCACCACCTGCCCTGCAAGCTGCACGGCGCCTCAGCGCTGTCCGTCAGAACCTACGCCGACAAAGCAGCCAGTAAGACCACTTTTAAAACCTTTAAAAACAGTAAGCCCAATATGGCATTAATTAATTATGCTGAGAATCAAATGCTGAATTTGACTTTAGGTGCCCTGCCACACTTGTTTCATTACTCAGTGTTTTTAAAACAAATGTTATTGTCTATTATAAATGCCGATAGTTCGGGGAATTCCTCCACATCAGGCTGACCGGCTGTTGTGATTGGTCTGATTTCTCCTCTTATTTCTTTTCAGTAGCTATAGCTGACAGAGGAGGTAGCAGTTCATCTTCACATTCACCACATAACACACACACACACACACACACACACACACACACACACACACACACACACACACACGGACCTGACATATTTAAACAAAAAATGCAAGTAAAAAGGGTTTTGTGTGGCAGGGCACCTTGTTAAAAAAAAACCTCACAGAGAAAATGTAAGATATTAATATGAAAAGGTGAAACAGACTCAATGTCTGCCAGTGTAGAAGAGTTTGCTATATAATGTATTATTATTATTATTATTATTATTATACCCCTTGGGCCTCTATCTTGCACCCGGCGCAAAGCCCAATGCAAGTGTCTCTGCCCACGTCGTTAATAGCAAAGGCACCTGCTGTGAGCTCGTGCTAAAGGTCTCTGTGTTGCCCCTCTGCAGTCGATGCAGACGTCACGGTGGTGGGGTCCGGGCCGGGCGGCTACGTCGCTGCCATCAAAGCCGCACAGCTCGGCTTCAAGGTAAGCTGCCTTCACCAACCAAAACAAACACACGGGGATGTCTGCTTTGCCAGAAGCACATGATAAATGTCATCACATTGCCAAAATACTAGAGCCCGACCGATCTATCGGAAATAGCCACTAATCATGGCAGCACAAGAACAGGCACTCAGTACAAGATCAATAGAGGCCGGGGTCTACCACACCAGGCAGGACCCCAGTACAGGATCAATAGAGGCCGGGGTCTACCACACCAGGCAGGACCCCAGTACAGGATCAATAGAGGCCGGGGTCTACCACACCAGGCAGGACCCCAGTACAGGAGCAATAGAGGCCGGGGTCTACCACACCAGGCAGGACCCCAGTACAGGATCAATAGAGGCCGGGGTCTACCACACCAGGCAGGACCCCAGTACAGGATCAATAGAGGCCGGGGTCTACCACACCAGGCAGGACCCCAGTACAGGAGCAATAGAGGCCGGGGTCTACCACACCAGGCAGGACCCCAGTACAGGAGCAATAGAGGCCGGGGTCTACCACACCAGGCAGGACCCCAGGTGCAGACTGTGCAAGGATGCCCCTGAGACAGTACAGCACATAACAGCAGGGTGTAAGATGCTGGCAGGAAGTGCGTACATGGAACGCCATAACCAGGTAGCTGTCATAGTGTACAGGAACATCTGCCACCAGTATGGGCTGGAAGTCCCAAGGTCAAAATGGAAGACACCTCCTAAGGTAGTCCAGAATGACCCAGCTAAGATCCTGTGGGACTTCAAGATCCAGACTGACAAACTGGTGATGGCTAACCAACCAGACATGGTGTTGATGGACAGACAGCAGAAGAAGGCAGTAGTGATAGATGTGGCGATCCCAAGCGATCACAACATCAAGAAGAAGGAACACGAGAAGCTCGAGAAATACCAAGGGCTGAAAGAGGAGCTAGAGAAGATGTGGAAAGTAAGAGCAACAGTGGTGCCAGTGGTAATCGGAGCACTGGGGGCTGGGACCCCAAACTGGGAGAGTGGCTCCAGCGGGGGACTGGGACCCCCAAACTGGGAGAGGGGCTCCAGCAGATTCCAGGTCAAACATCAGAGGTCTCTGTCCAGAAGAGTGCAGTCCTAGGAACAGAACCCTCAAACTCCCAGGCCTCTGGTAGAGGACCCGAGCTGGAGGAGGACACATACCCCCCCACAAGGGGGAGAGGGGGATTTTATTTATATATATATATATATATATACACATTTTTTCTCTTCATCCCAGCTGATCATTATTATGTTTTAATGGTAAACTCTGCAAGTCTTCTCACATCATCTCTGTTTTCCTTCAACAGACAGTGTGTGTTGAGAAGAATGTCTCTCTGGGCGGGACCTGTCTGAACGTCGGCTGCATCCCCTCCAAGGTAAATATTTCATCTGTAGTAGAGATGGTCCAATACCACATTTTGCTTCCCGATACCAATTCTGATACCTGAACTTGCGTATTATGCTATATACTACTATCCCAGTATGGATGGGATATGTCTAAAAGCATAAATCACGCTTTAGTCGTACATGTCTGTAGGATTTATCCAATAGTTTTTGTATTCTGAGTTCACAGTTGTGCACACAGACACACATAGTTACACATAAGATACGTAAAACAATAAATTACATGAAAATATGACATGAAAACAACTTTCCTCCGGCTGTGTTAATGTGTTTTAATTATTGGACATTGCAATTTGTAGATTTATATGTATGTGTGTTTCTTTTGTGATATTTTTGGGGATCAGTTTGTCTATATGTATTTATGTTTGTGTTTGGTCTGAACCCCTTTTGTAATGTGTTGAGTGTACTTTATTTTTTATTTATTTATTTTTTTTATTTGGACCTTGAGTCTGTAAATAAAGAAATCTAATGGATGCTTTCTGTCTGCAGGCTCTGCTGAACAACTCCTACTTGTACCACATGGCTCATGGCAAGGACTTTGAAAGCAGAGGCATCGAAAGTAAGAAACCTCCTCCGGACTTTAAAGGGACGTTCTGTGTATCTCAGCGCGTCCGTTCATGCTACGTCTACATTCTGTGACCTCCGTGCACACAGGTGCTTTAAATCCAGTAGAAGAACTTCCAACACATGTGAGACCGGGACGCCTCACTAGGTCGGTCTCACAGGCACATATTCCAGTTCCTCCATACAAAAACAACTTTGGTCAGAAGTCTTTTTTTTCTATACATACACCAAAATTTAGAATGACATTCCGCATCACAACCGAACACTGTCCTCCCTCGCATATTTCAAAAAGGCACAAAACAGCTCCTTCTGCTCATGCATTGTCCACGCCTTGTTTGCACTGTCCGTATTTGTCTAGCCCAGCTGATGTCTTGTATAAATATCTTTTGTGTATTGTTGTTCTAGTTGCTAGTTGTCTAAATTTGTCTAGTCCGTATCGATGTCCTGTACAAATCACCAGACGCCTCCCGATACAATATCACAATACCTAAGCACGATATATTATTGCGATTTTAAACATATTGCAATATTCTGCAATTTATTACCTTTTTTCCAACTTCTAATTTTTCCCCAATTTCTAATGACGTCCCCAAAAGGAAACTTCTCAACATCTGTTTCATCTAAAAAGAAATATTTCTCTGTTTGTTCATCTTCAATGTTATTGCTGCAGAACGGGACAAACTGACCAACACATATATTATATATAATATATATAATATATAATAACAGATCCATACTTGGAGTCTGTGTATCGATACAGTATTGCCACTGTATCCACTCTTATCCACTCTCTCTCTCTTTCTCTCTCTCTCTCTCTCTCTGTCTCTGTTTCTGTTTCTGTCTCTGTCTCTCTCTCTCTTTCTCCCTCTCTCTGTCTCGCTCTCTCTTTCTCTCTCTCTCTCTCTCTCTCTCTCTGTCTCTGTTTCTGTCTCTGTCTCTCTCTCTCTTTCTCTCTCTCTCTGTCTCGCTCTCTCTTTCTCTCTCTCTCTCTCTCTCTCTCTCTGTCTCTGTTTCTGTCTCTGTCTCTCTCTCTCTTTCTCTCTCTCTCTCTCTTTCTCTCTGTCTCGCTCTCTCTTTCTCTCTCTCTCTCTCTGTCTCTGTCTCTGTTTCTCTCTCTCTCCCTCTCTCTCTCTCTCTTTCTTTCTTTCTCTCTCTCTTTCTTTCTCTCTCTCTCTCTCTCTCTCTCAGTTTCAGGCCTGACGTTGAACCTCGAGAAGATGATGGCTCAGAAGAGCGGAGCGGTCAAAGCCCTGACCGGAGGAATCGCACATCTATTCAAACAGAACAAAGTCAGCCCTCATTTACTCTCTCGTCTCTAATTTAACGGCTGTTAACTTCTTATTAACAATCCCCCCCCCCCCCCCCCCAGGTGACCCACGTCAGCGGTTTTGGGAGGGTGACCGGTAAGAACCAGGTGACGGCCGTAGCAGCCGACGGCAGCGAGCAGGTCATCAACACCAAGAATATCCTCATCGCCACCGGCTCCGAGGTCACGCCCTTCCCCGGGATCCCGGTACGGCTTTGAGTCCTTACAGCCGGAGTAAAAAGTACTAATACCACTCTGGGAAAATACTCCATGTCGAGTACAAGTCAATTCAATTCAATTCAATTTTATTTATAGTATCAATTCATAACAAGAGTTATCTGGAGACCCTTTACAGATAGAGCAGGTCTAGACCACACTCCAGAATTTACAAGGACCCAACAGGTCTAGTAGTTTCCTCCAGAGCAAGCAACAGGGCGACAGTGGTGAGGAAAAACTTCCTTTTAGGCAGAAACCTCGGTCAGACCCAGACCCAGACCCAGACTCAGACTCAGACCCAGACCCAGACTCAGACCCAGACCCAGGCTCTTGGTAGGCGGTGTCTGACGACCGGTTGGGGTTAGAATGAAGAGTGGCAATAACAGTCACAAAAAATAGTAGTATGTAGTAGTTCTTTGTAGTAGTTCATGGCATAGCAGGGCACTGTGCAGCATTACAAGGCACAGCAGAGCGTAGCAGGACGTAGCAGGACGTAGCAGGACATTGCAGGGCATTGCAGGGCGTAGCAGGGCGTAGCAGGACGTAGCAGGGCGTAGCAGGACGTAGCAGGACGTAGCAGGGCGTAGCAGGACGTAGCAGGACGTAGCAGGGCATTGCAGGACGTAGCAGGGCGTAGCAGGACGTAGCAGGATGTAGCAGGGCATTGCAGGGCGTAGCAGGACGTAGCAGGGCGTAGCAGGACGTAGCAGGGCATTGCAGGGCGTAGCAGGACGTAGCAGGATGTAGCAGGGCGTAGCAAGACGTAGCAGGATGTAGCAGGGCGTAGCAGGACGTAGCAGGATGTAGCAGGGCATTGCAGGGCGTAGCAGGACGTAGCAGGATGTAGCAGGGCGTAGCAGGACGTAGCAGGACGTAGCAGGATGTAGCAGGGCATTGCAGGGCGTAGCAGGACGTAGCAGGGCGTAGCAGGATGTAGCAGGGCATTGCAGGACGTGTAGCGGGACCATGGCAACAGCTGCAACCAAGATTTTGGGGCCTCCCTGATCCAAGGAAACACGCTGGGGGAAAAGAACATAAGTCCTGCATTCAAAAAGTAAAAATATCATCAGCAACACTGTTGGTGAGACACACACCTGCAATCTAGTCGCTTTTCGGCGGAACTTGCCGTTTTGAATGTGGAAGTGGAGGGGGGGAAATGGCGTCCACGTGAATCGTGTCGATCCAAAGAGTTTTTATTTGGGGGGGGGGGTGTTGTACAATTTCCGATTAAACGGGAGTTTAAAAAACCTACTGTGGTCTTTTTCACAGTAAAACATTTGGTGATACGGATACAACACAATGTTAGTTACTTTTTTTTTTAAATCCTTTAAATTTGACCCTATGGCCTTAGCAATAGCTGTGTGTGTGTGTGTGTGTGTGTGTGTGTGTGTGTGTGTGTGTGTGTGTAACACTACAGTAGGCTATATGCCAATGTTTTCAATAAAAAAACATTATCACACAGCGAACCGCTCCACTTTTCCATGTTAAGAGCATTAAAATGAGAAAAAATAATGGGATAAAAATACAACAAGGGACGTCAGAGTAGATAAAAATGTGCCTTTAATTGCGAGTTAACTATGACATTAATGTGATTAATTGAGATTTTCACTGTGTCAGTAAAACAGCCCTGTCTTCAGCTTTGTGACTGTTTTTAGCTGATCCGAGAGGCCTTTTAAAGACCTTAATTAACTCTGAAGGACGAGGACAATTTAGGGACACATGTACATAAAGGAACACTTCATCCTTCACTTTCTCACAAACATTAAAGTTAAACATGTAAAAATTAAACCTGTTACTGATTTTAAAACATCTTTACAGTCTTGAATCTTGAATTTCTCTCTCTTTTTTTTTTTTTTTTAATAGATCGATGAGGACAGCATCGTGTCGTCCACAGGAGCTCTGTCCCTGAAAAAGGTTCCCGAGGAGATGGTTGTGATCGGCGCCGGAGTCATCGGGGTGGAGCTGGTCAGCGTTTCCTTATTCTGCTCCAGGGTTCAAAGTCAAAGTACTTTTTATTGGTCTCCCTAAGGAGAAATTTGCTTTGGACACTGAGCAACTTAATTAGCTGCAAAGCTTACAGACATAACGACAAGCACGGGGTTAAAAACAGTTAAAAGACACCTATACAGTCAACATATGGGCTACTCGAGGGCCTGTGCAAATTGCAGATTTACGATTTCCTATATTAAATAAGATAAAAGCCATACTTCAAAACAAAACCAATTTCATTCATCCATCACAGTCACAGATATACATTAAAATAGTCATAGTCGTACATTCATCTCTGCTCATTAACGAGCTTTACTGCGATAGGTAAAAATGATTCCTTATATCTGTTATATTTACACAGAGGAACCCTGTCCCTCAACAGCTCAAACTGTGAAAACAAAACATGAGTTATCAGACAGGATGGTCTTAGCCGGCCTGATTGTTGCCTGTTCAAAAAGCTCCTGCGGGTTGAGAGGTGCAGGTGTTCCCATAATTTTACCTTAACCAAATTAAAAATCTGGGTTTTAGATTTTACTGTCAACTTCCCAAACCAGCTGGTAATACCATGCCGAAGAATTGACTCTATTGTTGCTCTATAGAAGATTAACATGATATTTTTACAGACCCCAAACACTCTAAGCCTGCAAACAGTGTTGTCAGTTTGTAGTCCAATCAGAGCGTGGAACTTCCTTATTCTGCTCCAGTGTTGTCAGTTTGTAGTCCAATCAGAGCGTGGACCAATCAGAGCGTGGAACTTCCTTATTCTGCTCCAGTGTTGTCAGTTTGTAGTCCAATCAGAGCGTGGAACTTCCTTATTCTGCTCCACTGTTGTCAGTTTGTAGTCCAATCAGAGCGTGGACCAATCAGAGCGTGGAACTTCCTTATTCTGCTCCAGTGTTGTCAGTTTGTAGTCCAATCAGAGCGTGGAACTTCCTTATTCTGCTCCAGTGTTGTCAGTTTGTGGACCAATCAGAGCGTAGAACCCAAAAGTAGACGAGTTGTATATAACTCACTCACAGCCACAAAAATGAGGGGGGGGTTAAGATTGTGTATTAAATAAAGCGACAAAATTGTCAAAAAAAAAAGAGCAACAAACGAAAGAAGAAACGTTATGAAAAAAAATTGATAGCGCGACAAAAATCTTTAAGCTACAAGGAAGTAAATTAAAGAGCCTAGTGTTTGATTATTGGGGGAGTTGTAACCCCCCAATTAAATAACGTGGGCGCAGGATGGATTTTTTGTCAACATTAATATTGCTTTTTCAGACATTTTTGTCACTTTTTCAATGTTGTGGGTGCTTTTTTAAAATGTTTTTTCCAAAGTTATTTGATATTTCTAATGTTGACATTTTCAGCTTATTTCGAAGGCCCATTTTTTGTGATGGAAAAAATGAAAATGGGTCAAATTTTACCCGAGGACAAGAGGGTTAAATGTTAATTTCTTAAACTGCACTGTAAAAAAATGTTTTTGTCAACACTAGTATCGCTTTTTCAGACATTTGTCACTTTTTCAATGTTGTGGGTTATTTGACATTTCTAATGACATTTGACATTAACATTTTCAGCGCTTATTTCGAAGGCCCATTTTTTTTTTGTGATGAAAAAACTGAAAATGGGTCAAATTTGCCCCTAGGGTTAAACTAATAACGCGTCAGGCCAAATGTGTGTGTGACTCATAAGTATTTGTCCTCCCGTCCTGTAGGGGTCAGTGTGGCAGCGTCTGGGCTCTAAAGTCACAGCAGTGGAGTTCCTGGGCCACGTAGGCGGCATGGGCATCGACATGGAAATGTCCAAGACCTTCCAGCGCGTCCTGCAGAAGCAGGGACTCAAGTTCAAGCTCGGCACCAAAGTCCTGGGAGCCACAAAGAGGCCCGACGGCAAGATCGACGTGGCGTGAGTACAACGCTCCTGTTTGCACATCAGAGTCTGGATTAGTCCATTTTCAGGGTTCCTGCTGGGTGTTGAAAGTAGTAAAAAAGAAAAATGGTCTTAACCCTCCTGTTGTTCCTCGGGTCAGATTTGATCAGAAATTTGAGTTTCTTTCAACCTAATTTTTAAAAAAGAAATAACGTGGATGGTTCCCAACAACACTCATCACAAGTAACATAATCAGTTCACTGCTTTCATTGAATTTGGGTGTTTTTATTTAATTTTCTAGTGAAAAAAATTGATAAAACAAAAAACAACTGATACATCTGTAAAAAGTGGGCCTTGACATGTGCTGGTTTAAGCAGGGGAACCTTCCGTGCCATGCATGATTTCAAACCATGACGTCTTAGTGTATTACCAACGGTAACCTTGGAAACGGTGGTCCCAGCTCTTTTCAGGTCCTGGACCAGCTCTTCCCGTGTAGTTCTGGGCTGATTTCTCACCTTTCTTAGGATCATGGAGACCCCACGAGGTGAGATCTTGCATGGAGCCCCAGTCCGAGGGAGATTGACAGTCATGTTTAGCTTCTTCCATTTTCTAATGATTGCTCCAACAGTGGACCTTTTTTCACCAAGCTGCTTGGACATGTCCCCGTAGCCCTTTCCAGTCTTGTGGAGGTGGATAATTTTGTCTCTAGTGTCTTTGGACAGCTCTTTGGTCTTGGCCATGTTAGTAGTTGGATTCTTACTGATTGTATGGGGTGGACAGGTGTCTTTATGCAGCTAACAACCTCAAACAGGTGCATCTAATTTAGGATAATAAATGGAGTGGAGGTGGACATTTTGAAGGCAGACTAACAGGTCTTTGAGGGTCAGAATTCTAGCTGATAGACAGGTGTTCAAATACTTATTTGCAGCTGTATCATACAAATAAATAGTTAAAAAATCATATATTGATATATTTCTCCTCCCGATGGTTCAGCCCTCGTATCCCCTGTAATGTAGATGATGGTTTGTGCCCTTGTGTTTCAGAGTGGAGGCGGCGGCCGGAGGGAAGAACGAGACTCTGACGTGCGACGTGCTGCTCGTCTGTGTCGGCCGACGGCCGTTCACGGAGAACCTGGGTCTGGATTCTGTCGGCATCGAGCTGGACAACAGGGGCCGCATCCCCGTCAACAACCGCTTCCAGACCAAAGTACCCAGGTACCCCCCAGCTCAGGCCGTCTGTGTCTACCTGTCTCATTGCCAGGGGTTTCCTGCTGTTGCAAGGCTTTCGCTTTGGTAACATTGAGCACGTGACTAGGGCGGGAATCACGATTCTTATCCCACGATACGATATTATTGTGATTTTTAAACATATTGCAGTATTCTGCGATTATATTGCAATTTATAACCTTTTTTCCAACTTGTCATTTTTCCCCAATTTCTAATGACGTCCCCAAAAGGAAACTTAGAGAAATGTTTCTTTTTTAGATGAAACAGATGTCGACTGTTTGTTCATCTCACTTAAAATAATAATAAAAAAAACAGCAGATAAATGATCCCAGCACAAATTATAGCACTTACAGAATAATCAACAATCTCATGATAAGAGCAGTTTTTCCTTGCTCGTTACTTACCCGTACTACCCAAGGCAGCTTTATATGTATAGCACATTTCAGCAACAGGGCAATTCAAAGTGCTTTACACAAAATCTGTTAAAAAACAAACCGATAAAACAAGTATAAACAGTTAAAAAACAAAACATTAAGACAAATAAAACCCTAACCCACTTGAGACTACCTTCACACTAATTAGTCAGTGCTAGTGCTGCCTTTCGTGATCACCCCCAGCATCACTACCCTCCACGACTCTATTTTTAGAGACGTTACCTTTCGTCTCCTTGGACTCTTCTTCACACTAATTAAGCCAATCTAGCGCTGCCTTTCGCGTCTACTTAACGACCTTCTTTGCACGATTTTCAGATCTTTCGACACTACACATTCATAGTTTTTCTTTAAAGTGTTACCTGTCGAGTCTCTCTTGTCTTCTCTGTGTTACACAACCTTTCCTCAACAAACATTCCTTTTCCTCAACAAAATTCATCATAAGAAATTAAAGAAATGAACATCATTCAAAAAAAAAACCTCGATAAACCGATGTGCTGATTGGCAACACGCGGCTCAACAAGCTGAAAACCCTTCGTTGTTGCCGCCTCTGAACGCAGCCTTCATCGTTCTCCCTCTCCTCCCTCTCCTTCCCCTCCTTCCCCTCCTTTCTCTCCCTCCTCTCCTTCCCCTCCTTTCTCTTCCTCCCCTCCCTCTCCTTCCTCTCCTTCCTCTATTCCCTCTCCTCCTTGTTCTCTCCCTCCTCCCTCTCTTCCCTCTCCTCCCTCCTTCTCCCTCTCCTCCTTCTCCTCTACCTCTCCTCCCTCTCCTCCTTCTCCTCCCTCTCCTCCTTCCCATCTCCTCCCTCTCCTCCCTTCCCCCTCCTCCCTCTCCTCCCTCTCCTCCCTCTCCTTCCTCTCCTTCCTCTCCTCCCTCTCCTTCCTCTCTTCCCTCTCCACCCCTTCCTCCCTCTCCTCCCTTTTCCCTCTCCTCCCTCCTCCCTCTCTTCCCTCTCCTCCATCTCTTCCCTCTCCTCTCTCTCCTTCCTCTCCTCCCTCTCCACCCCTTCCTCCCTCTCCTCCCTTTTCCCTCTCCTCTCCCTCCACCCCTTCTTCCCTCTCCTTCCTCTCTTCCCTCTCCACCCCTTTCTCCCTCTCCTCCCTTTTCCCTCTCCTCCCTCCTCCCTCTCTTCCCTCTCCTCCATCTCTTCCCTCTCTTTCCTCTCCTCTCTCTCCTTCCTCTCCTCCCTCTCCACCCCTTCCTCCCTCTCCTCCCTTTTCCCTCTCCTCTCCCTCCACCCTCTCTTCCCTCTCCTCCCTCTCTTCCCTCTCCTCCCTCTCCTCCCTCAGCATCTATGCGATCGGTGACGTGGTTGCCGGGCCGATGTTGGCGCACAAGGCCGAGGACGAAGGCATCATCACGGTGGAGGGCATGGCCGGCGGCGCCGTGCACATCGACTACAACTGCGTTCCCTCCGTCATCTACACGCACCCCGAGGTGGCCTGGGTGGGCAAGACCGAGGAGCAGCTCAAAGAGGAGGTGAGAGTCCCGGGGGGGGGGGGGGACCAGCAGCAGCAGAAGAAGAAGCAGAGGGGTTTCGCTAGTCCTGCTTTTGATTTCAATAGCTCATTTGTACAGTTTCTTCTTGTTTTTCTCTAAGATTTATTATAATGTATACTTTATTAGTCCCGCAAGGGGAAATTACAATTGACACTCTGTTATTACACACATTACACACAGCCCTGAACTACACACACATGCTCAGTAGCTATACATGCACTAATGGAGAGATGTCAGAGTGGGGGGGGCTGCCGAATTATTAACGATGAATTGCTTCAGCAGTGTTTTTGACAGTCCTCCTCTGCTCCCCCTCAGGGCGTCCCGTACAAAGTCGGCAAGTTCCCGTTCGCAGCCAACAGCCGAGCGAAGACCAACGCCGACACGGACGGCATGGTGAAGATCCTCAGCCACAAGGAGACGGACCGGATGCTGGGCGCACACATCGTCGGAACGGTAACACAACAACAGACGACAACTACTAACTAACTGGGAATAAGTTTAATCAGAGAGAGAATCATCAGTCCTGCTGTAGATCACTACACACACACACACACATACGTACATATAGATAGATACACACACTCACACACACATAGATACACACACACACACACACATACACATAGATATACACACACATAGATATACACACATACACACGTATAGATACACACACACACACACACACACGGATAGATACACGCACACACACACACGTATAGATACACGCGCACACACACACACGTAGATCACACACACACACACACACACACACACACACACACACACAGTGTAACAAACTTCTAAAAACAGTGGAAAGACGAACCAAGACGGCTTTAGGAAGTATGTTATGATGATAAAATGACTGAAGAGACTTAATAAATAAACCTTTTAGAAAGGTTATTCATATTAATAAATGAGTATGAATAGCCTTCCTAAAGGTTATTCATAATAACGGAGATGATGAGCCGTTGTTTCCTCTGCAGGGCGCCGGAGACATGATCAACGAAGCGGCGTTGGCCATGGAGTACGGAGCGTCCTGCGAAGACATCGCTAGAGTCTGCCACGCCCATCCTGTACGTCCTGCTGCAAGACACACACACACACACACACACACACACACACACACACACACAGAAACACACACACACTCAGAAACACACACACAGAAACACATGCACACACACACTCAGAAACACATGCACACACACACTCAGAAACACACACACACACACACACAGAAACACACACACACTCAGAAACACACACACAGAAACACATGCACACACACTCAGAAACACATGCACACACACACTCAGAAACACACACACACACACACACAGAAACACACACACACACTCAGAAACACACACACAGAAACACATGCACACACACTCAGAAACACATGCACACACACACTCAGAAACACATGCACACACACACTCAGAAACACACACAGAAACACACACACACAGAAACACACACTCAGAAACACATGCACACACACACTCAGAAACACACACACACACACAGAAACACACACACACAGAAACACACTCAGAAACACACACAGAAACACACACTCAGAAACACACACACACACAGAAACACACTCAGAAACACACACACACATACATGCGCACACACACACACACACACACACACACAGATTCTCAGAAACACCCAAACACACTCACACAGAAACACGCTGAAACATACACACACACGCAGAAACACACACACACACACATTCTCAGAAACAAACACACACACTCGGAAACACACACTCACACACTCGAAAACACACACTCACACAATCGGAAAGACACACTAACTCAGAAACAAACACACACACACACACACACACACACACACACACACACACACACACACAGACCGGCCTGCAATATGACCCTACGGGGCAAATGTGTATCATCAGTTAGCGTCCACTAAAAGTTGTTTTTGACGCTTTATTATATTAATTATAATATATAATAATATAAAATATAATAATAATGATATTAATTTTTTAAGAGCCTGACGACATTATAGAAAGGATTCCTTCAGAGATAGACCTTTAAATCCTCTTTGAGACCTTTGTGTTTAACCAGAACCAGCTCTGAGGTCACTAGCACTAAACCCACCAGACTCCATTTAAGAAAGTAATACTTTTAGCGTGTATAGAGCCGACATATTCTCACATGTAAATCAGTAAACTATGTGTTTATTTCAACAAAAACTAGAGACGTGATGGTTGGAAAAGTGGAATGATGATCCAATACGGCTTTTCATAGTTTTAATTTTGTTTCTGTCGACTTTGAATGAAGTGTATTACGATGCTAAAATCACTGATTATTTACATGGAGTCTGGTGGGTTTAACGAATGCAATTTCACAGATGTTTTCATGTGTAAAAAAAGGATTTTACTCTTTAACAGAAAGGTCGACCTCCTTAGAAATCCTTTACATAATGTTATCAGACACTTAGAATATTAATCTGAGTCTGTCAGCAGCAAAACGAGCACTTTATGAACGTAAATACAAGCTGGACAATTCTCCCATTAACTTCCATTGTAGCTTGTTTCTCTGCTGCCGACTGCAGCGATCTCTCCTAATACCGGACCAACGTCAAAGACTGTTGTTCCCATCAGTCACTCAGACACAAACACACAGAAAGACCCTTACTTTACCCTTTTAACAGTTAACCCTCATGTTGCCCTCATGTTGCCCTCATGTTGTCCCCATGTTGTCCCCATGTTGTCCCCATGTTGTCCCCATGTTGGCCCCATGTTGGCCCCATGTTGTCCCCATGTTGTCCCCATGTTGGCCCCATGTTGGCCCTCATGTTGTCCTCATGTTGTCCTCATGTTGTCCTATATCAATGTTCTTTTTAATTCCCCAAAATAACATGATTGATTCCACACAACGCTCTTTTCCAAGTACAAATCTCTACTTTCATTAATTTTGAGGTGTCTTCTCTCTCCCCCCCCCCTCTCTCTGTCTCTCTCTCTCTGTCTCTCTCTTTCTCTCTGTCTCTCTCTGTCTCTTCCTGCAGACGGTGTCGGAGGCCTTCAGAGAAGCAAACCTGGCCGCCTCTTTCGGCAAAGCCATCAACTTCTGAGCCGCTGTGGCACCTTCAGTGTACATAAGAGAAGAAACCTCCACCCACCCCCACCCGGCTCCTCCTCTACACCCAGGCTGTACCACGCTTAGCTCAAATGTTATTTAAATGTTCTCAATAAAACCGTAAAGGAGGGGATTGGGCGCTGACTGCTGATCAGTCTTTATTACTTCCCAAAAAACACACACACATTTTTAGAAGACCCCTGAAGAGCATATTATATCCACTCATTACACCACATAGAGATATTATTATTATTTAGGCCGGGTGTTTGCGCTTTCTCTTGTAAAGGAAGAAATAAAGTGTTTTTGTTTCGGTTTTTTACAGAATTTAACTCATAAAATATGTAATCGAAGCAGGAAACTCTAATTGTTAAATTGGCTCTTAACCCTGGTGTTGTCCTCGGGTCAAACCGACCCGTTTCTAAGTGGTTTATATCAGAAATATGGATTTCTTTCCACCAAATTGCGAAAAAATAAAATGGATGATTCCATACGACGTTCTTTAGGTACTGTCATTGAATTTTTTGGGTGTTTTATTTAATCTTCTAGCATATTCTTTTTTTTTTTTTAATGGTTTCCAAACAGTATCGGGACTAAACTTTGACATCTACCCATCG